>NW_010729083.1:6213278-6274514 GCF_000365185.1 Nelumbo nucifera | reverse complement strand
GAAGGGAGGACTATTTTGATCCTCAATGAGAGCACTTTAGCCAGAATTTTATAGATGCTTGTCACCAVACTAATAGGCCTAAAATCTTTTGGGTGGTTGGCATCAATCTTCTTAGGTATCAGGGCCAAAAAGGTGGCATTAATTCCAGGGCTTATAGTGTGATTGTCTGCAAATTCCTTAAAGACTTCAACTAAATATAGGGCATTTTGAACTACAACTTTGGCATAAACAACAGATTCCATGCATTCGATCCACTAAATTTCATAAATGCATGGATTACAATTATGTATACACACATAGATTGACAACCAATCTAACTTAGTACAACCTCATCAAGCCATCAGCTCCATGTTTCAGAATCAAGACCCACTTACACCCAAAAGGTTCTCTTCACAAAGGACTTTGAACAAATTCTCAGGTCTTACTATAATATAGGGCCACCATCTCAAGGTTCATTGCTACCTTAATTAAGAATGAGAAATAGCCCCTAAAACCTTTTTAGGAACAGCAACAAAAGAAATAATAGAAAGATGCACACAATAGAAAGAGGACAATGAATTGTAAGAAATAACTGGTCAGAGAATGATAAGCACTAGAACCCTGGGCATACTAACAGTCAGCCACAGTGCTAAGAACTAGAACCCTGGGCATACTAACAGTCACCCACAGTGTTATCAATGCAGTGAAAGGATGACTATTCATTTTGACCTCATCAGCCGATGTGATGACTAGTCAATGCATAGGTATTGCCTTCTTGATAAAAAAAGATATATTCAAAATTTAAGATATTAATTAAATTTCAGTAATATAGACTACAATTATGGAAAAAAAGGAATGATATTGAACCTTAAATTTACAGTCTTTGTTTTGCAAACAAAGCAAAATCTAGGATAGGGAATCACAAGCTTCGTCTTCCAAAGAAAGAGTACAACGCCTTGACTGATTTGCCCTTTGTGGCAGCTCTATACCAACATATCACTAATTACAATTAACTTGAAAGATTGCCTTCCATGTTTGGGTTGCAGCCATCAGGAAGTCTCTTACTCTGGAAAATCTTACCAAAAGATGTATGAATATTACTTCTTCCACCTGTGTTTTCTGTAACCTAGAGCTGGAGACAGTGGAATCACCTATTCCTCCACTACCAAATAAGCTGACAGATCTGGGCCCACTAAGAAGCTTAGATATAAGTTGGGTCTTTCCAAGGTCAGCTCTGGGAGCCTTCAAAGCTGTCAAGCACAAAATTTGCATCCCCAATCTAAGGCATCCTAGCATCTAATCCCTGCAGCCACCCTCTGGTGCATTTGAATAGAGAGAAACAGCAGGGTCTTCAGCAGCAAAGCATCTCAATTGGATGAAATCTGCCAAAACATCTCTGTAAAAGTCATTTCTTGGACAAATTCAGCTTCTTCTTCTTCTTCTTATGCTGTATAACTTTTTGTATTTAGCGTATCATTACTGTTTGAAAATGCCTATACTTGTATAGCAGCTTACTGTATAGGGAATGTTCCCTCTTTTGAACCAGTTAATATAACTTTACATTGTGTTCTTTCTCAAAAAAACTACTCCACTGCCTTTTATTTTAAGCTTTTTTCTATTTTATATGCAATCATCCAATATTGCTCCATCTTCCATCACAAATGTTTGAAGTAATATCATGAACTAACAAAATGCAAACATATTATATATTATTTCTAATAATTAGAGAAAAGAGATACAAATAAATAAAGCTTAAAATAATTCTATGGTGGACTAGGTAGACTAGTCACTAGTCGACTGAGCTGATGCTCAGTTGTCCTAGGCAAATGCATCATGAGAATTCGCCAGCTAGTTAGTGATGCAGTCCTCTGGTCCTCACCTGACTGGTTGGTCAACTAGTTGATGCTTTGATTACACTTCCCAAATAGCAATAGGCAAACATCATCAAGAATGGATGTTGCATAATAACTTAATTGTTTTGTAAGGCAACTTGCAAACAAAAGATTGGCAGCCAAACAAAGTGAATAGAGTATAGAAGTGAGAGAATCTGATCACTAAGTGATGCAGACGCAGAAGCAAGGAAAGAATTTATGGGGAAACAAACCAATATTCCAAACAAAATTGTTTCAGTTTTTTTTAGTTGCTTATTTTTCACTTGTTGATGTCTTAAGAGCATGATTCTGTTTTTTATATATTCATTTTGAAATTACTATTTATGGTAATTCTCTGGCTTACTATTTATAGCAAATCTCATAATTACTATTTTAGTAAATTCACGGATTACTACTTTTAGTAATTTATGATGTCTCCAAACTAAGTTAATCTTAGTAGGATTAGAAAAGTGTTAATAGAGTTGTTTTAGTAATTGCAGTCCTCATTGGAGTGTCTTTATGGGTCATCTATTGATTTGTCTTGGTTCTAAAGCAATTAGGAGTTGTTTTCGGTCAATTTCCTAGTCCAGATAAGAGTCTGTATGGGGACATCCCAGTTAATAAGTCTATAAATAGAGCCATTGTAATGGGAGTTGAAGAGTGATTCGTCCAAAAAAAAAAACGGTTGATTTAGTGAATTCTGGTTCTTTCCAGAAATTTTTCTCTTTTCACCCCCTCCTCTTACCTGTTTCTCCTTCTAAGTGATAGCAGGCGTCTACATACTTTTCATCCATTGTCTTCATCTCTAATCAGCCACAGCACCTCATTCACCCCACAAAGCCCTCCATTAGATCCTAAGTTGGAAGGACCCCTACCCGCCCTACATCACTAAGTTTCAATTTACACTTCTCAAAGACAAGCAAGAGATTCATTGGCTATGGTGACTTTGTATTGACCATATGATCCAATGCCCTAACATCAATAATCGAACAAGAGGTCAAAACAAGATAACAAGGGACTAATTACCTAATGTAGCAAACACAATTGAAGAACCTGATGGATGAGAATTACCATCCATCTGTGCAAAGGAATCATGATTGAGAAACAGAACTAAATTGCAATTGATTGGATCAGAGACTTCTAGAAAACCATGTGTGCTCCATGATCAGATTAGAGATGTGTGTTATGTCTGAGTGCCAGACTGAATTCCTCATTCAGATGGGTTCCAATAACCACCAATTCAATTGTAGCAAAAGCTTAACCATAATGGCATCCTAAAATGTCAAGCTCATTATTCCTATATTCTTGATGCCTTTTGGAGCAGACTCCTTTTTTGGGCTAGGGCTGCCCTTGGCACTTATGCCCCAGGGGTTTGTACTCATTTCTTATAGCCATGTTATTAATACAATCACAGTACAGTATCCATCCTCGTACATCCATCAGAGGCAACACATATTCTAGAACCATCACATTCAACTATCAAACCCCTTAGTTACTCTCTTCTTATATTGATCCAATTAAGGCCCTCTGTTTATGAATAAACCATCCTAAAGTTCCTTTCTCAGCAACTCAATGATACACTATTTGTAATGAATTGATCATCAGCACATGAAAAGTTCCTTTACTCTAACCAACTCAATCTCAAGATCCTTCTCAATGAGATACTCTGCCAAATTTCTCCTAAAATCTCTTTCTTCTAGTCCATATATTAAAGTAAAGATGCTGTAATCCAAATAACCAAAGGCTCACTATCCTTGATTGTGCTATCAATCAACTCCAATGGAACAACTATCAATTAAAAACACAACATTAAAATTGCATAATAACCAATAATTTCTATGCTAACAGACACGTTAGTATGAATTATGACACAAGGAAAGAAGTAAAGAATAAAACATTACCATACATGCAGTGTAACAAGTTTGAAAATCTAACTTATAAAAACAAGTCAACAAGGTCAATAAGTTTTTATTTACCTCCTCAATGCTTGAGAAAGAACATTGTAGTGATTGCTCAAAAACCTGAATAGCAAGAGATAAGCTTCAGAAGGCCTAACTCCATGTTTTATCAGACAAAATGTTAAACAACAGATAAAATCTGATTAAAACAAGAACTCATGTGAGACAATTAGAAATGTAAGTCTAATTTCAAGAACAAAATACATAAAAGGTAACCAAACCATCAGCCAAGGCATCCAATAATTCCAGCTAAGTTGGTCATTAGACGTCGGATCAAACTACAGATAAAGCAAGGTGGTCATTCCAGACTCAGATTGTCATGGTTAAGTGTTGGAGGTTTTATATATCCTTTATATGCAGCGGCGTGTCACAAGGTGACAAGATTGACTCGCCCCTACTAGGAAAAGGACTAACGGAAGAGGTTTCAGGAACACTTTAGAAGCTTTCAGAGACACTTCAAGAGAGTTGAAGGAGATTCCGGAAGCATTCTAGAAGCATCATGAACACCCCTGAACTTTGTACATACTTCTAGAACATTTCTAGAGCATTCATGTATCCAAGGGAACTAAGATAAGTCTAGAAGGAGAAGTCTAGAAGCAAGTCTAGAACATTCATGTTCCAGATAAATCCCTTAAGGAGGTGGAAGTGCCTATAAAAGGGGACCCCCTCCATCATTTGCACTCAATCAAGCAAGCAAGGAAGCAACCAAGCAATCAAATGTTGTATCCCTCTCTTGAGCAATACAAAGAGTTCTTTTGAGTTCTCCATCTCTCTTTCCTTGTGCTCTTTGTGCCTTTGTTGCCTAAGTGTGTGCCTCAGTGTGAGGGACAAGTTGGTAAGCTACTTGGTCTTAGGAGCCAGGAGAGTGCTCTAAGTAGGGAAAGCTGACTTGAGGAGCGACGAACTGTTGCCCAAGTGCCGCACAAGACGCTAGAGTCTAGGTCCGTGACAAGTGTTATTAGAGCCTCATCAGCACTGAGCACATGGCTAGGGACGGGAAGGACATTGCCTTTGAAGTGGAGGGCGCCACAAGGATTGATGTAACCAAGATGGAGCCCAACAAGAAGAACAAGCATGTAGTAAGAACCGGGAGGCATCCCTGGAAGCTTAATGAAGGCCTGGACTTCTTTGAGAAGGAGGTAGTCAAGTCCGATGAGGTCATGAATAGTACTATTACTAGGACCATTGAGGCCTTACACAGAGAGTATCAAGGCCAAATGGAGGCCTAGCAGCGAACTATTGCCAAGCATCAAGCCAATATGGAGGAGATGCAGGCAGATCACGCTTTATGGAAGAGGGCGATGGCCAATAGAGGACTATCTGCCCCAGCTCGTGAAGTGGTGAAGGTGAAGACCCCTGAACCCAAACCATTCAAGGGAACGCGAGATGCACATGAGCTGGACAACTTCCTATGGCAGATGGAGCAGTATTTTGAGACAGTTGGCCTTGAGGACAAGAGGGCCAAGGTACGTACTACAGCAATGCACTTAGTAGACATTGCCATGTTATAGTGGTGTAGGCGGTGCATGGATGTTGAACGTGGCACATGCACCATGAACACTTGGGAGAATTTTAAAAGAGAAATCAAGAAGCAATTCTACTTGGAGAATGTGGAGTACCTTGCTAGGAAAAACCTTAGGCACCTCAAGCATACAGGTACTCTAAGGGACTACGTGAAGGCATTCTCCACGCTCATGCTAGAGGTACTTGACATGACAGACAAGGATTTCTTGTTCCACTTCATGGAAGGCCTTCAGCCATGGGCAGAGCAAGAGTTAAGGCACCGTGGTGTTCAAGACGTGGCCAGTGCCATGGCCGCTGCTGAGCAGTTAACTAAGTACGAGAAGGATGCCAAAGACCAACCCACCAAACCGGGTCAAGGTAAAGGTGAGGGAGATAAGGCCTATGCAAAAGAAGAATCGTTTAAGCCCAAGTTCTCTCAAGCCCAGAAGGATGGAAAGAGTAGCAGTTGGGGAAACAAAATTAAGGGCACAGAGAAGAAGCTACTCAAGTGCTTCCTATGTGATGAAGCACACAAAATTAGGGATTTCCCCGAGAAGCAAGTCTTCAACCCCCTTATAGCCAAGGAGGAAGAGCAAGAAGATGCCCATAGGGAAGCCAAGATTGGGTCACTACAGTTACTTTGCAGTGTTAAGAAGCTAGAGGGGCTGGATAAGGGGGCAGCCAAGACCACGGCTGGGTCAAGGCTGATGTATGTGGAGGCATTGATCAATGGTGAGAAGACCTAAGCCATGATCGACACAGGGGCGACTCACAACTTTGTCTCAACTAAGGAGGCAAAGCGCTTGGGCTTAGAGGTCAAAAAGAGCACGAGCATTGTTTGGGTCACTACAGTTACTTTGCAGTGTTAAGAAGCTAGAGGGGCTGGATAAGGGGGCAGCCAAGACCACGGMTGGGTCAAGGCTGATGTATGTGGAGGCATTGATCAATGGTGAGAAGACCTAAGCCATGATCGACACAGGGGCGACTCACAACTTTGTCTCAACTAAGGAGGCAAAGCGCTTGGGCTTAGAGGTCAAAAAGAGCACGGGCATGATCAAGGCAGTTAATTCCCAAGCACGTGAGATCGAAGGCATTGCTCAGGGGGTGAGCATCCAGCTAAAGAGCTAGCAAGGTGCCATAGATGTGACCGTGGTGCCAATGTATGCGGGCTATGCCCATACCTTATGTGCAGATGTTGAGCATCATGGAGGCAGGGGCCCCATGCATGGTCACTTTGGTGGATGGGACATGTGCGATAGTGAAACAAGCTGGGAACACGTAGAAGATTTTTGGCAGTTCAAAAACTTGATTCGTCACTACCATGATGAAGAAGCGATGAGGACGTCGCCAGATTTGGTGGGGGAGAATATCACAAGGTGACAAATTTGACTAGCCCCTACTGGGAAGAGGGCTGATGGAAGAGGTTTCAGGAACACTTTAGAAGCTTTCAGAAGCCCCAAAACACTTCAAAAGAGTTCAAGGAGATTCCGGAAGCATTATAGAAGCATCATGAACACCCTTGAACTTTGTATATACTTGTACATACTTCTAGAACATTTCTAGAGCATTCATGTATTCAAGAGAACTAAGATAGGTGTAGAAGAAGAAGTCTAGAAGCAAGTCTAGAACATTCATGTTCTAGAGAAATCTTTTAAGGAGGTGGAAGTGCCTACAAAAGGGGACCCCCTCTCTCAATTGCCCTCAATCAAGCAAGGAAGCAACCAAGCAATCAAGTGTTGTATCGCTCTCTTGAGCAATACAAAGAGTTCTTTTAAATTCTCCATCTCTCTTTCCCTGTGTGGTTTGTGCCTTTGTTGCCTAAGTGTGTGCCTCAGTGTGAGGGACGAGTTGGTAAGCTACTTGGTCTTAGGAGCCAGGAGAGTGCTCTAAGTAGGCAAGGCTGACTTGCGGAATGACGGACTGCTGCCCAAGTGCCACACAAGATGCTAGAGGAGTCTAGGTCCGTGACAGGCGGCAGGGTATTAGTGTATTTTTCTTTTTATTATTTAAAAGGGGCTGTTTTGTAATTGTATTTCACATTATATAATTAATAAAAGATGGGTTACAGTTGGAGAATCTAAGCTGGTTCGATCTCCTCTGCTCTTAGCCCTAATTCTCTTCACTTTCTCCTCTTCTTCATCTTTCTACCCAGAAATATCTGAGACACTTTTCTTTTATTTTTCTTCGCCTAGATTGATCTCAGACTTTCTCTTCTGCCTTGGCGCATGAGAAAGCTTTCTCCTTATGCAGAGAAGATTACAGGTTAAGAGCTCTAGTCTAATAGCAACAAGGACAGGAGGCTTTCATGCCTGAGTTTGAATAATTTTGTGTTAGTGGAGTTGTTTTTTAAGAAGCCATCTAATTGGCAGTCCAAAAAGGGAAGAATTTATGCAAATTTCAGACTTGTTATTTTCAGGCTTGTCATTTTTTCTTTTTTTGCAGTCTTTTTATATGAGATGTGCATGAGGTGCACGCCGCCTCCTTTTGTCTGGTCTGATTCCATTCCATCTCTCATTAAATACTTGTAAAAGGATTTAACCGAGAACCACCCTTCTCTGCATTCTTTCCACAATAAGCTATCTTCTGAAGCTCTGGAAATTTTTTGTAGCTTCTAACTTCTCCAGTAACAGAATACACTCTTCCACTTCTTGGTCCAGTAAAGGTCTTCTGAACTTCGGGTTCCAAATCGACTGTTCCCCTCTCCACTCACAACACTGCTCAATAGATACTTGTTGATCTGTCAGCTTGTAAAGTCTGGGGCACACCTCACACAGTTTTCCTACCCCAAGCCACTCATCTTCCCAAAACCTTACCCTAGAACACTTCCCCACTTTAAACTTAACCAGACTCCTAAACTCTTGATTGAAGCTCATCATTGCCTTCCAAACACTATTTCACTCATCTTTCAAGATCAATACTTTGACATTACAATAGCTGCTCTAAAGCTTCTCCTTTCTCCCCATAGTTATAAATAAGCACAAGAGGCATAACAGTACAACAGAAGTAATGAGAGTCTTAAGATTCTTTCAAGTGGTTGGGATCATTTTGCTACAGCACTGCCTATAATTCACCTAACTGATGGAGTAGATTTTATTAGTTTTAGAGAAGTCTTATTTGCTGAAAATCCTTCGTTAATGCTGTTACATAAAAAAAAGACCATGCATCCCCACCATTTAACATATAATCTGACTCACCAGCCAATAATTATTAAGAAATGCAAATGACATTGGCTAACTTTCCCCAATTGCCAATCACCAAACAAATATTATCCCAACTTTTCAACTCCATTCAAATAAGGAATATCCAAAAGAGGAGGCAGAGATTGAAACATACAGCAGACAACTCCTCCTCAGAGGCATGAGCACGTTCCAAGGAAAGCAAATATCGAACCCAAAGTTCCCCAATCCAGGTACAATTTCTTGTGGCCCTGGAATAAACACACTTTGCAACATTTGGAATCTGAAATAAAAAGTAAATGATATGAAGTGAAGCAAAAACATATAATTACAGGGAAAGAAAAAGGGAAAGAACAATTACATCTAATGAAGAATTGATTGAAACAAAGTTGAAAGAAAACCTTCAGGATGTGATCCAAATACTGAGTATATTTAATCCAGAGGTCACTTGATATAGGAAATTCTGCAACAGCACGTTCGTATAGAAGTTGAATGCGAGCTGGATCACCACAGGACTGTTCAAACTTAAGGTAAGTCTGCAAAAACCAATAGCATTAGTTTAAACGGATAAGCATAACGATACAAAAAGAAAGTTATATCAATTAATAAGAAAAAAGGAAAACCCACTTTATTGCTTTCATCATATTATATACTCATGTATACAGATTTTCCAGGTAGGTAGATAGTAGATACATAGATAGGAACCAAAGAAGACAAGAACTAACAGTGAGCATGCACATTTTACCATCCACTGAAGACAACCCAATGGAAGGATCACCTGAGAAGTTTTAGAAAAGAATACCAGAATACATCCAAGCCATTTGAGATACAACTATTTGAGATGTGTTGCATTAGATCAAAACAAAACAAATTTGTATTTAATCTTGTTGACCTATTTTCTTTTAAGATATTGGCAAATATCTTAAGTCCTGATCCATAGGAGAGATATTTTGTTTTTTTAATAGGGAGAGCAATTGTGCTCTGATCCTTTTTTAGTGGTACAAAGTGAAAACCTTTGAAACATAATCATATTTACAGTTTATTGGGTATATGGAGAAAAGAAAACAATGGAAGGGAAGAGTAGGGGGACTAAAAGTACTAATCTTGGATTTGCTGATAGTTCACCTGAACTATAAGAAGTTGACAAATCTCCATTTAGATAAGGCATTTGATCTGTTTGGACATTGAGATCATGAAAGTATGACTTTATTGTATTTTTCATCCAGTCCTTAGTGGGAGAACTTCTTATTTTAGGCAGGGGCGAGCACTTAACACCCTTCTCCCTTTTTCTATTTTACTTTGGCAGATTACTCCTCCCCCAAAGCTATGCACCTACAAAAATGCCCAGTTTTTTTTCCTCTTGGTGAAACAAAATTGCCCACTCATCATGTATATGTTTGAGCAAACCAAGATTTAAAATAATCTCAGTCATTCATGTAATTTTTGAAAATTTCTAAAAAAATACAGCCCATGTAAAATGATGTACCAAAAATCACATATAATCTGGCCCTTTTTTTTTATCATCACATATAATCTGGCCCATCAAAATTTATTTTGAAGATAAAGAAAAAAATTATTAAACAAAAATAGAGGTACAAGAAAAGGTGATAAGCAATCACCTGAGGGACATCAGACCAATTAGTCTCCTAAACAGTTTCTACAAAATTCTGGCCAAAGTGTTGGCTGAAAGAATGAAATTAGTGTTGAGTAGTGTGATCTCAAGCAATCAATGTGCTTTCGTCCTGGGGAGGCAAATGCTTGATTCTATTCTGGTGACCAAGGAGATCATAACTCGAGACAAAGGGAGGGAATTCCGGGGCTGGTGTGTAAACTGGGCATAGAAAAGGCCTATGATCATGTTAATTGGAGAAGTTTGGATCTAGTGTTAGAAAAAATGAATTTTGGACAGAAGTGGAGAAATTGGATCAAAGTATGCATTTCCTCGCCCAAGTTCTCAGTCCTAATTAATGGTCAATCAGCAGGGTTTTTTGAAAGCTCTAGAAGCCTAAGACAGGGAGATCCCCTCTCCCCCCCTGCTCTTTATTTGTCTTATGGGACTTCTCTCTCAGCTCTCCCTTAAGGCAGCCGAAAATGGGCTTTGGGAGGAATTTGCAATTGCTCCTCAAGCAGAAAAAGTTAACATTCTACAGTTTGCTATGATACTCTATGTTTTCTTGATGCTTCAATTTTTTTTTTTTTTGATAAATGAGAGTAGTTTTATTAATTCAAAAAATAGTAGTGCATTCAGCCTAGGAAGAGGCACAAGGTGTTACCTCCCCCCTAGGACTGATGCTTCAATTGATCAGTTGGAAATCTTGCTAGGGATCCTCTGCTGGTTTGAGGTGGTGTCAGGCCTTAGAGTTAACCTGCATAAAAGCAAAATCATTCCGGTTGGGCAGGTCTTGAATTTGGAGGAATGTGCAAGGGTTATGGCTTGTCAGGTGGACTTCTTCCCTGTGAAGTACCTGGGGCTTCATCTTGGGGCAAAATGCTCCTCCTCTGCTATATGGGATCCAGTCATTGAGAAACTAGAGAGAAAATTATCTTCTTGGAAGGCTAAATACCTTTCAGCTGGGCGTAGAGTGACCCTTATAAAGAGCACTCTGTCCAATCTCCCCACCTACTTCCTGTCCCTCTTTCCTATTCCAGCCAAAGTTGCCAAAAAAATTGAAAGCATGCAGAGAAACTTTCTTTGGAGGGGTTGGAAAGAAGAGAAGTAAATTCATCTTCTGAATTGGGACCAAGTTTGCTTACCTAGAAAAGAAGGGGGTCTAGGAATTAGGAAGCTGAAGGTGAAAAATACGGCCTTGCTTAGCAAGTGGTGCTGGAGATTTGCTGCTGAAAGAACCTCCTGGTGGAGGAACTTAATTAATTGCTTCCAAGTATGACGTATGGGGTGGATTGGGGTAACTGGAAATCTGAAGACCCTCTCTCTAGTTGTGGATGCTCAGTATGGAAAGGTATCCTAAAAAGTCAACCTGTTTTTCTGGAAAGTGTGGAGTTTAAAGTGGGCAGAGGTGACAGGGTTAAATTTTGGAGGGACCCCTGGTGTCTGAACAGCCCCCTGACTGAAGCTTTTCCACAGCTCTTTCAGTGTGCTGCAGAACAAGAAGTTTCAGTGGCTGATTCCTATATTTTCTCCAACGGCTCAGTGACCTGGTTTCCACGGTTTAGGAGAGATCTGTTTGATAGGGAGCTAAACAAGGTAGTGAATTTGTTGAATCTATTACAAGGCCAAAATATTGATTTACTTAGTGAGGACAAGTGAATATGGAAATGGAGCAAGGATGGAAACTTTTCAGTCTAGTCCTTATCCTCTAAGCTTAGCAGTTCTTGGCCTGTTATCTTTCCCTGTAAACAAATCTGGAATGCAGTTTCTCCCCCTAAATTCAATTTCCTGGTGTGGACTATGGTGCTTAATAAGTGCCTATCAAAAGTCAACTTGGAAGGGAGGGGTCTGCAGCTCTCAAACCTTGCTTGTGGACTGTGTGGACTGATGCCTGAATGTACAGATCATCTAAGTATCCACTGTTCAATACCTTCTAGGGTATGGGAGAATTTTCTAAAGTCTGCTGGAGTATGTTGAGTCATGCCGAGATCAGTCAAAGACCTCCTATTTAGCTGGAATCTGGCAGGTTTGAAGAAAAAAGGAAGACTAGTCTGGAAACAATTCCTGCAGTAGTTCTTTGGTCCTTGTGGTCAGAAAGAAACAATAGAGTTTTCTCTAACAAGTCAAAAAGCCCAGATAAGCTAGTTCGGCAGTCGGACAGAAAGCTGATCTCCTGGGTGCCGGTTACTGCTGAATGTAGCTTAGTTGTTTAGTCTCAGTCCATTTGGAGTCTGTAATTTTAGTTGTTTCTGGGCTCCTTTTGTCCAGGAATCTGTTGTACCTTGTTGTTCTTTGAAATAAAATCTTACCTTACCTTTTCCAAAAAGGTCTCTAATTTGAGAGTGAATTGGAACAAAAGTTGTATGGCTGGGATTAAGAGGTCAGATGAGGTGTCTTCCTTGGCTAGGATTTTAGATTGTGAGTTGAGCGAGTGGCCGTTAAAAGTACTTGAATTTACCTCTGGGAGGAAACCCAAAGTCAGAAAGTTTCTGGTACCCAATCTTGGAAAGGTTCACAAAGAGACTAACAGGGTGGAAGAGGAATTACATCTCTTTAGAAGGTAGAAACACTTTAATTAAATCAACACTAGCAAATTTGCCAGTGTACTTCCTACCTACCTTCAAAGTGCCTGCTAAGGTTGCAAATCAGTTGGAAAAGTAACGACGGATTTCCTCTGGGAACCTGGGGAGTCAAACAAAGACCACCTAGTGAAGTGGGAAGTGGTCTCTGGAACAAAAGACAAAGGGGGATTAGGGATTGGAAATGTCCAATTAAGAAACACAGCACTCTTAGGTAAGTGGTTGTGGAGGTTTCCCAAGGAGCAAGAAAGTTTGTGGCATAGAGAAAGAATACATAGATTGGTAGTTAATGGATGGGATGCTGGTCTTAACCCAAGGGCTTCTCGTTCCACTCCACGGAAAGATATTGTTGGTATCCTACTCGTCTTTTCTCCTTTCATCAGGTTTGATGCTTGTTCGGGTAATAAGGTCTTTTTTTGGGAGGACACTTGGATTGGGGACCATCCTCTTAAGGATAGGTTCCCGGCCCTCTACTCCCTATCCTTGAACAAATTTAAAGTCATCTCTACCTTTCGTGTTTCTAGAGAGTCGTGGGATCTAGGGTTCAGGAGAAGGTTGAGGGAGTCAAAAATAAGGTTGACAAATGATCTTTTCCCTCTTCTAAACTCAGTGTTTTTGGACCAATCTTGTCTGGATAATAGAATTTGGTTTGAAGAGTCCTCCGGTTGTGTTTTTTTTTTTTGTTCTACTTTCTTTAATGCTTTAGTACACTCTTCCAATTTAGTTTACTCTTTCTTTTTATGAATAATTTAGTTTAGTTTACTCTTTTCCTGTAAAAGAAGTGTGGTGTGCTCCTGTACCTCCAAAGGTGAGGGCTTTTTGTTGGGAAGTGGTTCTCCAAAAAATCAACACTTTGGATTTGCTTCAGAGAAAAAAAACCAAAATGGTGTTTATCCCCTCATGTTTGTAGTCTTTGCTTGAAGAGTGGTGAGACGGTAAATCATCTACTAATCTCTTGTCCTTTTGTTACTCTTAGTTGGAATTGGTTCTCCTCTCTCTTTGGGTGCAGGTGGGTTCCTCCTACAAGCACGGTGGATCTTTTTGAATCTAGCTTTTTCCATCAACCAAAGAAAAGAGAAAGGGTGATATAGAGAACAACGAGGGCAGCAACTATTTGGGAAGTGTGGGAAGAGAGAAATAACATAATCTTTCAAGAGAAAGTAAAATACAGCACATGAAGTCATAAAAGGGATCGCCATCAACGTTATACATTGGCTGAAATTGCTGGACCTGTTCAAGGACTTCTCTGTAGATGCCTTGATTAGAGGGTGGAGCACAGTAACAAGTTCTTCCTGCCCCTCTTTAGCCATTCAAGAGGACTGGTCCCCCTCCCCCTTTAACTGTGGCTGTAATAAGTTTGATGGCAGCTCTGTAGGTAATCCATGTCCCTCTGGAATTGGGGGTGTCTTTAGAGATGGGGGAGGAAAAGTCCTGGTCCTTTTTTCTAGCCTGATAGGCTTGGGGGACTCTCTTAGAGCAGAAATTCTGGCACTCCTACAGGGACTCAACTTCTACACAGCTGGGTTTTCAGCAATTGGAAGTGAAGGGAAATTCGAAATTGGTAATAGGCTGGATGCAAACAAACAGCTTAGGTGCCTGGTCCCTTAGACAACCTGTAAGGGAAATTATGCAACTAACAACGGAGCTTGAAGTATGTTTTAAATGGACTAGGAGATCAGCCAAAGCAATGGCAGATACTTTAGCAAAGCTAGGAGTTAGTAGGCAGAAATTTTTTTTGGGCCTGTTTGTAATTTTGCTGAGGGGTCACCTTGTTTTTGAAGGTGACAGTTGTACAGGTCTTCTTAAAGAATTAATGAAAGTTACCATTTCCCATCAAAAAAAATATTAGAAAAGTGGCTCCGGTGACTCGAAAACAAAAGGAAGCACTTTGCCTATAGACATTTTGTATACTTCTTTTCTTTGATGAAGTTTATTTGACTATTTAAAAGAGATACAGATATAGACAGACAAACCCAAGTACGTAATAAATATACAAACAGGTCAGGTATATAACAAGTGTGTGGACATGCAAGCAAAACTCAAAGAAATGAAATAATGACAAATTATAAGCACAACAACAACAACAATAATAATAATAATAAAGTGGTAGTAGTGGTGATGATTATGATAATGGAAACGATGATACCAATAGTGTTTAGAAAACTGGACCGGACCAGCCAGTCGTCCCAGTTGAACCATCGTGATCCAAGACCTTGGCCAGTTTGGTCATACCCCAATAACCACATTCGTTAAAAAACCAGTGAAAACGGCTGATTTTCCGGTTTAACCGGAAAACCAGTGAGCCAGTCCCGGTTTCATGAAACCGCCCAAGTCCTTAACTAATGGAAATTTTAAAAAGTGATTAGCAAGATTCGAACCATGACCTCTTATTTTCATATATTGCTTAATTACCATTAGTCACCTCTTAAATTGTGCTAATTAATGACTCTTTATTGTACATATTACTTTATTATGCATGTATTAAAAGAAAATGTAAATTAAGAGACTTGAACCCTAATCATTTGCTTTAAAACTTAAGAAACTTGCCATCAATACACCATATTTAAGTATATTAAAAGTTGTAAAATATATTATATATAATATTTATATGACCCCTCTAGTATAGATGTATATGCCATGTCATCACAGTTCGACCCCAGTTGAACTTCTGACCTGTGAACCTCTCCCCTCTCTGGTTCTACGCCCCGGTCCGGTTCTTTGAACATTGGATACCAACAATGAAAATGGTAACATCAAGAACAAACAACAACTTTGTCTAGGCTATTGCAATATAGAGCACACTCCCTTGGAGACAAAAATAAAAAGAATTATTAAAATTCTAAAGGTTTCCATCCATGACGTCATGTACAATTACCATACCATGAAGTGTTGAAGCTTCTCATTGTCATCTTCACCCTGCTTAGATATCTGTTGTTCATAAGGTATACGAGCATTATACATTTCCATGGCCTTCTGGTATGCTGAAGCAACATGATTGGGGATTCCATCCAAGTCAGAAGAGTTGCTTTCACAAAGATTCCCATGTACAACCTCCCAAGCTTTGTAAGCAAGAAGGGTTGATCTTAGGTCAACAAGTGGTACAGACAACTGACGATGGAATATGCTTCGAATGCATTGAATCTGCTTTTCCTTTTCCTGGTTGTCATTGATAAACTATCTCATGTGTCATATTTCATAGAACAAATATTAGATACAGAAAAAAAAATCCACAAATAAAACGACAACAAAATACAACAGTTATCTCATTACATAAGCGTGTCATTAAATAAACCAACAATTTGCATTCAAACTAGAAAACCTACCAAGTAAAATAGAAACCAAATAAGGAAGAAATATACATAATTATATAATTTTATATATATATATATAAAGAGAGAGAGAGAGTTTTTAAATGCAATTATATGGTGTTGATAATGTTTCATTGAAATCCGTCATTTGAGAGAGGAAATTAGTGTTAAGGCTCTGTATCTGATCTGGATAGAAATTTTGCACCTGGTTGAGTTTTGCATCCATTTGTTTGTAACTATGATTTGCACTTCTATCTAGTGAAAAATTGCACTTTTTTCTTACTACACTCATCGGTGGTGCAACTTTTGCATCCAAGGCAGCATTTGGTAAGGGTGCAATGCAAAACCAAAGTAAATTTGCACTCCAGTTCAGTTTTGCGGGTTTGGTAAGAATGCGTTATTGTACAGAAAATGAAAGTAAATTTGTTTTTTCAACCATTTTTTGCATTCAAAATGGGAGCAAAGTTTGCTTCCATTCCAGCCTTGAGATCATGTTTGCACCCATCAAAACCAAATAAAACATTGTAAATTTCTCAGTGCAAAACCAAACGGGTTTGAATCCTCCTATTTGAACATTTGCATTCACTTTTTGCACTCTTACCAAACACAGCCTAAGAAACAGATAAAAAATTTGCACCACCCTCCTCCCACCTTGATTCTCTCTCATATATAATGGGACCATGTCATTTTGTCTCCTGTCTTACTCAGTGTTTTAAAAGTGCAAGGCGCAAAAATTGCCAAGGGTCAATTTGCGCCTGAGGCGCAAGGCGCAAGGTGAGGCGCACGCCTTTTTGAAGCAAGGTGCAAAGTTACAAAAATAAATGCTAAAAAATCAAAAAAAAATGCCAAAAATTCAAAAAAAATAAACATAATATTACTAAAAGTATGAAGTTAAATTTTAAAATAATGTTTTATAAAACCTATTATCTAAAATTAAAATACATAAACATAAGATGTAAAGCATATTCAAATGAGAATTTAAAAATAAAATCAAGCATATAAAACATTTTCAAGCATGTAAAACCTCTAATCTCTTTTTTCACTCAATTGCAGTACTTCACATAGCTAATGTAATGTAAAACATATTACATTCCTGATTCTACGAGCCGCCTTTGTGCCACGCCCCTCGAGGCAAGCCCAAACAAGTCCATGTTAGGTCTTAAATTCTTAGTTTTCACACAAAAAATATGGATTTTATAGTTTTAATTGCTTTTTAAGAATACATTTTATTAGGATGAATGAATGAACAACATTACCAAATTGGGGGACCTAGGCAAAGCGCATACCCTGAAATGCGCCTAGGCAGCGCGCCTTTTAAATCACTGGTCTTACTCCTCTCAAACACAGAGCCTTGTTTTCCTCCTACCATTCTCTTTCATATAAAGTGGGGACCACATTATTTTACTTCGCACAAGACAAGGCAAACTCAAATCTAAAGCAGAATAAACCAGGATTTACATTTAGCTTATTTGCATTCCCCTGCATTAAAACCAGTAAATGGATGGGATAGCAAATGCTGCCTTGGATGCAAAAGTTGTTTTGTGATTTAGTCTTTGGGTTGTCTTCTCTCTTGGGTGATTGCTTATGATTGTTCTTGTATTTCTTTTTTCTTTTAATAAATTTTTATTACCTTCAAAAAAACTTATGCATCCAGTTTTGATGTTTTGAGAAATATAATCTTAGGCATTTAGTGACAGGTGAATACCAAATTAAAATATCCAACTTCTATTTATCAAATATCAATAGACATCATAAGGACATAAGACTTAACATCTTCATAGTTATGCCTTCAACTTTAAACTCTTGTTGAGTTTAAAAAAATGTACTTTTTCCCAGACATAATGATAGCACACTTAGGAAATACTTTCTTGTTGGATTTTCTAACATATTGCGCTTTCCCTTAATAATGAAAGCAAAATCAAACATGAGAAAATCAGATAAAAAAATAGAAGAAAAATGAGGTATAAATTAGTCAATAAAAAGGCTTGATGTAGCAAAGTAAGTGATCACTAACAGAAAATGGAGCACCAATATGAAACCTTATAATAGGGTAAAGTTTGACCTCATTGTTGTTATCATCAATAGTATGAAATATAGCTTGCTCAAATTCTCTGTATGCTTCCCAGATTTTATTGCCTTCAACAATATGCAATCCACCAGCAGTAAGAGCACGCTCAAATAAGTCCCTCATCTTCTTGATGCCATCTGATGAACATTCACGTACTGATGGATCGTGTTCTTGAACAAAATTTACATAGTCACACCAAAGAGATACAGACTACACAAAAGAAAGTATATTCAGTTGCATTGGAGAACAGTGACTAAATGACAAAGTCACTTCGATTTCAATATATGCTCAACAAAAATAGGTCAGGTAAAAGAATAGCAAAGGCAGCTGCCTTGAAGCCATAGTGATATCCATTTTTGACAGAATAAAAAATTCATATTACATTTCAAGTACCAGAACCTACCAGATATTCATGCACTCCTCGCTCATAAAGTTTTTCAATTACGGGAAAGGCCTCAGGTCTGCAAAATAATAAAGAATATGCAGCAATGACTGAGAAATCAACTAATCCAAACAAATGAAAAAAAATTTCAAAACCATAATAATAAGGCATCATCCATAATTACAAAACAAAATTAAATTATATAATTTATTTTGGTAAAGAATAAAATACAGTTTCGTTTCTTGTCAAAAGAATTTTTTTAGCAAACAATACAGTTTCAACTTATAACAAGGGAATATCAGGGAAGATAAACCTTGGAACAGATACCATGCCAGGAAAACCTTTTAGTTCCACAAAAAGGTGTTGTTATAAAGATTGAGCCACCACAAGTAACATGATTGCTTTGAAAAATCTCCTCGACCTAGAAATCTAACAACAAAGATAAGTACGTTGATATCAGCCATGGATTAAGAACACTTTAAACAGAGCTAACTAAGCATACCCAGTGATTAGCGAAGCTTCATCCTTCACCCATTCCTGCCACATTGCAGGACTCATAGGGAACAGAACATTCATCGACTCCCTCGCTTCGCGTAGCTTGTCAATGAGGCCGAGTTTCCTCAGAGTCCTTATGTACTGCGAAATGCAAACAAATTAATGAACCTTTATTTAAATTTCGCTGCAATTGAAGCAAGAAGTCAAGCAAGAGAATGCTCACTTGAACATGGGTGTCGTAACTCGAAGGGTTCTCAGCGAGTTCCTTCTCTAGGGTTTCCAGTTGGAGATCTTCGGCGTCATCGTCAAACGAATCGGAATCGGAAGAACAAGGGTTTTCCGTGTCTGACTTAGCTTCAGCCCCGTTGTTCATGTCGTCGAGGTGTTCCTCCTCCATCCCTGCCACTTCCGCCATTGAAAAGAAATTTCCACTTGTATTTTGTTCTCGTGTGAGATGAGTAAATGTTTCCAAAGTTCGGAAATCAGTAGTTAGAGATCCGCAGAAATTTCCACTTGCAGGTTGCAGCAGGCACGGGCAGGGTTCCGGTTGGAGTCGGTTTTGCTCGTTTCTCCTTTTGTCCTTTGAGCTGAATTCACATTGGCTCCCCACAATCGCACCCTACACACGCTACACCCATCCCAACAGTGCATTCGAATGGGAGTCGGGAGACGTTCCCAAATCCCAATGCCCACTGACGTGTGCTCTGTCAGGTGTGGGGTGCTTGGGGTGGGGAGCCAATCCAAACTCCTTTGAGCTATCCTCAAGGCACAGGCAGGTCGTAGGTAGGTCAATGTCAATCGGTCGGGTTTGTTCCACTCATAGCAGATAAAACACGATAGGATGGTTGATCCGACAAGTTGGTCCGGTTTATCTATCACCCAACCGGAAGGTTTATTATTTTATCCTTTTATTTGGGCAAATTGCTGAAATTCCCTTAAAGATTTTGGCCATTGTTGAAACTTCCCTTGAAGTTTGGTAATTGGAATCACTTTCTTCATGTAAAATTACTTTTGAGTTATTAGTTCTTAATGAATTCTTACTATTATATATATTAGTATTGGTTAATAACTATGAATTATGAATTAATAATTATTATTAATTATTAATTATAATAATTATTTATTATTAATTGTAATTAATTAATTATTAATTATTATAATAATTTTTAATATTATTTCTAATTGAATTACATAGACAAGCGAAAATTCTCATATATAAGGTTAAGAGGAAAGAAAAGTTCACCAATACAAATATATCTCTTAATGTAATTTTTACACTTTTAGATGTCAAACGTCAGAGCAAACAAACAAGCCTAGAGTCTCAAACACTAATAGAGGCCTAGAAAACATCCCTTCCATACACCCTCCAACTCCTCACTCCCATTATTCACAAATCCCAACTCTAATGTCAAACCAAAATTTTCCTTCATCATCACCTCTCTTGATGAATTCCTTACATCAAAATCTCACAATTCGGATGATTCAAAGGGTGTTGATGTCGATGCAAAAGCTGCGAAAAGCTTTAGAAGTTTAGATGATTCAATCTAGAAGACTACAATGGAGAGGACACATAAGAACCTATTCTTTCCGGCTCCAATCTCAACCGGCTTTGGTTCTCATGATTTACATATATGAAACTAGCAAGGACCTGTGTGATGCACAGGATCTATTAAGCGAAAATTAAACAATAAAAAGGGTCATTTATTAAAATACCCTTATAGTTTCATGGATTTACTAAAATCTACCCTATCGTTAGCATTTTACTAAAATACCACTTATAATTTGTAATGGATTTAATTATTCTTCCATTACATGATAGTGGAAAATGACATTATTGACCCTAATGCTCATTTAAGTAAATTTAATCAAAATAAAATACAAAATAAAATACCATTTTTGCCTTTAATAAGACGCGAACAACCACTCTATTAGCTATATTTGTTCAACTTTGTTTTATGTACAAAAAAGTGATAAGGCCATAAGGGTATTTTTGGAATAAAAAATAATTGGCCTAATGGCAAAACAAACACTCCTTAATGAAAGGTTAATATATGGGATGTTTTATAAAATGAAAACTATAAGGTAGGTTTAAGTAAATATATAAAACTAAAAGGTGTGTTCTGGTAAATGACCCTAATAGAAACACATAGGAGTAGAGTTCACATTTGTGCCCCACAAGGGGGCACCCCACAACGTCCCACAGCACATCTCCACCGTGTATTGGAAACATCTCTCAATGATAGTATCAAAGCCAATGATGTCATCATCGGGAGATGTTCCCAATAAATGACGGGGATATGTTGTGGGACATTATGGGGCGCCCCCTTGTGGGGCATAGATGTGAATTCATAAGAGTATACAATTGTTTTATATTTTCAATATTTTTAAATAATTAACAATTATTCATATTTTATATACTATTTTTAATAAATATTTTATAATACAAAAATAACAATAATTAATTTCAGTTAGATTTATTCATCAAATTGATGAAACTGACCAACCCGATAAACTCGACCCAAGTTGGTAGGTTTTCTAGTATTTTAGGTCAACTTTGGTTAAAAAATTTCCCAATTTGACCAAATTAGATCAGTTTCACGTTGGCCATTTGTAAATCGACCAAAACCAAACGACCTAACCTTGGATATATATTAATATATTATATTTTAAATATAATTTGTAATATGGAAAAGTGGGAAATTTCCTATATTTCTTGGTCTAGAATGTTTTATATCATAAATCTAATTTTTAATTTTTTTTAAATTGAATTGTAATTTTTAAAATTAAATTAAATTTTTAAGTTTAAATCTTTTGAACTAATTGACCAAACCAAAAAATCGACCCAAACCGATACAACTTGAGTGGCTTGATTTTCACAAAAGGTCAGCCAGTTTCAGCTTACCAACTCCCCAACCTGATCGAGTCAATTTGATTGGCCAAAGAGCCTACGACCGAACCAAACTAAATCATGGACACTCATAATTTAAGCTAAATTAGAAGTCTAATCTCTGATAAATAACAATAGTTTAATCTCCAATAATTATTGAAAATTTATAGAGAAAATACACAATTATTGAAAATACATTGATAATGAAAAAACAATAATTACAAAAATACAATAAGTACTAAAAATATATTAACTTAATCAATAAAGAGTATAATCTCAAATAATTGTTTAATCTCTTATAAATATTAATCAATAAGATATAACAAAAATACAATAAGTACAATAAATTAAATTTAAAAATTTCAATACTAGTAGTTTAATCTCTAATAAGTATTGAAAGTTTTCTGTTAAAATAACAAAACAAAATAAATATTATATATAATCATTGAAATACATTATTAATAAAAAACAATAAATAATTACTGAAATATAATAAATATTAATTTTAGTATATGTAATTATATAATAAATATAGATTAAGAGTTTCAAATTATTATTAATAAAAATTATTTTTTTGAAAGTTATTCTCTCAAATTATTACTTGATGTAAGTGAAATTAGCTATTTACAATATTATGTAAAAATATTAAATTATTATTAATTTCAATATGATGTTATAATTATTTTTCTATTTCTCAGAATTTTTAAATTTATTACATAATTTCTTTATTTTAACTATTTAAAATCTAGTTATGTTAAATATTTTGTAATTTAAATACTTAAATAATATGTAAAATATTTAAGTTTAAAAATATTAATTATTAATTGATATCCATAAAATCATAATTTATACTATTATTACATAATTTCATTATTAGCTTTATAATATATTAAATTATTATTAATTTAAATATTATGCTATAATTATTTTTCTACTTTGAAGAAATTTTTTAAAATTTATTACATAATTTCGTAATTTTAACTATTTAAAATCTAATTATGATAAATATTTAGTTGTTTAAATATTTAAATAATCTATAACATTTTTAAAGATTTTTGTTATTTTAATTTTATTTATTTAAAGATATTACATATTATTAAATATTTGAAAAAACATTTAAATTGATAATCCAAAAAAAAACATAATTTAAATTGTTAGTACATAATTTTGTGATATATTTTTTAAAAATACAATATTATTTTTTGTGTTTTTAATAAATATTTTAAAGTTATTATATAATTTTGTTAGAATATTTAAATAATTCTTAAATTTTTTCATCCAAACTTTCTTTAGATAGATATAGATAAAAAGTTGGGGAGAGGATAAATAGGAATTAGAGATAACTTATGAGAGAAACTCTGTACTAAACTAGAGATAATTTTGGAGATAAATAGGAATTAAAGATAATATAGAAGATAAATAGGAATTAGAGATAAATTTGGAGAAAATGGGAGACATAGTTTAGGAGAAATTTTAGAAGAATATATTATTTAGGTTATTGGGAAAGCGCATTTCATTGGTTGTTTCAAAAATGACATGGAATACAAAAATAAAAAATTAAAAAAAAGGAGAATTTCTTAACCGCTTTGTGAGAGAGAGAGAGAGAGAGAGAGAGAGAGAGAGAGAGAGAGAGAGAGATGCCATGCAAGTTTACTTATGATTTGCTTTGACTGTTTGGAGGCACATACAAAGAAACATCAAATTAAACCTAACTTCCAAGGCTTCATTAAATGATTTACCAGGTTGGTATTTTTTTATTTTGGGTAAATTGCTTAAACCTCTTTCGAAGTTTATAACCATTGCTAAAACCTCCTTTGAAGTTTCTAACTATTGCTGAAACCTCCCTTAAAAATTTAGTAATTGCAATCCCCGTCCTGAACTTTCCAATACAATCACAAGTAGACCCCCTCTAGTAGAATCTTTTTAAAATAGCATGAAAATATCCAAAATACCCATACAATTACTATTGATGTTGGTTTATTTGGGAAAAATACAATATTAACCTTATGCACAACAAAAACAGAGAGAATTTAAAGATGTAATACCTTTGAGTGATTGATATGAAGGGTAAATTTAAAAAATAAATCAATTTCAGAAAAGAGATTGAAGGACTTGGGGTGGTGATCATATGAAAAAAAAATTAGAAAACAAACTTCTTTGCTAAAGTTGGATTTTTTATTTTTTGAAAGGAAACTTAGAAAAGTAGGGAAATGAAGGGAAAGGTATGAATAACTATACAAGGTTTGTTAAGGTTTCCCTGCCCTTCCCTACCTTTTCTTTCAAACTAAACACAACCTAAAAGTAATTGCTTGTTTATTTTGGACATTTTTATGCCTTCTCTTAAAAGGTTCTACCAGAGGAGTCTACTTGCAACTAACTCTAGGGGAGGTGATTGCAATTATTAAACTTCAAGGGCAGCAACAACCAAAAGTTCAGGGAACGTTTCAACAATCTACCCTTTCATTTTTAAATAGAAAATGATTTTAATTCAATGGTGATGTCTGAGTTCTAAATTAGTAAGTGGAGCAATTGGTCGAAATTCATTATTTAGACTTTTGGTAAGGGAAAACTAAGAAAGTGAATCAAAAGGTATATATCAAGTTATCAACAATATTATGCTCTAAGCTTAGATTTGCATTGTTTGAAACCCGATATGGGTAGGATTTGTTACTTTTGCTATGTTTGGTTGCAGTGCCAATTTAGATGCAAAACTATGGCAATGCAACGTTTTGGGTGTAAATTTTGATTTATTTTTATTTCAAATTTTACCTTATTTTTGTTTGATTGCAGTACAAACAAAAGGAATTAGAGATAATTTAGGAGAGAAACTCCCTACTAAATTAGAGATAATTTTGGAGATAAATAGGAATTAGAGATAATGTAGAAGATAAATAGGAAGTAGAGATAATTTTGGAGAAAGTGGGGGAGGTAGTTTAGGAGGCGATTTTTTAGGTTATTGGGAAAGTGCATCTCATTGGTTGTTTAAAAAATATCATGGAATAAAAAAATAAAAAAATCAAAAAAAGGAGAATTTCTTAATCGCTTTGTTTTAATATAGATAGATAGATAGATAGATACATAGAGAGAGAGAGAGATCCAGGTTTACTTATGATTTGCTTTGACTGTGTGGAGACACATACAAAGAAAGTGTCTTTGTTTGGATTGGAGGCACATCCATCGTGTCTTAACTACATCGGTGTAAAAGTGCATTTACACTGGAAACAAATGCAGCCTTAAGGTTTATTTATTTCACCTACAGTTCTTTTTAAGCTATGTTTGGATTGAAGAAAAAGGTAGGGAAAGGAAGGGAAAGGTAAGGAAACTATACAAGGTTTACTTTCCTTTCACTACCTTTTCCTTCAAATCAAACGTAGTGTAACTAATGTGGCTTTTGAAGGCGATGCAAAACAAGGTATTGACCTTCTGTTGGGGTAGTCTCTATGTCCACTGTGGTGTATGAGCACTATAATTGCAAATTGCAAAGGGCTTCTTAATCATCTAAACTCATTCTTGGTCAATCATATCAAGAGAGAAGCTATTTTGGTTGCACAAAAAATCGCAAGTTTGCACTTCGTTGTAAATCTATTACAATTTGGTCAATTTGTCTCGACTTTTTGACAGTCATTATATCTTCTCAAAGTTCCATATGAGATTAATGAAAGCCTCTTTTTTGAATTAAAAAAAAAAAATCTAAAACACCTTGGCTAATCAAAAGTGGCTGGCCCGCCCCTATATAGTGGCCATCTAGACACGGGATCTCCTCCCAACAAAAAAAAAGTTCCAAAATGATCTATGCCCGAACAACCCATCGTAATAAGATTGGGACAAACTATGTATGAGATGTGTAGCACAGATGATGGAATACTTTAAATTACCAAAATATACAACTAAACTTTTTTATTTTATTTTCTTGACATTTTCTATTAATCCCTAATTGACCAAAAAGACCTCCATTTTCTCCAAACAAAAAATCCAAAATAACAAGAATCATTTAACTAGCATAGTAGATATAGTTTTTTTTTAATTCATGAAATTTCACTCATATGATTGTCTTTTAAAATAAAAAAATTATCCACTCATTTCCCCAACAATTCAAGAAAAACCAAATGAAGCCATAGATTTATATCTATTAGAAAGACACCTTTACCATTTCTTTTGAATATTGAATCCAACTAGAAATTTGCAAGGGTCTATTGAAGCAATCAAGTGGGCTTCAGTGTTATATTTAGAAAACTGGTTGAATCATAAATTGTTCAAATAAATAAGAAAATGATAGTTTGGGGATTTAAAAAATATAAACAACTAAATGAAACTCGATGAGGGGTGATTTGGCCCGATCTAATGAGTAAGGGACACGTGGATGCGCCCAGCCAGCTAGACGATAAATCAGTGTATGGTGCCATGATAGCAGATCACAGGACCTCGGGAGCTTGGTCACTTTGGAACCAGAGCACCTTGGAACCAGAGCACCTCGTTACTAGGACACCTCGGTACCAGGGCACCTCAGTACCCACAAACGCTGAGGTGTCACGTAACCGAACCTAGAATATGACCTATGTTCGTTAAGTTTTGAATTCAAATCCAAGGTTTTTAAATCCAATCGGATTTTGGAAAGTTTAAAAATAATTAACTTTGTAATTTTCTTCTTAAAAAATTGAAGCGTAGTCTAATTAAATATGAATTCGATTCAAACCCGATTTATTTAAAACTATAAAGAGAGAATGATAACAAAGGGGGTATTAATGGATTGACAAGGGTAGTTTAAGGAGAAAAAAGTTAAAACCAACCCATGCATTGCATGGGGCTCTTCTTGTTGAAGTCTACAAAGTTGTGTTGGTTGAAGTCTTGAACTTGAGATTATGAAGGTGTGGAACCTACCATCTAGTGGTATTGTGACTCCCATCCAAGAGCAACCGGTGTGAAGAATCAAGAAGGTTAGGTGCCATATGATATTTAGTAATCAATGCTTTTGTATTGGGATTCGAGAGTTGATAGCACATGTTAGTAGCCAATAGAAGCCTCAATCAATCAATTAGTAATCATAAGGGTAAATTTCTTAAACTAACCTTATGGTTTAGTTAATTTATTAAGTGTACCCTTACTCTTTGAAAATTGATTGATGTTACTCCTACTACTTTTGACAATGGACTAGTACTTCCCACACCGTTAATGTCTCATCATAAACCGTTCAAATGTGCCATCACGTGATTGTTATAACTTTCAAAAATTCCAAAGTTACCCTTTTATGTTCGAAAATGCCCTTTAAATTAGGTAGAGACGATTTTGTCTTAAAGCACCCTTATATGGTTGAGCTACTCACTAGTATCAGTTCGAGAGGGAACATGCTCGAAGTTGGTTATCTCCAACACCGTCATTTACACTGACATTTCAGCACGAGAAGGAACACCATTGGGGAAGCATGAGAGGTAGTATTCGAATTTGAAGTCCTTTGCATGGCAATTGTGCACATCCGATTTAATATCAGCACAAACTCAGAAAGATATGTGACAACTATTTGTAGAAATGCCTGACTGCAAAGTCGCATGCCTTGCCCGCCCCCTTGCATGCCCACCCTGCATGCCCTGTCCGCTCGCCCCACTCACATGCCCCCGACTGCTCCCCTTGCATGCCCCGCCCATGTGCCCCACTTGTACTCCCAGATCGCTCACCCCACTCACATGCCCTGCCCGCCCCCTTCCACACCCAGCTCGTACACCCCACTAGCATGCCCCACTCGTCCCTCTTGCCTGCCCAGCCTTCATACCCTACCTGTCCCCTTGACATGCCCACCCCGTATGCCCCGCTTGTCCTCCTCATATTCCTAAACCACCAAACACCCCTTGCATGTGCAACCCACCCGCTTGTCCCCCTTATACTCTTAGTTGGATGTCTTATGTCCATCTAAATGGTGTTCTTACCATTTCCATTTCATCCATAATCTACTTTGGTCAATAGCTACTTAACACTACTTAAGCATGTAGGCTTTCTCAAGTTTCAATTTTAACCCTTCTTTTATTTAGTATGTCACCTTCTAGCTCAGTGAAGTAGAATTATTAGATAAGCACCTTCCTAAAAAGCACCAGGTTTTGTATGCATGGGTTTCTAAATTCAAGTTCACAATGCAATTTGGTTTCTAGGTTTGATGATATTGTTGGGAAAATGTTTGAAGTAGGGTATTAGATTGGTGGCTTTGGGCCTAGAGAGAATATGGATGAGTGGATTGCTCTCTTTAATGCAGTTACTATAAGAAACTACCCTCAAAACTTGGGGATGTCTTTGCTTCTTATTAGTAAAGGATTGCATATTGTCATGGAACCATTGGGGATCTGTTGGCTTCAAAGCATTGCAACTTAAGGATCGTACCATTCTCTACGGTATAGGGCTAGAGCCTGGCTTAGCACTTTTGAAAAGGAAAGAAGGCACAAAAGCAATTACTTGAAAATAATGGAAAGTCGCTTTCCTTGGCCTTCCCATTTGCTTGCCTTTCTAAGTATGGAACAACTTTTATGATGTATCCCTGAATATTTCCATTCTTCATGGTTATGGGAAAGATGAAAAATCTTAAAAATACAACATACTCTATGAACACTTTGTTTTTGTGTTGCATGGAGAGCAGAAGACCAGAGGTGAGATTAGGCTAATGAAGTAATGAACATGGTGAGACTATGTTATCTAGTTTTTTGTAGGATTATGTTATCTAATTTAGGGAATTCCTTGTTGTTGATAGCTTACTAATCAGGGGAATGAGGATAGAAAACAACAACTGTGTGTTATGTCAAGAAACTACTAATCTCGCAATTACCTATTCCTATATTGAAATAACAACTGTTTTTCAGTTCGATTTGACACTATATTGCAGTGGAGTTGGCTTTTTAATATGGGCTCTTGCAATGAACCGGTTGTAGTGATTATGAACAATCATGTTGTGGAATCACATTGATCTAACAATCAAACCAATAATAATTGCAAAAGAAAGATGAATATGGTATGTAGGTTGTAGTAAGATCTAAGCAGACTAATTGTGATTTTTTTAGATGGCATATGCATTTGGTAGCTTGAATATGGGACATAGTCATAAGCTGGAAACTTGATTCACTACATCAGTAATGTCCAGATGAGAATGCAAGATGCTCAAATGCAGTGATAATCCTTAAGTCATTGAGAGGGGCATGATTATGCATCAGAGTTAGAAATAGAGACATTAAAGCTTTGCAAGGTTTAAAGCCTGTTATTGGACTTTATCAACATCAAATTAGATGAGCATTGGTGAGATTTTATATTTAAGAAATCGTTGAAGCTTGCATAGTTCATTCAGAGCAAACTCTTAACCAAGATGTCAATTTGTGTAATATAACTTACAGCTCGTCTTAGCTAAGGGGGATGTCATTTGCATGTTGGAAAAGAACATAAATGCTTTGTAGCCGAAGGAGAATACAACACTGCACCTTGCAGCCGAAGGAGAGGTCTTCTCTTGTCGGGTAGTGTTTGATCATTATGGGATGAGAGGTTAAGTGTAAGGCCATTGAGGATTATACCTGATGGGTTAATCTTACATCTGCTCACAGTCCTTGGGCCTTCATAAGATGGTTGGACCCAATGACCATTTAGTTAAATGTTGGGCCCATTAAGAGTCCATAGTGATGGACTTAAGGGTTCATTGCATTCAGTAGTGAATTCGGCCAGGCCTTGTAATAGATGCTAGGCTGAATCCATGTGGCTGATGTATAGATGATTGATAGGGTCCCACGCCATAGAAAGAGAGCCAAGCTAGCCAGCATTAAAGAGGAAGTGAGCCTGAAAGCTTGATGGGCCTAAAAGCCCATTTCAAACTGGGTTAATTAGATTAATTAAGTAGGGGTGGATTTGAAATTTGGATCAACAGATAAGATAAGGGATTATCCTTATCCATTTAAAGAGTCCAGATCCAAATAAAGATTTAGATCAAAGGAACTTCTAATTTGATTAGGAAGGCTGATCTTTATCTACAAATAAGGTAAGGGATTATCCTTATCACTTAAAGAGTCCAGATCCAAATAAAAAATTTGGATTAGGAAACTCCTAATGGGATTAGGAAAATTTATCTTTAAGGCTATAAATAAGAGAGCAGGGCGAACCTCCAAAGATACATTCGCTGAATACAGAGAGAAGACAACAAAGTTAGACTGCTCTTGCCTTCTGCTCTATTTCTTCCTGCTCTTGCCACCCAACCCTGTTCGATCTCCAGTTCTTGGATTGGATCAAGATTCGATCTTGATATTGTTTCTTGCTAGAAGAAACAATTTAAAAGATGTGCTCACTATCACATTCGATTCTTGCTGAAGAATCACTAGTTCTTGGTGAAGAACTACCTGCTGATCCTAACTCATTCTAAGATGTGTCATCTTCAGTGGAGGAAGGATTCGGTACCCTCTTTGGGCATTAACACCTACGTTGGGAGGAGCATTCTTGCATGAATTCCGTATCAGGTATATCCCTCCCTTAATTTGGTTTCAGATTTGGTCTGGTTTGATTACAAGAACGAACCTTGAAAATGTAGTTTTCTAAATTGGGAATAAGATTCCCGGATGGGAGTAAAGAAATTTTTGAAATTTCGCCCAACCTTCCTGCAGGGTTTGGCCATCCACATGATGGATCTCCCATCCCTTCAGCCCACCCGCCCCACTCAGGCAAGTATAACATTTTGATTATTATTGATCTAATATCATCCTTAACCAAAGCTGAATTTAACTTTATTTGTTTTAGGATATTGGTGGATGTAAATTCTTCTCATGGATACCTATCCATCAGAACATGGGGAGTGTAATTATCAAGGGGGATGAACTAGGGCTGTCTAGAAGCAAGGAAAGATCATTGAATGATGCATTAGATGAAGCTACAACAGTTGTCCAATCAGAATAAGACAATTTATCCAAAATGTCAGACTTCTATGATAAATTATTAAAGCGTATATGAAATTTACACATTAAAGATGTATAATGTTTTCGCTCAGGTTATACAATCTTTTTAAATTCTCTAGTACTAAAATCGTGGAAAAACTTCTCTTACTTTAGTATACGGTTAGTGGTCATGTCTTCCCATCTAGATTGTGGTTGATAAATTGGTTTGAATTAGTCCAAAATGTTGATGCATGAATTAGATGAAAGCCAATGCTTTGAATCTTTTCAATCCACAATAGTATTACAATGTACAAGATTATCAAGTAATTAGAAAGAGCACTAGTTGGATGTCTTGTGCCCATCTAAATGGTGTTCTTACCATTCCCATTTCATCCATAATCTACTTTGGTTAATAGCAACTTAACACTACTTAAGCATGTAGGCTTTCTCAAGTTTCAATTTTAACACTTTTTTATTGAGTAGTATGTCCCCTTCCACCTTAGTGAAGTAGAATTGTTAGACAAGCACCAAGTTTTGTATGCATGGGTTTCTGAATTCAAGTTCACAATGCAACTTGGTTTCTAGGTTTGATGATTTTGTTGGGGAAATGTTTGAAGCAGGGTGCTAGATTGGTGGCTTTGGGCCTAGAGAGAATATGGATGAGCGGCTTGCTCTCTTTAATGCAGTTATTGTAAGAAACTTCCCTCAAAACTTGGGGATGTCTTTGCTTCTTCTTAGTAAAGGATTGTATATTATCATGGAACCATTGGGGATCTATTGGCTTCAAAGCAATGCAAGCTAAGGATTGTATCATTATCTATGGTATAGGGCTAGAGCCTGGCTTAGCACTTATGAAAAAGAAAGAAGGCACAAAAGTAGTTACTTGAAAATAATGGAAAGTCAATTTCCTTGGCCTTCCCACTTGCTTGACTTTCTAAGTATGGAACAACTTTTATGATGTATCCTAGAATATTTCCATTCTCTATAGTTATGGGAAAGATGAAAATTCTTAAAAAATAAAACATACTCTATGAACACTTAGCTTTTGTGTTGCATGGAGAGCAGAAGATCTGAGGTGAGATTATGCTAATGAAGTAATGAACATGGTGAGATTATGTTATCTAGTTTTTTGTAGGATTATGTTATCTAGTTTTGGGAATTCCTTGCTATTGATAGCTTACTAATAAGGGGAATGAGGATAAAAAACAACAACTATGTGTTATGTCAAGAAACTACTAATCTCACAATTTCCTCTTCCTCCATTGAAACAACAATTGTTTGTTAATTAGGCTTGACACTATATTACAATGAAGCGGGTTTTTTAATATGGGCTCTTGTAGTGAATCGGTTGTAGAGATTATGAACAATCATGTTGTAGAATCACATTGATCTAACAATCAAACCAATAATAATTGAAAAAGAAAGATAAATATGGTATGTAGGTTATATAGTATGGTCTAAGCAGACCCATTGTGTTTTTTAGATGGCATATGCATTTGGTAGTTTGAATATGGGACATAGTCATAAGATGGAAACTTGGTTCACTACATAAGTAATATCTAGATGAGCATCCAAGATGCTCAAATGCACTGATAATCCTTAAGTCATTGAGAGGGGCATGATTATGCATGAGAGTTAGAAGCAAAGACATTAAAGTTTTGCAAGGTTTAAAGCTTATTATTGGACTTTATCAGCATCAAATGTAGATGAGCATTGGTGAGATTTTATATTTAAGAATTCACTGAAGCTTGCCAAGTTCTTTCAGAGTAAACTATTAATCAAGATGTCCATTTGTGTAATATAACTTACAGCTCGTCTCAACTAAGGGGGATGATGTCATTTGCATATTGGAAAAGAATAGAAATGCTCTAAGGTGTTAAATAATAGTAGAAGTGGTAGTATACTGGAATGCATGAGATAAAAGTCCATTGAATTGCTGGATTTGACTCATGGAATCTATTTTGACCACTAATTTATGCACTAGAAAAAATGCCATTTAGAAAGGCATCAACAAATGTTTGAGCCTCTGGGGTATGATCAATTGCATTTTCTTAGCCATGTAGAAGGTGTGAGGAACAAATGTTTTAGCCCATGCATACATGTGTATGTGTGTTTAAAACGACTCATGAACCTTCCATGTGAAAGAACCCACACATTCCTTTTTCCATACTTTTATTGACAAGTTAAATTTCAGTGCGAAAACCCTTGCCAAATCTGCAAAATAAACTTTTTTGTAAAGTCATGCATTTTTTAATAAATTGAGAAAATGAAAAGTTGGATGGCTATTTGAAATACTAGGCTGATGTATAGTGTAGGAGTGAATATAACACAATTGACCCAGAGGCTCCTCTTTCTAATAGATGATCTGGATGGGCCAAAGAATATATATGATCAAATAGATGGGTCATCTATTTCTTCCCTTATTTACCTGTTTAGAAAACCATTTTTTCCTACAGATGCAGATGCATGCATAGATCCTTTTGTCCCATCTAGAAAGATTCTTCCTGATTGTTAGATTTGTACTAGAAAATCTAAGAATTTTCACTTTTTCCCTAGAGTGTGGGTCAATTGTTTGTGCAAATTCATGAAATATAGATGGTAACTTTTTGTAATACCTAGAGTGCTAGACATAAATCATGTCAAGTAGAGAGGCACGATTCTGAATTAGTTCGTCAAATTAATCATTAAATACTTGAGTGAACTAGTGTTAGTTGCTTGATTAATGTAATATAGGTAGGTCATATATCATGTATTTTATTGCCTCAAGATCTATATATTTTTGTGACTCAACTAATGTGGCAAAATGTTGTCTAAACACTTAGGAATAGACACCATGCTTGTGTCTGACTATCCAATTTCAAGTAGAAAAGTGCAAAAATGAGTTGCCTCCTAGAAATATCTGGGTAGCATAGATGTTAAGAACAAACACCATGCTTATGCCCTTTTCCCAACCTATGGCTTATATTATAGTACAAAGGATGGCATCCAATGGTACCATTAGGAAAAGCTGATGATGGATAAAATCATTTGACTAAGAGTCTCTTCCAAACTAAAAAAATGGGTTCTATGTATTGTAGCTACTCTAGAATCATGGCTAAAGGTGTCAGGGGGTCAAATGTACCTGTATTCAGATATGGACACTAGTAATAGGGGAAATTATCAATGGTATGGATACCTTTTTTCTATTACTGTTGTCCAAATGTGAAGCCTACAAAGAAAGGGAAAAGAAGAGTCAAATGTACATGTATTCAGAACTGGACACTAATAACAGGGGATAATAACTCAAGTTATTATTTAGCAATTAATGATTTTGCCTTGTCCTTTTCAATGCCTAATAGCAAAGATAGTAGTGCTTACAACCAAAAAAACTTTACAAGCACAAAACTTTAGCAGTAGTGCCTACAACAGAAGTAATAATAGTAGTGACAAAAATTGATGTGAAACCAAATTCTTTACAAGCATAACGAGGGAGAGTGTGTACATCACAGATCCATGGTAGTAGTGCCAACAACAAAAAAACCCTAACTACATATATCTGGATCTTGGTCACAAGAGCTTTCCAAGCAAAAAAAGTCAAAAAAATTAATCATATATAATCATCAAGCAAAACCAAATATATAAACAAGTTATAATCAACAAAAACATCAAGTGTTTGTCACTTGAAGAAGTTTTCTTAATGAAGTTATGTGTCAAGATGGCTATGAATATCTTAATTTCCGGATACTCTGTCCGTCGACCTAAAAAAAGTCAATGAGAGAGTTAAGTAATTTGCATAGGGTACACAATATAGCAATCTATAGCATGAAAATTTACATGATTACCTGACTGCTTGGTTGGCCAATATGTGGATGTTGCAACCCTCCATTGCCACCACTCATAGATTGTTGAAATTGCAAGCACAATGGGGATGAATGGTTAGCTACATAATTTCAGAGTATCTCAAATGATGCACATATTGCATAATGACCAATGCAAACTCAAAATATTGACAAACCTGTCTGGCTGTTGTGGGGACCCCTATGTTTTGTTGATTGAACCTCTTGATGGCACCCCTCCTTGGATTAATAGCTTTCCCTCTTGTAACACCAGAGGTTGTTCCTAATGAGGATCCCACCTCATATATTCTTGGAACAACTGTTGCTAGGGATGAAGAGGCCATCCCTCTAGTGCTTTGAACTGTGTGGATACTTGCACCCCCTCATGATATATGGGAGTTTCCTTCATACCATATAGGTAGTTTGAGCTTGTTATAGAGCAGGCATCTCCACCTACATTGCATAGTTAAACATTAGTACTCAGGTGGTGATACTAACTATTATTTTGTGTTGATGTTTAAACAATAATACATGTACATTAGAATTGCTAGCCCTGGGAGGAGGAGAAAAACAATTCCTTTTATTGTTCCCAGTTCCACTACAAATCGAGCATCTAACTGTCTTATGCTTTAGTGGGCCATGCTGGGATGGGTCTGCCTCATCTTCTTCCCTTCTCATACTAATTAGAGGTCGATCTGGCCTTCTCTTCACTACTAGAGGTTTGACTGGAAGGTGGTTAGTTGTTGCCCAATACTTTTGCCCATTTAGTGCATGTATAAAGTGGCTATACACTCTTGAATATGTGGCCTTTTGAAAGGCCCTGTCACACAACTCCTCCACTGTACCCCGAGTGTATGTTAATACTGCAAGTGCATGATAGTAGGGGATGCCACTAGTCTCCTATACTCTACAAGTGCAAGTCTTAACATCCATCTCAGTGTCATTCTTTACCAAATCATCCCCTATTATTTAGTGCTCATAATGAGTAAACCTAAAAACCCTAACTGGCCTACAAGTGCAGTTAACATGAGTGAGTAATGTACACTAACTCAACCGAGAGAAAAAGTAAAATTTACATAAATGAATATGCTTTTTAAATAAACATCACATGACCTCTCCCCTCCTTCTACTGATGATTGATTCCACCCTCAACATTAGTACAACTGGCTGTGCATTGGCAACCTCATGTTTCTCAAGGATTTTTTGCATCAACAATTTTCTTATATCATCTAGCATTTCTACAATTAGCAAAGACCTAGACTCCCCAATCCAAGAGTTAACTAACTTAGTCCAGTTGTGTGTAATGTCATCCAATTTAACAATTGGGTCAAATCCATGTTTGGACCATGTTTTAAGGGGGATCCTACATATCATATGTCTCTCTAGAATAACTCTTGACAACTTCTATGTAGTGGGTGAAGTTAGAGTGTATGTATGACTTTCCAGCAACTCACAGAGCATCCCACAATGCTTTTCCCTTGAATGTTTTCTTAAAATTTTGATACAAATGCTGCATGCAAAAGCGATGGTTTGCACCGAGCATGCATACCGACACCCCATTAACTATACCCTGTGGTGTATTCGGAAGTGTGTCATTAACCACTTCGGAACACCAGCTTAGAGATTTATAAATTTTTCCAATCCTCACATAACCTTAAGCAACGTAGTACATGGTGAGGAAGGGGTCAAACCCATAGGGAAACAAAAATGAAAATTATTATTTTTTGTTTTGGATAGATAAAAGGAAATCCTCACATAAGCTGGTGCTAAAATTAAAGGTTCGGAATTAAACAAGACAATAATTAATGTTCAGAAATTAAAGAACACTGAAATCAACAAAAGAAACAAACAAAAGTGATCCAAAATTCGGATCTAGTGGCGGTAGCTATCCGGGAAGACAAAATACAAGCTTTCTCCCTATGTTCATCCCTTGAACCCCTCGAGACACCTTAGCCTTGAACTGGACGAATTCAGATATACAAACACACAAACGAATAAAAATTATATTTAAAAGGTTGGTAGAATAAAAATAACATAAAAGAAAATAAAGAAAATGAAAATGATGGCTGATCAAATCCAGTGGCGGTAGTTACAGATTGACTGGATTGCTTGCAAGAACCCCTCCTGACAAGATCTAGGTGCCCTTCCCTTTTACAACCCTTGAACTCCTCAAGAAACCTTAGCCTTGTGAATTGGGTGAATTGACCAACCCTTTCTCCAGGGCCCCTGGGATCCTTTTTATAGAGAAGGGTGGACATAACTGAGATTAGAGAGAAAGAGGGGGGGCAGCATCTAGGCTTTTGTAGAAATATGGGCACCCTAGGGTTTGAGAATGGAGGGTTAGGCTTGTTATAAGGTGATCCTAAGGCTGGGAAGAGAAGTAAAGGGTGCCCAATATTATGTATGGCTGAGATTTGGGCTCCTAAGATTGGATGGGGGAGATTTAGGTGCCTAGGGCTGAAAGGTGGAGATTAAATGGAGTGGGTGGTGCCCTATAGTGAATGGCTGAGATAGAGAGTGAAATAGAGGGCTGAGATCTAATGACTAAAGGCTGAATGGTGGGGATTAGAAGTTAGGTGGCACCCTGGTGTTAGAATGCTAAATAGAGGGTGCCCTAGAATGGATGGTGGAAATTAAAAGGAATGGAAAGTGAGGATTTAGCAGTTAGGGGCAGCTAGGGTTTGTTAGAGGTGAAAAGGATGAGTGGGGAGGCGCCCTAGGGTTTGCTAAGGAGAGGGGAGTATGCTAATATAGTAGGAGGGTCGCCATTCTTGGTTTATCAGATTGGAGGCGCCTTCCTGTGCTCATTTTTTCATAGAAACATTTCCTCTCTCAGCTGGAATTCACACCAGCTTCCAAAAAACTGCATTTCAGCCTTGAAACTTCCCCAATTTTCCCAGGATTTGCACATGGACTCTCAGAGGTCGAAATATTGAATTTAACTGGGAAAATGACACATTTTGACTATTCTAAGGCCTAGGTAACCCTAAAATGATGCATGCTAAGGCATCAAAATACAGAGTTATCACCCTACCACACCAATTAGTATGATTGTCAGTAATTGTTAATACATAGTATAGTAAAGAAACAAACAAAGTCAAATATAACACACATACCTTCTGCCTATCTAACATAAAAGCTTACCTATGTGGGTCACCAATTGCCAATGCATCCTTAAGTTCAGTCATGAACCACAACCAACTTTCTTTGTTCTCAACCTCCACAACAGAATTTGTAATGAGGTATATGCCATTATTCCCATCAAGTCCTACAACAAGTAGAATTACCCCTCCAATTAAACCAATCTTTGTGTGATAACCATCGAACCCAACAATTTTTTTCTGCATCCCTCGAAGAAGCCTTTCCTAGAGGCTTCAAGATAGATGAACATTCTCTTGAAGGTGCCATATGTGTCATCTACTATGGCTAGTGAAGCGTGTAGTTTGACAAGAGACCCAGGGTTACTTTCCAACAAAGGTGTGCAATATTGAGCTAACATAGAATATGACTTAGCTAGAGACACTCGGATCCTATCAATGGCCTGCAGTCAGGCTCTGTGTGTCTTCCTCCATGAACATTCCCCTATTCCCCCAACATAGCTGAATACGAAGCCTTGGTCTTGGGTTTGATCAAGGCGAGAGACTCCGGAGCTAAGAGGATCAGGGTAACGGGGGATTCTAAATTGTGAATTGGGCAGCTAGACGGGACCATGGTAGTCAAGGAATTGACAATCCTACCATATAGGACCCTAATCCAAAGAATAACCCATGACCTGGACGTGAATTTCGAACACTAGAATATGACCAAGAATAGGTTTGCCGATGCACTATCCACCTTGGGATAAAAACTCCAATCCGAAAAAGACCCAATCAAAATTACCATCCAGACATTTTGTAAACCATTGACTGATTGGCTGGGGCACTGGGTGGGAAAGGAAGATGAAATTACGGTAGATGATTGGAGTACCATCGACTAGTAAAGCGGTGATGAAGGACAATAAGATAGTTTTGAGGTTCCAATTGGTAAACGGAGTACCATCGACTGGCAGACAGGGTCAGAGCGAGGTGTCTAGGGTTAAAGAAAGCAGAGCTCGTCCTGAACGGAACCCACAAAACTTATTGTGGAGACATAACCAACACTCTATACAAAAGGCTGCAAAGATTGGGATATTATTGGCCTGCAATGAAGACAAATGCTACCAGGATACAACACGATTGTGAAAAGTGCATCCCGGAGGTGGATGGAAGAGAATGCCTTGCAATAGGAGAGGAAGATTAGAGGAGTATATATATAAACTACTTGGATGATAACACGTTGCCAATAGACCTAGCGATGAAGAGAAGACTTCTATCTAGAGCCAAAAGGTTTTACCTTTAGGAAGGAGTGTTATACAGGAAGTCTCACACTATGAAGCCCTTGCGATGCTTGGCCGATGAAGAGATAAAGGAAGCATTAGAAGCGGCCCCTAGCTATGAGCCCGCCCCACACCAAGGACAAGTGGCTCTGTACAATCATATTTTACACCTAGGTTTCTACTTGCTCTACCATGGTGGAAGACACTCAGAAACACGTGCACAATTGCCATAAGTGCCAAATACATGCCAAAAGGATACACCGACCAACCAACAGCCTCCATCCACACATCCACACATCCAGACTCGCTTTCTTTTTCACACAAAGAGGGCTCAGATTGGGCTAACCAAAGACTAGACAGGGCATCTACAAGACTCGAGGAGTCTTGACTCACCGATCAACGAATTGCAGAATTATCGGGGTTGGTTTTAACTCACCAATCCTGAACCTTTCATAAATAATAGAGGGGAGCAGATTTACACTGGCCCCAAGATCCAATAGGGCCCGATCAAAAGTGATTCTAGACATGACACAACTTATTAGAGGAGCACCAGAGTCTTTCATTTTTCGGGGAAGTTGGTTTAGGAGAACCGCACTAACATCTGCTGAGAGCATCACTTTTTGTGGGGCCAATCATGGCTCCTTCTTTTGAATACACAACATTTTCAAGAACTTGGCGTAAGCCAGAACATGTTGGATCATGTCGAGGAGAGGGATGTTAATATGGACTTTCTTAAATACATGTGGCCAATAGATTTTTCCAACCTAAGGTAACCCATTCTCTAGTCCATATAACCCTGGGTGGGTTAATCAGCCCAATTTCAATTATTGGACCCAAGTCCAAGAAAACCCCTGCTAGGTATGCAATCTCAGTAGTCTGAAGCACAGACCCACTGGGAGTACAATGATTACCATGGTACTAAACCGGCTCATGTTAGACAGTGTATGCCCTTAGATCCAATCAGAATGATGTACATTATGACATTTATTGTAAATGAATAAAGTACATATTTGATTCATGTTATTATGGTGTGTTTCTATGTAATAGGGATTTTGAGGCCCGAAGGAGGGACTACCAGGAATGGGAAGAGAATAATTCCCTAACCCGTTGCTACATCATTGCTTCGTTGGATAATTCGACATAGAGGCAGTTTGATCAGATCGAATTGTCGAAGGACATATTGGATAATCTAAGGACGATGTATGAGGAGTTGAATCGTTCTACTCGTCAGATGGTCCTGAAACAGTTAATGACCGTGCAGATGTCCAAGAACCAACAGGTTCATGACCATTGTCTTCGGATGATGGGTCAAATTAATGAACTTGAGGCTCTTGGATCCGGGCTTGACCATGTCATGAAGGTAGATGCCATCCTGAATTCTCTACCTCCTTCCTTCAATGAGTTCATCATGAACTATAACATGAACAAGCTGAATGTCAGCATTCAAGAACTCAACAATATGTTGCAGGGGGCTGAAGAACTAATAAATAAGGATGAGCCCATTGCTATGCTTGTTGAAGCCAGCAAGTCGGGCAAGAAGAAGAGGAAGGTTAAGAGAAAGCCCCAAAAGAAGGCTGCCAAGTCTAAGAGGCAGAAGAAGGATAGAGCATCAGATGCTCGTCACTTCTACAAGTAGACCAACCACTGGAAGAGGAATTTTCCTCAGTACCTGGAATCCAAGAAACAAGGTAATTTTGAATCATGTGTCATAGAAACCAATTTGTTGGTAACTTTTGCTTCCTGGTGTATTGACTCTGGGGCATCAACTCATGCGCATAACTCATTGTAGGGGTTCAGGATAAGCAGAAGACTGAGTGACGGAGAAATAACTCTTTACTTGGGGACTTCTGCAAGTGTTGCACCTACAGCCATAGGAACCATAGAGTTATTTTTCATAGAATGACCTATTGTACTAACAGATTGTCTTTATGTATAGAATTTGAGAAGAAATTTGATTTCTGTTTCAAAATTGTGTGCGGATGGATATTTTATTTTTTTGTTTATACGATTACAGTTAAAAGAAATAACAAATTCATCGCATACGGAGAACTTGAAAATGGTGTTTATGTTCTCCATCCTTCTCTAGAAACTAACATAGCTGAAACTACATCGGATGATATCCCCAAGAAAAGAATCTGTGATACAGTTAATCCCACGTACCTGTGGTATTACCGACTTGGCCATATTAATATAGATCGTATTACAAGGTTGGTAAATGATGGTCCTTTAGATTTTTTAACTATAGAAGATCTTTCGACTTGTGAACCTTGCCTTCAGGGTAAGATGATGAAACAACCATTTAACGGTAAGCCTGAAAGATGTACAGGCACGCTTGACCTTATACATACTGATGTATGCCGTCCTGAGTGTTAGGACTTGTAACCAGCACGTATATTTTATTACATTCATCGATGATTATTCTCGATATGGTTACGTGTACCTAATGAGACACAAGGGCTTTGTGGGCTATTCATAGGCTACCCCAAGGGCTTTGTGGGTTACCTATTCTATGACCTAAGAGAATAGAAGGTGTTCTGTTGCCGAAATGCCCATTTCTTGGAGGACGATTACACACTGAACAATCATCGTCAAGAAGCTGTTCTTGATGAGGAGAGCTCAAGGTCAGTGGAAGATGTCCCACAAGTTCCAGGTAATGACCAACCTAGAAGATCTACATGGGTTTCCAGGCCTCTAGTTTGTTTCGGCTATGACTAGGATAGTTACTTGGTGGAAGTTATACGGAAGCTATGTTGGACATAGATTCCTTGAAGTGGGTAGATGCCATGAGAGCTGAGATAGACTCGATGGAGACCAATCGAGTCTGGACTCTGGTAGATCCGCCCCCTGGGGTAAAAGCAATTGGTTGCTAATGGATCTATAAGAGGAGAAGGGCCCCGATGGTAAGGTTGAGACCTACAAGGCTCATCTGGTGGCGAAAGGGTATACTCAGAAAGAGGGCACCGATTATGAGGAAACCTTTTCTCCGGTGGCCATGTTTAAATACATTAGATCTCCTAGTTATAGTAGCATACCATGATTACGAGATTTGGAAAATGGATGTCAAAACAGCGTTCCTGAATGGAGATCTTACTGAAGATATCTATATGCAGCAACTGCAAGGTTTCATAGCTGCGGGTCAGGAGCACATGGTATGTAAATTAAATAGATCCATATATGGACTTAATGAAGCTTCTAGGAGTTGGAACATCCGGTTTGACTCTACTGTTAAAAGTTTGACTTTGAGCAGAACCCGAATGAGCCTTATGTTTATAGGAAATTCAGTGGTGATAAGATTATGTTTCTGGTTTGTATGTAGATTACATTCTTCTCATTGGGAATGAAGTAGGAATGTTGAATACGATGAAAGTGTGGTTTTCATAGCAATTCTCCATGAAAGATCTTGGAGAAGCCTCCTATATACTAGGTTTTCGACTCTATAGAGATAGATCAAAGAGGATAATATGATTATCCCAATCTGCTTATATTGACAAGATAGTCAAAAGATACAACAAGGAGAACTCCAAGAAAGGAAATGTTCCTTTTAGGCATGGAGTCAATCTCTCCAAGGGCATGTCTCCCAAGACTCCCGAGGAGATTGAGGGCATGAAGGGCGCTCCCTATGCTTCAGCCGTAGGGAGCATCATGTATGCGATGCTGTGCACTCGTCTTGACATTGCTCAGGCAGTGAGTGTGGTAAACAGATTCCAAGCCAACCCAAGGCCGGAGCATTGGACTGCTGTGAAAAACATACTTAAGTACCACGGAGGGACCAAAGAGTTTTGTCTGGTGTTCGATGGTAGTTCACTACAGATCCAAGGGTATATTGATGTCGACTTCTAGTTAGATCGAGATGATAGAAAGTCTATATCTGGGTATTTTCATGATATGATCATGTGTTGTTTATTGGAAAAGCAGCAAATAGGGGTCTACGGTGGATTCCACCGCCAAAGCCGAATACTTTGCCGCAACTGAAGCTATCAAAGAAGCCGTATGGATTAAAAAATTCATTCAGGAATTGGGAGTAGTTCCATCCAACACATCACCCATTCCACTATTATGTGACAACACTGGACCTATCGCTCAGGCTAAGGTGCCACGAGCCTACTCGAAGTCGAAGCACATCGAGAGGAAGTACCATGTACTGCCAGAGATAGTTGGAAGAGGGGACGTCCTGATTCAGAAGGTAGCATCAACGGAAAATGTAGCAGAACTATTGACTAAGCCACTGACACAGAAAGTGTTTGAGAAACACGTGGAAAGTATGGGACTCCGGCTTATACCAGATTGGACCTAAGTGCAAGTGGGAGCTATTAGATAGTGTATTCCCTTATCTCCATTCAGAATGATGTACATTATGACATTTTTTGTAAATGTTAGTATGGTGTGTTTTTGTGTAATACCCTTAAATTGGATACATATGAGACTTGTGTTAGTTTAGAATCTTCACAGCCATTGGATAGATCTGAAGAGATTTATCCTGCCAAGGCTGTCACTGATGTGCCGCCAAGTTGGTTGGAGTAGCTTGTCTTAGTTGCCATGGTGAGACCTGAGGTACATGTAGTGTGGGTTTTCTTAAAACCCTGAACCGGACCAAAATTCCAGTATTGCCCTGGACCTTGGAGATTGATGGGCAAAACTAGAATGTTACATCGGATCCCTATACTCGATTATGATACTGCACTAGGTGTCAGATTGGGCTATATTTGATGTGCCAATCAGTGAGATCCTTAGAGGGGGTCCAAAGTTGGGTATGTTGGGACAATCCAAGAATTCATCTGAGTGGGTGATCATAGTGACAAGATCAGCCCCTTTGTCGGGCAAAGTGAATGATCGGTGATGCACTCTCTCTGATGGAAACCAAAGCTGCCGGCAGCCGATTTCAATCGTTGAAATTTGTTTTGAAAAATATATTTATATAGAGACATGCATACATATATATATATATATATATATATATATATATATTACGATTTCAAAATATTTGTAGAAGGTTTTAATTCTCGAGATCCATGTGAGTAGAGAGTGCAAAATTGTTCCTTGCAATCGAGGGAGATGTCTTTTTTTGTTGGGCAGTGTTTGATTATTATGGGCTGAGAGGTTAAGTGTAAGACCATTGTGGGTAATACCTGATGGGCTAATCTTGCATTTTCCCATAGTGCTTGGGTTTTTATAAAGTGGCTTGACCCAGGGACCACTTAGTGTAAGTGTTGGGCCCATTAAGAGCCCATGGTGATGGGCTTAGGGGTTCACTGTTTCCAACAGTGAATTCGGCCAAGCCTTGTAACAGAGGCTGGGCTGAACCCATGTGGCTTATGTGTAGATCAATGTTTGGGTCCCACACTATACAAGGATACCCAACTGGGCAGCAATTTGGAGGATGAGTGAGCACATGGACTTAATGGGCCTAAGCCCAAATCGAATTGGTTAAATTTGATTAACTAAAGAAGGGCGGTTCTGGGATTTAGATCAGTAGGTAGGATAGGGAGTTATCCTTATCCACTCAGAGAGTCCAGATCCAAATAAAGATTTGGATTAGGAAACTCTTAATAAGATTAKGAGGGWTGATCTWTATCTGCAGATAAGATAAGGGTTTATCCTTATCTCTTAAAGAGAGTCCAAATCCAAATAAGATTTGGATTAGGAAACTCCTAATAGGATTAGGAGGAGCTCTTTTTAAGGTTATAAATAGAGGAGGAGGGCGAACCCCAATTCACCCAAGCTTATTATAGATTCAAGATAGAAGACAGTTCCAGTAATATTGACGCCATTTTCTGCTCTTGCCTCCCTCTATTGCTGCCGCCATTGCCAGTTCGTTCTCCATCAGTAGGAGTGATCAAGAAGTGTTCTTGGTGTTAGTTTTTGGTGAAAAACTGACCTGAAATCGTGCTCTCACACCCTCCATCAAATTCTTGCTGAAGAGTTCGGTTCTTGCTGAAGAACCACCTACTGATTCTGCTCCATCCTACGATGTGTCATTTTTAGTGGGAGCAGTCTTTGGCATTCTCTCTAGGTGTGAACACCTTCGTTGGGAGTTAATGTTATTCCGTATCAGGTACATTCCTCTCCTTTCTTTTGGTTTCAGATCTGGTCCGGTTTAGGGTTCAAGATTGATCATTGAAAATGTAGTTTTTTAAAATAGGGAATGTGATTCCCATATGGGAGAGAGAGAAATTTTTGAAATTTCGCCCTACCTACCTGCAGGGTTCGGCTATCCATTTGATGAATCTCTCATCCCTTCAACTCAACCATGTCGAACATATACACAGTTCCAATACAACCTATCTAACTCCATGGCACACCAATTTCAGAGGCCACAAATGCATAGTCAATTCGAGCAAATGCATCCAAGGAAACTTCCGGCCCAACTTATTAGGCTTACCCACAACCTCCTCTAGCACGTACAGTAGATGACCAATTCATGCAAATTCAGTTGTTGATCCTAAATTAGTAGCAATCCATTTATAGATTAGAGAGCCCAATAGGACAGCTAGCCGAAGCCAAGGTGAGGAGAGAAGTAGGGAAAATACCGAGTCAACCGGTTGCAAATCCTAGAAATCAGCCACCAGGTTTCCTCCACAACAAATTCAGCTTCCTCCTAAGAACCCTTGATGTGAAAATACCAAGGCCATTACAACCTTAAGGAGTGGGAGGATTTTAGAGGACCTGTGTGAGAAAAATAGAGTTAATGAAAAGGAGCAGGAAAACCCTAAGTTATGGGGAGAAGAAGAAGGAAAGGAAATTTTAGAAGAAGAGCCTTTAGTAAACCAACCCGTAGTTCCCTTTCAAACTGCACTCATAGTTAGGCCAGTGCTAAAGAACAAAGAAACTCACAACGAGGAGAGTCGGGAAGTCCATATTAACATCCCTCCCCTCAATGCGATCCAACATGTCCTAGCTTATGCTAAGTTCTTGAAAGAGCTGTGTACTCAAATGATGGAGCCACAATCGGCCCCACAAAAATTGATGCTCTCGGTATTTGTTAGTGCAGCTCTCCTAAATAAACTCCCCATAGTATGAAAGACCTTAGTGCTCATCTCATAAGTTGTGTCATCATTGGAATCACCTTTGATCATGCACTAGTGGATTTTAGGGCCAGTATAACTCAACTTGTATCCATTTATGATAGGTTCATGATCGGCGATTTAAAATCAACCCCGATAATTCTGCAACTTGCTGATTGGCCAGTCAACACTTTTCAAAGTGTTATTAAATATGTCATGGTCAAGGTAGAGGGTTGTCACTTTCCATTGGATTTTATCCTCGACATGAACCCAATTGAGGAGCTGAACCATATCCCGATAATCTTAAGATGTTTGTTTCTAGCAATGGCCAATACAAACATAAACCGTAAATCGGGAGAAATGAACACTTCATTAAGGTAGCAAAAAGTCCAATTATACGTTTGTAGTGCCCCTAAGTATCCAAACATAGGGGAAAATGAGTTCAAGGTAGATATAGTGGATAACTTTTTAAATGACCTATTTACCCCTTGGTTAGCCTCTTTTGATCCCTATCTGTCGGAAGATGAAAGTGAGCCAGAGAGTATAGATGGAAAAGTGCTTTAATATTCCCAACTGAAGACGTTAAACTTACTACTGGTTGGAAGGTAACTGAACATAGTTTTTAGTGTTTTTGCTTTTAAGATTTGTTTTTCTTATCTTGATTCAAGAGTAGGTGGAAAACCTTGAACCCCTCAGGAAAACCCTATTCATTGCTCCCTTTGGCCCATATCCTTTTTGCATCATTCTAGTCATGCCAATAGGGACAATGGCATTTAAGTTTGGGGTGAGGAAAGAGAGAGAAAAATTAAAAAAAAAAAAACGTGAGAAACTAATCCTTTAGAAATGTAGAATTAAAATTTCGCTGAAAAAATTTTAAAATTTTTCCATTAAAAGAGAATCCCAAACAGAGAAAGTTGAGGAAACTGATAAAAGAATATCAAATTTTGTAGAAATTGGTAGCAAGTGATAGGAGTCAAAGTTGGTCTCATTTGAATATTGTCGAAACCGTTTAGAAATAGGAAAATGCTCCCAAATTTGCCCCTACCAAGATAAGAAGAGAAATATTGAAAAATTAGACAAAAATTCTTTGAAACAGTGGACTACGCTAAACAATGTTTCTACACAAAAAAAAAAAAAAGAGAAAAGAGAAAAAATAAAGTCAATGGACACCCTACACTTAGTAACCGGGTCTTTTCACCTAAGTTAAGTGTCAAGATTTGCGTTAAATGGGAAAGGGAATGGCAAAGACACTCACTTAACACTTAGCAGCCGGGTCTCTTCACATAAGGCAAGTGTCGAGATTCGCGTCAAATTGTGGAAGATAGAAATAAAAATAAGTGTGCATGTCAACTTCAAGGATAGAAATCCATTGTAAAAAATGATAAGAATACCCGTCTGATTTTAAAATCAATCTTAGATTATCAAGATAGTTTGCAAATGGAAGGGTATATAAGATTTTTAAGCCAAGTTTCTGTAATATTCAAAACAAGGCGGTTTTACCCCTAAACCCAATACCGATCTATACTGAGTTTGACAATGCTGGAATTAGGATACTTGGCAAATTTTGTCAGGGATGATCTTGAGATGGGAATGATCTCTATGATCAGTGTAAGTTTAAGGCTGCATTGCTAAGGGACTAGTAATGATTAAGTTGGGGGTGTGATAACTCTGCATTTTGATGCCTTAAGGGCATCAATTTAGGGGTATTTTCGGCCTTAAAGTAGTCAAATTGTGTTTTTTTTTTCCAAGTTAATTTCAATGTTGTGACCTCTGAGGGTCTCTATGCAAATTCTGTGCAAAACTGGGAAGGTTTCATGGCTAAATTGTAGTTTTTGGGAAGTTGGTGTGAAGTCCAGCTAAGGGAGAGGGCGCTTTTGTGAAAAATTGAAAGCAGGAGGGCACTTCCTATCTGCTAAACCCAGTTTGGCGCCCCTCCTACTGTATTAGCATGCTCTCCATGCCTTAGCAAACCTAGGGTGCCTTTTAACCCATTATTTTCACTCTTAACAAACCCTAGCCGCTCCTACTTGCTAATTCCCCACCTTCCATCCCTTCTAATCTCCACCATCCATTCTAGGGTACTCTCTTTTTATTATTCTAACCTCAGGAGCCACCTAACTTCTAATCTTCACCATTCAACCTTTAGCCATTAAATCTCAACCTTTCATAATGTTGGGTGCTTTTTCCTTTTCTTTTCAGCCTTTGGATCTCCCAAAGACCATCCTAACCCTCCATTAGAAACCCTAGGGTGCCCATAACTTTGCTAAAACCCAGCGGCCGCCCCCATCTTTCAAACTATTCCCAATTGTATCCACCCTTCTCTATAAAAAGGACTCAAGAGCTCCTAAGAAAGGGTTGGAATTTGTCCCCAGGTAAGACGGAAGGCTGATCTTGAGAAGTTCAGGGGTAGAGGAAGAGGAGGACACCCAGGCAAGAGGAGGGGTTTCTACTTGCAGTTCGCCAACACCACTACTTCCACATCTGGAATCGGATCCCAACTAGTTTCTTTAGTTTTAGATTTAATTTATGTTCTTTCAATTTCAGTTTCGTTATTTACTTTTTGCAGTTTATTTTCATTCCGTTTGATCTTCGTTTTATTTTCTGCAGATCTGGAATTCGGCCAGGTAAGACAGAAGGCCTAGCTCGAGAAGTTCGAGGGTCAAAGGAGAGATCCAGAGACTGCTACCTCTGATCGGATTACAAATTTTTATTTTGTTTCTTCTGTTAATTTATTTTTGTATTTATTTATGTTTCTACACTTTTATCTTTCAGTATTGTTCGAATTCCATATTTTCCTCAGTTTAATTAATTAATTTTTTATATTTTTTCACTTCCCTCTTATGTTCTCTTGTTTGGATTTGATTATGTATTAATTTTTCCCTCACTTCCCTGTGGATACAACCCGCTTTCACCCATTTTACTACATTTGTAATTCTTTGAGAATCGAAAAATTTTATAAATATTAAACTGTTGTTTCAAAGTGGTTAATGACACGTTTCTAGACACACCACATTTTCAAATTGAGGATTCTTAGGAGGTGGTTGAATCTGCTAAGGAGGAAAACCCAATGGCTGATTTCTAGGATTCACAACCAGTTGACTCGGTAGTTATCCTGCTTCTCTCCTCGCATTGGCTTCAGCTAACTGCCCTATTTGGCTCTCTAATCTAGTGATGGATTGCTGCTGAGTTAGAATCAACTCCTGAAGCTGCCTGAATTTTTCATCAACTGTACTGGTCTAAGGAGGTTGTGGGTAAAATTGATAAGGCTGGACCGGCTGGTTCCTAAGGTAAGTCTACTGGAATTGGCTCTGCATTTGTGGCCTCTGAAATTGTTGGGCCATGGAGTTAGATAGATGGTACTGCTGGGACTGTGTGTTAGGTTGATGTGTCCCCAAGAAAAGTTAGTGTGATTTTTCCACCCAGGGTTTTAAGTATTTGAAAATGGGTCATTATTAGGCCTCGAGAAACTCTGGGCTACCTGAATCTGCTCTTGGATAAATGGCGGAAACTGGGTCGCCATTGGACAATCATCAACTTGGTGGGCTGGGCTGGCACAAAGGGAGCATGTTGGGTAGGATGACAAGGTTGGGTATGGGCCAATTTGTTGACAAAGTGCAAGGACTTGATCAAATCCTTCATGCCATCCCATTAATCTTATCTAGTTGTTGAGACACATGATTCCAATCTATCTGTGGCTAAGGTTGGAAGTATTTTTCCATTCCACAAACTCCTGCCATTGAATTCATTTTATTTTATTTTTAATTTTTTTTATTAAGCACAAACAAGTAAAACACATGACCTAGGAGCTAAACTAAGGTTTTCTAAACTAGTGGTTCAACCAATGACCATTTGCTCTCGCAAGGACCTAATTAAGTAACCACAAAACCCGCTTAGGCTTAGCCAGTTAACCTCTTTCCTTAGACACCAACCACCGGTTTTGGAAAGTAATTATAAGCTTCCCTAAAATTCAGTACACTTTTGAACCAAATGTGTGGGGCCTCCTAAAGGATCTTGTTATCCAAATTTTAAATTAAGGTTTAGGGTGGGTGAACCACACGTGAAAGTGTGGTGGTTTTTGGGCCAACGAAGGGTGATGAAATCCCCCCCTTATCTTATTTAAATTGGATTGCCCTTAAATGGATTAATGGACAAACATAATAAACATAATAAATGCAACTAATTACAATGCATGAACAATTATCTCTAATATGCAATTTAGTATTTCGACATAAAATAATAAAACAAACCAATTCAGCAAAGGGAGCAATTAATTACAACAATAATTAATCACAGAAAATAGAAAAATAAAGGAACTATTTTTTCAAAGATTAAGATGGGAGTTCACAACTCTAAAGATTAAACAAAAAATAAAAAAATAAGAGTATGCAACAATAAAAATCCAAGAAATGAAATGAGTTTCTAATCTCAAAATAAAGAAAAAACAGAACCTAACAATCCTAAAAAAAATAGATATAAGAACAAAACAAAAAATAATCCTAAAAAAATAAATCAGATCTATCAAGAAATAAAAATAATTAACTAAGAATTCAAAAACACTACTTTACCAAAAATGATTTGAAAAAAAAAACAGAATTAAATTGGGACGACTACACCTGAGTCGCAATCCCAATTTCTCTTCTTTTCTCTTTTCTTCAGTAGTCTGGCAATGTTCTAGTACTCCACCTTTTGCTATTACATCCTTCAAAATCAAAGAGAAAAAAGAATTAAAAGGAGATTACAGATCATGTAATCAAATGAAAATAAAAAAATAATAATGAAACAGATCCAAACAAAGCAAATAAAAATTTTTTCTCCGTTACTTCCCCATCAACAACACGAAAAACTTGGTGTGCCCAGTATGCGTCGTCAAACACCCGTGGCACCAGTTTAAAGATTTGTAAATTTCCAATCCTCAAAAGTAAATAAAGAATGTAGTTTAGTGGTGAGAAAGGGGTCGTATCCGTAGGGAAGCTAGGAAAAATTTGTTATGTATTTCAATCTGGACAAAATAACAAGATTTGATATTGCAGAAACACAAAATTTAATTAACTGAACTGGAATCTAAATAAAATTATAACAATGCTAAAAGTAAAAATTGTAGAAAAATAAATAAAAAACAGGAATAAAAAACTAAATAAAAAAATCTGCAACTCGGTTAGTGGTAGTAGTCTCCGAATCTATCCTATGACGCTCGAACTCCTCGAGCTAGTCCTTCCGTCTTACCTGGTCGAAATTCATATCTGTAGAAAGGAAGGCAAAAATTAAATTTGATAAAAATAAATTGTAGAAATAAAATAAAAACTGGATATTAAAGAACGAAAAATAAAACACACACAAAAAGTAAATCTAAAACTATGTGAAACTGGTTGAGATCTGGATCCAAAGGTGGCAGTAATGGCTAGGTGAACTGCAAGCAGGAACCCCTCCTCTTGCCTGGGCTTTCTCCTCTTCCTTTAACCTTTAAATTCTTAAGAACAACCTTCCGTTTTACTTGGGGGCAAAATCCAACCTAAAAGATCGCCAGAATAAAAAGAAAATAAAGAAAACGAAAGGGATGGTTAATCAAATCCAATGGCGGTAGTTGCAAATTGTTTGAACTACTTGCAGGAACCCCTCCTAACAAGATTTGGGCGGCCTTCCCTTCTACAACCCTTAAACTCTTCAAGAAACCTTAGCCTTGTAAATTTGGTGAATTGACCAATCCCTTCTCCAAGGCCCTTGGGGTCATTTTTAAAAAGAATGGTGGACAAAGCTGGGATTAGAGAGAAAGAGAGGGGCGGTAGCTGGGTTTTTGCATAAATATGGATGCCATAGGGTTGAGAATGGAGGGTTAGGATTGTTGTAAGGTGATGATAAGGCTGAGAAGAGAAGGAGAGGGCGCCCAATATTATGTAGGGCTGAGATTTGGGTGTCCCAAATGGAGGGAGCAGATTTGGGCACCTAGAGCTGGAGAAATGTGATTGGTTGGTGTTATCTGGCAGCCTAAGGTGATTGGTTGAGGTTTAAGGAGTGAGATGTAAGGATAGGATGCTATCTAGGGAGAGATCTAAGTGTATGAGGGGCTACTAAGACTTGGATGGTTGAGATTAGAGATTATGAGAGAGTGGAGGGTGGAGATTTGATAGCCTAGGGCGGCTAGGGTTTGTTAGAGGTGAAAAGAATGAGTGGGGAGGCGCCATAGGGTTTGTAAGGAGAAGGGGGTATGCTAATATAGTAGAAGGGGTGCCTATCTTGGTTTGGCAAATAGGAGGCTCCCTCCTGTGCTCAGTTTTTCATAGAAACACCCTCTCTATTAGTTGAAATTCACATCAGCTTCCCAAAAACTACATTTCAACCATGAAATTTCTCCAATTTTCCCCATGATTTGTATAGGGACCCTCGGAGGTCTTAATATTGAATTTAACTAGGAAAATGACCCATTTTGACTATTCTAAGGCCTAAGGCATCAAAATACAGAGTTATCATTGTCTTACCAAACATGGTTGCAATGAAACTCTAACTTGCACAATTACTTGAACTATGACTGAACCCCGACCGTATCTATCTTGGAGAGCCTCGGTTTCTCAAAGCTCGATGACCCTCGATCCTTGTGTAGGAAACAAAATTGCATTCCCCTACCAAGTGATCCAACTCTCCTTTCAATGAACACGGTAATTATCTACCAATTTAAATAATGTGGTTTGAGATAATCCCTTCGCATTCGATAGTATCTTAGATATTGAAACAACTCTCTGTTTGTTTTTCTCTAACAATTTGCAACAAAGTTTACTATGTCTGTTCTATACTTGATTACGGTAAAGTCTTGATGTATCCATATATTCTGAAAATACAATAAAGTTATAATCCTTTGTCAATACATGCTTCGGTTCAATACAATCTATGTCCTAACCCTTGGATATGTTTCCCACATATACATATACATATATGCACTCATATTCCCTGGCAACCCCAAGCACGCTCTTAATCACCTCGCAACCCCAGGCTTGCACTCATATTTCCAAGAAACCCTAGGCACACTCTTATCACCTGAAAACCCCAGGCTTGCACTCTTATTCTCTAGCAACCTTAGGCACATTCTTTTTCACATGGCAACCCCAAGCTTGCACTCATATTCCTTGGAAACCCCAGGAACACCCTAGCAACTCTAGGCATGCTCTTATAACCTGGCAACCCTAGGCTTGCACTCGTATTCCCTAGCAACCCCAGGTGCGCTCATATTCCTTGGAAACCCCAAGAACACTCATATTCCCTGACAACCTTAGGAAGGCCCTGACAACCCCGGACATGCTCATATTCCCTAGCAACCCCCGAAAGACCCTAGTAACCCTAGGCACACTCATATTTCCTAGAAACCCCAGGTGCGCTCGTATTCCTTGGCAATCCCAAGAAGGCCCTAGAAACCCCAGGCACACTCATATTCCCTGAAAAGCCCAGGCACGCTCTCATATTCCATGGCAACACAGGAAGGCCTTGGCAACCCCAATTGTGCTCATATTCCCTGGCAACCACACGCGTGCTCACATTCACTAGAAGCCCTAGGGAGGCTTTGGCGACATTAGGTATGATCTTTCTCTAATCTATGAATGTAGACACTTTACCTACTTGTAAATGCAATGGTCTATAGGGAGACAGACTTCACTCCTCCCATATCTTGACAATAATACTGCGGTGAAAGAACAACACTAACTTCGACCCTTGATATTTCACTTCCATAGGAAGGCTCAGATAGCCCTCTCATGTGATGGCCAAAACCTTACCACAAAGGGAACAAAGGTCTACAGTTCATAATCAACCTTTACGGATAGTTGCCTTTCAAAACATGGTTGTGATGAAACTCTGAACAATTGTTTGCACTATGACTGAACCCTGACTGTATCGCCAATGGAGGGCCCCGGCTTCTCAAAGCACGATGACCTTCAATCCTTGTGTGGGTAACAAAATTACATACCCCTGCCAAGTGATCCAAATCTCCTTTCAATGAACACAATAATTATCTACTAATTTACATAATGTGGTTTGAGATAACCCCTTTGCATTCGATAGTATCTCAGATATTGAAACAACTCTATGTTTGTTTTTGTCTAACAATCTACGATAAAGTTTACTATGCTTGTGCTATACTTGATTGCGATAAATCCTAAACGGGTGCCTGACATTATAATACTTGGATTCTATCATTTCCGATGCTACCTAAAAGCCTACGCAGTCCCTTCCAGTGTTAGTGGACACTTGTAACTTTCTTTCTTGTCAACAACGTTCAATGCTTGCGCTGATCTCCCAAACTAAGTGGTGCGCGCAATTTCCTTTTTCCATTGGTAGTTCGTAATTAAAGGCTGATTATATTCACAATGGTATTCAATTGCAATAAACTTTCAAAACACTTACTAAAAGAAATTGTTTTTAACGAAGTGCACAAAGCAACCAAAAATGATTGTCTTTTATTACCATTTGATATCAGCATTGATATGATTACGATAAAAATTCATAGGTCATGCGGCTTCCAAGCCGCGTTACACACAACTTTGATTCAGATTCTTTACTACAAACTAATACGCGACAAAGCTTTATTACAGAATCGTAAATTCTTTCTCCAGCGGTTTGCGATGAAATGCATAATACACTTATAATGATAAATCAATTGCGATTAAAAGCCAACTATACTTGGGCGCCGTATTATATGAAGTACATTTCGATGTGAAGCTCTTTCTTATGTCTAATTTGCGGTGAAGCCTCATTTTAAACTTCCTAGACATACAACGAAGTTTCATCGAAAGGTAATCACAAAGACTAACGTAAAGTAATGAGTGAACCCCCCCAACCTACGATGGGATCACCACGCACAAAGACCTGAACACAGTGTGCCAAGGCCGGTAGCCCAATGGCGCTGTGATAGAGACACTAGCATACAAATCGATTAATATATTTGGCAAACCAGAAAAAGACAAAAATCACATCTTTTCCCTTTTACACTGATTTACAAACTAAACAACTATGGATGTCTGAAGAAGCCCAACTCTTTCTCAAATTAATCATGTCTTCTAAAACTTGCCCTCACACTTCAAAGTCCATCAGATCTTTTATCTCCGCTTCATATTCAGCGATTATCTTCCATTGACGATCGCATTCCTCCATAAGGGCTTCCAGCTTTTTAGTAGCTTTCGAGTGACTGGCCCTGACTATTCTTAGACGGTAGCACACATCCTTCAACGAATGACCAAACACCAACTGCGGTCCCTTGAGACCAGCCTTCCAGAATGGGTGGGCTAACAAGATGACGCGTTCCTCAATCTGCCCCATATAAAAGCCCATAGCAGAAAAACACTTGCCTGAGAAAAATCCGGCCATGAGATTTCATCGCATGGCTGGTTCATAATACAGTCCATCATGGTCGTGATAGTATTGAGGGCAAGCCCTACGACCACTAGGGGAGGGTAGTACGCGGTAACCAACCACTGTGGATGATGATTGCAGCAAAGCTCGCCACCACACCTGACATCGAATTCCTATCATTCCTACAAAGCCCCTAGATGCACACAGGATCGATGGCTTCATACCCCAAGGAAACAATGTTGTTCTTGTTGCAATACTCCACGAGTAACTACTGGATCAGCGTGAGCTCCTCCTCGTATGACAACCCCTCAACTAATGACACCACCTTTGATCCTGTGCCTCCATCTTCCTTGGTCTGAATCTCTAGGTCAACAGGAGCTCTATGAAGGAAGGGGAAATCCATCATATGGATGGCCAAACCATGCAAAATGGCTGGGCGAAATTTCAAAAAAATTCTTTTACCCTTCCAAGAATCATATTCCCAATTTTAGAAAAACTGTGTTTTTTAAGGATCGCTTTGCATTGAACCGGATCAGATCTGAAACCAAAAAGAAGGGAGAAGTATAACTAATACGAAATCCACATGTGTATCTCCCAAAGTGGTAGTTCACGTCCAAAGAGGGTACCAAAACCAGCTTCCATTGAAGATGGTGCAACTTGAATTGAAGTCGGTTCAGCAACACAGTCTTTTAGCAAAAACTATAATCCAACATCATGGATCGAGCAAGGGTAATGAGCACAAATTGAATATGATATTTTCTTGCAAAAGTCTGAAATCAGAACTGATCTTTATCAGTTCAAAAACTGGAGGTCAAACTAGGGATGTGATTTTTGGAGCAGTTCACCCTCCTCCTTTTATAAGCGTTGAGGATCAACACTCTTAATCCAATTAGGAGGAGTCTAATCCAAATCTTTATTTGGATTTGGACTCTTTAAGTGGATAAGACTTATCCTCTTATCCTAATTGCTGATCCAAACCTATATCCATACCCATATACGCTCATGTCACATGACTGCTTAAGCTATCATGTGACCACTTGATTAATCTAATTAATCATGGGCTTTAGGCCCCTTAAGTGGCTCATGACCCTAGATAGTTGTTGACCCATTTGGTTATCTTTGTATGGTGCGGGACCCCAATAATGACCTCACATAAGCCCATATGGGTTCAGCCTAGCTTTTGAGAAAAAAGCGTGGCCGAAATCACTACCAAGTATAGTGAACCCCCGAGTCCATCAATATGGGCTCTTAATGGGCCCAACATTTACACTAAATGATCATTGAGTCAGTCATCCTATGAAGGCTCAAGGATAATGGACTTAAGTGAGATATAACCCATCAGGTAAAACAACCCTAAATGGTATCTTACACTTAACCTCTTAGCTCATATGATCAACTACTGCCCCGATAGGGAAGGACCTCTTCCCTGACTGCAAGGTGCAGTGTTGCACTCTCTGCTCAGAAGGGTCCCGGGAATTAAAACCTTTTGCAAACCTTTTTTTTAATATATATTTGCAAAACAAATCTCAAACAAGTTTGAAATTGACTGCTGACAGTTTTGGTTTCCATCAGAAAGAGCGTAGTCCCGATCATTCACTTTGTCCGAAAAATGGGTTGATCATGTCTCTATGATCACCCCTCAAGTGAATTCTTAGACTACCCCAACATACCCAAGTTTTGACCCCCAAAGGATCTCACTGATTGGCATATCAAAGACAACTCAATCCGACACCTAGTGTAATACCATAATCGAGTTTAGGGGTTATGTGTAACTTTATAGTGTTTCCCACTAGTCAAGGGCGTAACTGGAAATGGTCTGGGTCCAGCGTTTCGAACAAACACACACTGCATGTGCTTTGGGTCCAACCCTGGCAACTGAGACAAGCTGCCCCAACCTTCTTGGCAGCACATCAGTGTCAGCCTTGGTAGGATAAACTTCCCCAAGTCTATCCAACAACTGAGAACATTCTAAACTAACACGAGTCTCATAAGTGTCCAGTTTAAGGGCCATTACACAAAAACACACCAATTATAAAATGAATGAATCATGTACTTTTATTCATTTACAATAAATGGATATGTACATCAATCTGATTGGAGCTAAGGGCATACACTGTCTAAGAGGAGCTCCGACCTCTTCCTCGGTCTGGATCTCTAAGTCAACAAGAGCTCCAGCCTCCTCCTTGGCTTGGATCTTTGGGTCAATAGGAGCTCCAATCTTTCTAACGACAGCGGGAGTGGAGGCCTCCTCGCGATGAGTCTCTGGCTCTAGCTCTGCCCCCATAGGACCTTCTTCTTCCTGTGCCACGATAGATGGAGCAATACCACCAATGCTAGCATTTTCTGCAGCCTTCCAACCCTGAGTGGGGGCTGCAATGGTTGTACTTCCTGTAATACCTATCTGATGATGGGCGAAACTGGAACAATAGATGGGTCCACCTCCCAAGGAATTTGCGATAAGGTAAATTACAAAAGTTAGTATAAGTCAATTGCAAGTAAATGAAACGCAAATGTGCACGTACCTCCCTACTCGCACCCTTGGAAGGGGCTTCTGGAACATCTGTACCCGGTGGAACTTCACCGGGCTCCATAGACTTCAAAACAAAAAAAAAAAATGAACATGAATCAGCTACAAAAAGGAAAATAAATTGGAGCAATAATGAGACAATAGGAGTAAAGTAACATAAGTTCCTTACTGAATTTTCTTCTTCTGGCCCCCTCTTTCGTGGACGGGCAGCCCATCTTCTTTATGTGACCACTTGAGAAGCGGACACAAGTAATATTACTGGAAGGCACAACTATCATTGATTGCGATGATTCTACGTCCGATGCATCCTTTTCCACTCGTGTTGGAGCAGGGGGCTCCTGCCTAGCCTTAGTTTGGCATTCTCGAACTTGCGATTAAGCCACGTCCAAACCAGCGGGCCGCAACACAACTAGTGGCTGTGATGGGTGAAGCACTCTTGCTGACCTCGGCCTCTTTGCCACAGGAGGATGGCTTCTCTCTCCCTCCTCTGAAATCGAACACTTTCCCTCCCGCTTTGTCCTCACTTTCTTCGGAAAATGTGACGGAGGGGTAGCCCAACCTTCACCTTGGTCAGTAGCATGACCCTCAGGAGGAGCTATGATGTAACGTGGGCGGGGGTTTGTCCTCATCAGCATCTAAAAACCTCCAAACAGTGCACAAAGGTATGCAAAGTGGAGGGACTTGCAACCTTGAACCCTAGAATACCATACAATGGGGAAGTTCTTAGTCTAGTCGGTAAGCACTTAGCTAAGTTTTTCTGGTGCGGTAAAGGTACGCAATGATGCCAGGCCAAGTTACTAGTCGTGCCACGCCCGTGGCAGGACTATTACCAGGCCTAGTGCATTGCTGGTCGCCGTTCTCAGGGACTATTACCAGTCTCCACACGAAACCATCGAGTGAAGCTAGCCTTAAGTTAATCTCGCTCATTTTAAACTGCTTGTGTTTGCTAGCCTAGAGCCAACATTTTCCTCTACAAACCTCAACCACCTTCTCCTCATACTTGTCTCCTTCCATGGTGGCTACGGCTACACACTTAGGAGAAAGATCATGAGGTGTGACGCTGAGGTTAAAGTGTTCACATAGAAACATCAACAAAAAGGGGGCATCGATGTAACTGACACGCCTCTTGCAACCGGGGTCCATTATTTGCTGAACGGTATTGTCCATCTATTCGTATAAATAGCCCAGGAACATAGAGGCCAAAGGTAGTGGTGGCTACTGGCAGCCAGGACGGCGAGGGGCCCCAAAACTGTATGCAACCCATAGTTAGGGAGTCCTGGGAACAAAAATCGGGAGGCAACACACAGAATGAAGGTGGCACTGGCTGTCTGCCCCACGTACCATCACATCTCCCCTACCACGGGACTCAAACCAATGCTCCAACCCTTGCTCTAACGACAACTTTCCCTGAGCGGTAGTCTTGTCCACTTGAACCTTGAATGCAACAAACTCTGCGATGAGCTCATCATAGAGCCCCCTTAGATCAAAGGGAATAGACTCAATGTGTTGGAGATGCTGAGCGGACATGAAACCCCCAATGGGCAGTGCCAATAACGCAGCCACGTCCTCCATGGTAATGGTAATCGCACCAAATGTGCCGACGAAGGTGTAAGTCTAGCAGCACCAATGTTCTAGGAGGGGCTTTACATATTTCACCCCTTCTCTTCCTTGTACATTGGTGAAACAATCCACAAAATGGAGAAGACCGAAGTCTTGCAACATTCGGTAGTGCATTAGGTTCTCGAGCACGAACTCTGTCCAGGCACTGTAGTTGTTAAGAGATTTCGAGTTGTCAATCTGGGGCTCCTGACACTTATACGAAACCAACCGATTTAGCCGATCGTAGACACACATCAAATCCATGTCGGTGATGACATCAATTAGTCCACCTTCGCCCCTAGGCACTAGCATTGGGGGCCAAAAACCCTGTCCCCCGTCAGCCACCATGGTTGTCTCCTTCTCCTCCAATAACAATTCCGTTGTGTCCACTTCCCTCACGAAGTCGACGAATGGACAGTCAACCTTCTTTTGGCAAGGAGCCATGGCAAGAAGACAATGGTTAAGATGGAGAACGAGAAGGAAAATACAACGAGGGTTGCAAGACAAGCAAAAGGACATAAAGAGCAAGTAGACAAACAATAGCAAGAAGACGAAATGGAGATTTGATGTCTTCCCCTAACCTTTTATAGATAGTTCTCATGTGCTGGGAATGACAAACGGCTTCAGGGAAGATGAACAGATGCAAGTATGGGACCCCAATTGACGCTAGGAGTGAGCAAAAAAAACTGAAAAACCGAACCAACCGAAAAATTGATTGAAACCAAATCGAATAGTCAACTAACTAAATCGGTCAGTTTGGTTTTGATTTGGTGTTTTTAAAAAACCAAAGGCACCGCTTCGGTTTCGGTTAACCAATATAAAACATTGGTGGTTAACCAAACCGACCGGTATAAATGTTTTTCTATATTATATATATATATATATATCTATATATATTATATTATAAGTTAATAAATATGCATTATATATAAATATATATTTATGATATATTATTTATTATTTAAAATATAATATTTTATATATATTATAATTTTTTATTTTATATTTATATATATTTATAATATAGATTATAAAACTAAAAAATAAAAAAACCGGCGAACCGAACCGGTCAACCGGTTAACCAACTGGTTTCTATCCGATTCTGGTGGAAAACCGGTACTACCGATTCGGTTCAAAAAAAAGGCCCACAATTCGGTTAACCGAACCGTGAGCACCCCTAGCCGATGCTTGACAAAAAAGCAATCTACAGAAATTTACAAATATGCTTTTCAAAGGTGAGACAAAAATGGCACATTAATTTAAACGAAGTGCCATGTCATCAACTGCCACATTAAATATCGGATATTCGGATATTGCATCCATGTTACACACGCGAATAGACCGCATTTATTATAGCATGGCGGTTAAGAAAATGCTAATAATACTCACCATGTCATCATTACTTAATGTCTCCCTTGATTTCCATCAGTCATTGAATACGATAAGTCATTGAACCCTACACCATTAACCGACACAGTGCACCCGCAACAGGCATTACTTTGACATACAAGGGGGCTTAACGCCCACACTGGTACAACAACATGGACGCCTTTTGCTAATTTCCATCTTATCAATGGTTAGGGGGGTTGAAGCCTGCAAATCTGATGCAGAGTTGCCCTCTGATAGTGAGCAAATCACCCAAAGACAGGGGGCTTAACGCCCACACTAGTACAACAACGTCAATGTCTTTTGGTAATTTCCTTCCTATCTATGGTCGGGGGGCGGAAACTCGCAAATCCGATGCAGAGTTGCCCATTGACAGTAAGCAAATCACCAAAAGACAGGGGGGATAGACCACAAAAGAGATGAAAAGCAATCGAAGAACAAACAACTAACTCTTGTCCAAAGCCATTAACGTGTAAAGACACATGATCATTTGAGTAACTGACTCACAACTGGTCAATAGGCGGGGGGGGGGG
>NW_010729083.1:6153503-6213258 GCF_000365185.1 Nelumbo nucifera | reverse complement strand
GCTGACGAAAGTCCAAATTAACTTTCCTACAACCACATGAATTCACAAAATAGAGTAGATCCCCAAACTCAACGCACAAGTATTTACTGACTCATTATAGAACCTCAAGACAAATGTGAAGGCAAAATGCTTATTGATAAGATTCCACTTACCAATCAGCAAGGGGGCTAATGCATGTACATAGTGATTGCTCAGTCCTTCAAAGCCCATAAGACACTGTTTTGATACCATATGGATGCCTGCGATTATCCTTTAGCTTATTGGCCACCTGTGATGAACTCGTAGTGCATCGCACATTTGTGATAAACACACAACCCATCGCACAACCACGATGGACTTATGCTTGACATGAGCCCAAATAGGGTGAGGTTAAACCAACAATGAATTTTATACGCATTCGGTCCTATGATGAACCTTCAATGCCCGCGACTCTGCAATAAACCTTAGAGACCTGCGGTCTGGCGATGAACTCCGGAGGAGCGTGGTCTTGTGATAAACCCTGGACCATTATGGAATCGCGATTTGCTAAGAACTGGGCTTGAATATCGACCGCACGTGTAATTTTAAGTTACACGCATAATGAGGCGCCATGTAGGTTTAATAAGAGGTCATCCGCTAAGTAATGATATCACTAGCGCCACGTCAGTTAAGTAAGGTGCGAAAGGTGGTAGCATACATGGGTTATGAGGATCCTCGGGTAAAAGGAAAGACAACCCTTGAGAGATCTCATAAAAACACATGGCAAAACCCTAGTAATGCAACTTAATGACTGATAACGAATCTGATTATTCCCTTTCCTAGTATAAAACAAACACTTTTGGCTCCTTCCTTTCGGGACCTCGGGATTCTTCCCTATAAATAGGGATCCCCCTCATAACAAAAGACATTCACTCAACCATTGATTAACCCTATCTTTGGATTTCCTGCTCATCCGTCTCATCACACCCCTTACCCTAGCCTCCCGATTGATTCTCTATTCGTAGTCTTCCTCTGTCTTTCTAGGAGATCACTCTCCTCATAGCCTAATCACACCCTACCTACACATTCAAATATTAGAACAATATTCTCTACATTCAGATGTCAATAAAAGAAAAAAAGCACAACTATTTACACTACATTTGTTAGAGGTGAATTACTTTAGAGGTCAAAGAACTGTGTAAATGAATAGGCCCTTAGTCTCATAATATCCCCTATTTAATAAAGTTTAATACAATTGCATCTTATTAACGCAGTAGCACAGAAAATTCTGATCCAACGACGTTCTTGTTATGATGGATTAGGTCAGATTGGACTTGAATTGGTCTTGGTTTGAGTTTGAGTTTGTGTTGGTTTGGTTTCTTGACTTTATTTTGTTACACTGTTCTTATTTCTTTGATGAACTTGGGATGTTCTCCTATGTGAATTGCTTTCCTTGTTGTCAGTTCCAAAAATAATACAAAATCAGCAAGTTTGAAAATAATTTGGTTCTTCAAATAAAGATATAGAAAACATTTTCTTGGTTATATATGTGTTTTTTGTTTACAATCTTGATTGTCTAGTTTAAAGAACATGTTTTCAACTTGTTATTTAATTTCATGTTCCGTAAATTATATTATTTCTATACTATAGAGTCTACTTTTTTAAACATCATTTTGATGTTTTCAAAAGCATGTATTGTGTTTTGAAATAAATGCAACTTGTTTTTTCTCTTCAAAACAAAGAAAAATCAAAAATATGTTTTTGTATTTTTTCCTAATGTGACAATTTCAAAATCAAAGAAAAAAAGAATGTTTGTGTTGTAGAACGTCGAATAAATGTATAAAGACAAAGCTATGGTGCTTCAAGAGTAACATATTGACATCACACTATGGTGCTAAGTTGCAAACTGGTTGGCTATGGATACTTCAGATCTACTCTTGGTTAGCACCAGGGATTGGGGGGGGGGATCCCAATATGCTCTGACCTTGTTTATTTCCAGAAAATGGGGGTGGGTAAGTTGGTGAGTCTCATAGAAAACAAATAAACTCACACTCATTTTCTGATATTAGTGGGTCATCCCACAAAAAAAGAACGATTCCCGAGTGGCTCATTTACTTGGAGAAGTAATACTCTCATCAAATTTAGGTAAATTATTTAGCCATGCACACCGAAAATCACTAATACGTGATGGAATAACATTGTCCCTTCAATAATGCCATTTTTTTAGAAAAATTGCTCATTGTACACCTTTACTTAGGAAATAAAAGAATATTGATAAATGCTCTTATCCGGAAATGTGTTTCCCAAAAAACACTTGTCTAGATAAGTGCAATCACCCAAATAAATTATTTAATGAGACATGAATGATGTTTTACAGTTCAGTTTGGAAAGGATATAAAATATAAATGTACACTTTGCAAAACCTTGAATACAATATTTCTAAATTTTGTATTTGCGATGTGTACTCTTCATAAACTAATCTAACAAAATCACCCAAATTTTGTATAAACTCAGTGGGATTGGATTCAATATTTGGTTCTAGCTACATCCATATTTGATCTAATTATGCCAAAATCCGATATGCCTGACTCAGATTGTAAAATTAATGGAAGCTTGTATTAATCTTGATATGAGCAGATATTTATATTGTATTACAGAAGACTCTAGAATGTAAGTTACAACTGAATTGTACATGTGGATAACAAATATAATACTCCCCCTCAAGTTGGAGATGGAGGAGGACCGACACCCAACTTGATTTTAACATGTGAAACTGATCATTGCCCAAGGCCTTAGTGAAGACATCCACTGGTTGATTTTTGGTGGAAATATGGGAGGTAGCAATGGTCCGAGCTTGGGTATGTTCTCGGACAAAGTGATAGTCAATCTCAACATGCTTTGTTCGCTCATGGAACACCGGGTTGGAAGAAATATGGAGGGCTACCTTATTGTCGCAAAAGACAGTCATGGGTTGAATATGGTTTAATCCAAGATCATGAAAAAGTCTCTTAAGCCAAATTAGTTCACTAATTAGAGCAGCCATGTAATGGTATTCGACTTCTGCTGAAGATTTTGAGATTGTAGGCTACTTACGTGTCTTCCAAGAAATAGGTGAAGAGCCCAGGATGGTGAAGTAACCTATTGTGATCGCCTAGTGACAGGACATCCTACCCAGTCTGAATCACAGTAGCCATGATCTAGTGTGGACTTCAAATATCTAAGAACATGAATTGCAGCATCATAGTGAGCTTGTTTAGGCTTGCTCATGAATTGGCTAAGCACATGTACTGAATATGTGAGTTCAGGTAAGGTAATTGTTAAATAGATCAACCATCCAACCAATCTTTGATATCTATCTAGGTGTGGAAATGGAGGTCCTTCTGCAAGAGTTAGTTGTTGTTGTTGAAGCATAGGAAAAGAACTTGGACGACACTCTAGCACGCCAATCTCAGATAAGATGTCCAGAGTGTATTTCCTTTGGCAAAGAAAGATGCCGTCTAGAAACCTAGAGATTTCAATGCCAAGGAAGTACCAAAGTTCTCCAAGGTCATTAATGTGGAAGCAGCTATTGAGATAATTTTTAAGTTCAGCTATCGATTGGAATCATTTCCGGCAATGATTATATCATTGACATATACAAGAACTGCCAAGAAACTATTTGGCTAAGAAGAAACAAACAATGTGCAATCAGCTGTAGACTGAAGAAAACCATGATGCTTTAATGTTGTGGCCAGTGTGTCAAACCAGTTGCAGGACGCTTGTTTGAGTCCAAAGATTGATTTTTGAAGATGACAAACTCGTGTGTCACCCATTGGTAAGAAACCCATAGGTGGCACCATGTAAACTTCTTTACGTAAGTTACCATGCAAAAAAGCATTACTTACGTACATTTGGTGAATACCCCAATGACGAGCTACAACCAGAGCTAAAAGACATCTCATTGTAACCAACTTTGCCATAGGAGCGTAGGTGTCGTTGTAATCAACTCCAAGAGTTTGGGTATAACCTTTGGTGACTAATCTGGCTTTGTAACGATTAATAGTCCCATCAAGTTTATGTTTGACCTTATATACCCACTTTCAGCCCATTGGGGATTTTCCCGATGGTAAAGAAGTTAGAGTCCAAGTACCATTTTGGGCAAGGGTTGTTACTTCATCATGCATGACTCGTTGCCAGTTAGGATGTGCAGTGGCTTCAGCATAGTTTTGTGGTTCTGTGGTGTTTAACAAGGCAGATGAATGGGTTGATGCTGAAGGCCCAATAAAATGTGATATGGGATGTTGTGTGCTAGGGTTTGTTGGACCATTGTATTGTAAGGTGGGACAGACAAACTCTTGGAATCGCTTGGGGGTCGAATGGGGCGGCTGGACCAACGTATAGGTGGAGTAAGAGTGTGGTTAGGTTCTACTTCAGATTCATTGATAACTGGGGAAGGGTCATCATGGGCTATAGCGGGCTGATAATTATGGGTTGTAATGGTATAAACAGGAGTGTCATCGGTTATGGGAAAAGGTACCATTGGTTGATCAGAGGTCTGTGGGGTATTTGGAATGTTTAGGGAAGGAAATTAATCCTCATAGAAACGAACATCCCGTGAAACAAAGAACTTCTTGTTATCAAGGTTAAACAACCGGTAACCTTTTTGTCCTTTCAGGTGTCCCATGAAAACACAACAATGGGCTCGCACAACAAATTTATCATGGGGTTTGCCTTGAACTCGGGTATAACATAAACAACCGAACACCCTTAAGTGGTTATATGTAGGAGGCTTACCATGCAGCTTCTCATAAGGGGATTTCCTATGCAACTGTGTTGTAGGCAAGTAATTTATCAATAAAGTGGCAATAAGCACACATTCACCCCAAAATTGTTTTGGAAGCCCAACTTGGAACCATAAGGCACGTGTCATTTCAAGTAAATGGTAGTGTTTCTACTCCACTACCCCTTCTGTTGAGGGGTGTCAACACATGTTCGCTGATGAAGAATGCTATTGTGCTGAAAATAAGTCTAAATGGGTTTAGACAAGAACTCAAGCCCATTATTAGATTTGACTATCTGAACCGAGGTGTGAAATCGAGTCTTTACCATTTTACATAACATAGTGCGAAATTGTAAAGTATCTAACTTACGTAACATCAAATAGACCAAAGTGGCTCAACAGTAGTCATCTACAATAGAGTGAAAATAACAAGCCCCAGAGTGGGATGACACCTAGTATCCTCCCCAAATATCACAATGAATAATTTGGAAAGGTGCAATGCTTTTATTATACCTAAGGGGAAAGGGTAATCTTGTAAACTTAGCATGATTACATGCATCACAAGATATAGTAGTTACAGATGGAGAAACATGCAGTTCTTGAATCAATGACAATCGATCATATGCACCATGTCCTAACCTATAATGCCACAATTGAGAATTAAAATCAATTGAACTAATATGTAAAGTTGTAGAGTTTGGTAGTCCAGTAAAGTGGTAGAGACCATCTCTCATTTCAGCCACTCTAATCAGTTTCTTGGTGGTTAGGTCCTATAGGACACAGAAGGTAGGAAAAAACAAAGCCACACAATTCAGTTGATTAGTGAGTTTATTCATAGATACCAGATTACAATTAAAATCCGGAACAAGGAGAGCATTCTCTCGATGAATATGATTAGTAATCTTGATAGATCCTTGAGCTTGTACAGGCACTGCAATGCCATTGGGTAGCTGGACTGGTTTACGAACACTAGCTGATTGTGTATCAAGAGCCATATCGGACTGTGCACCAATCATATGGTTTGAGGCTCCTGTATCTAGAATCCAACTAGAAGAATGTAAAAGTTGACAAGCATGAGCCTTACCAGCATAATTTGCTGAAGTAGTATGTTTTTTCTGAGTTCAAAAGATCCATCAGTTGCTGATGCTGATCAAGACTTAAACCAGCAATTCGAGAAACTGAGTTTGAATGTCCAGTTGTCTGAGTTGCATTCTTTGAAGAACTTTTGTCTGTCAACTTGAAAGATGAATATTTCCTTTTGTCTACCCAACCTGGTGGATAACCCAGGATTTCATAGCAGAAGTCCTTCGTGTGCCCATTGCACTTGCAGTGGTTGCATCTAAATTTCAGGTGGGTAGATTTATCTTGCAGCTTCGATGATGCAGCGGCCACATGTAGTGCTACTATTTTGATAACAGGTACTCGTTGAGACGAGAGACTTTGATGGCGTTCTTGTTGCATGATCAATGCATAAATGTGACTGACATTAGGCAAGGGATGAAGACTGAGGATGTGAGATCGAACAATGTTAAAGTTCTCACTCAATCCCACCAAGAATTGATATACTTTTTCTTTTTCGCGTTCAACAATGAATTCCTTTGCTACACCTCCACATGAGCAGCTTGGGATTGAATTATAGGTTGCTAGAACTTCGTGAAGTAAGCTAAAATAAAGAGATTCTCCTATCGGAGCAGTGCTAAGTCTCTCTTGAGTTGAAAGATTCAAGGGGCATTTTCTTATGAGAATCACTCTTCCAAATCACACCAAATCTCATGAGCAGAATCGACATACGCCACACTTTCATGCAATTCATGGGACAAGGAGTTGAAGATCCAAGAAATGACCATGGAATTGCACTTATTACAGGCCAGTTCTTGAATTTTTTGGTTTCTTGATCGTCCCCGTCCACGAAACCAAACTTGTTCTTGACGCACAATGCATTTCGCATTGTTTTGTTCCAGGTGAAGTAGTTTTCTCAATTTAATGGATAGGAAACCAAGATTGCACCTGGACTATCTGAAGGATGCAAAAAGAAAGGAGAGATTGAATCAGAGGTAGCATCCGAACCACCAGTTGTAGCATTGCCAGCCATTAATTCCGACGGTTTGTAGATACACAGAAAGAACGGAGAAAGAGCCTGAGGCGCTCTGCTACCATGTAAAATTAATGGAAGCTTGTATTAATCTTGATATGAGTAGATGTTTATAATGTATTACAGAAGACTTTTGAATGTAAGTTACAATTGTACACTTAGATAATAAATTATGTAATTCAGATAGGGTATACATTTAACTCAAATCTGCTTATTGTTTTGTTTAAAATAACCAAAAAAGTAAAAAAAAAAAATTATGTTTGATTTAATTTATACAATATATAAATATTATTGTTTATATGTATGTATATTATATATATATATATATATATACTTATAAAATAATAATTTTAATCAAACTTTAATTTTTATTGGATCGGATGTCGAATGGGGTGTTGGACTTTCCGAGTCCATCGACAGTCGTAGATGGCCTAGCCCCACTGTAGATCTCCCCACGAAGCAAAAACAATGTTAATAGAGCTGCAAATATCTAGAACTCTCCCGTCCTTCCTATCAATCCTTTTATACTTTCCACGTTATTAAAACCTCGAACCTTCTGGGTCTTCTTGCACTAGAAAAAACCAGATCAAACCATAATCGCCGTTCACGAACAAGACTACTACTATTCTCTCAATTCCTACTTTTCTAAATTCTGCATTCCACCACTATCTCGCCGATAACCAACAACGTAATAGCAGCCAACTTTCTTTGTTGCTTTCTTACTCTTAAAATCAAATAGGCTTGTTTAATTTGTTCACAACAGCAGAGAAAATGAGGTTGTCTGTCATCTTCGCCATTACGCTCCTCACGGTGTTGACCTCGTTTTCAGAGGCTTCACTGCTGCCGCTGCTAGACCGCCCAGGAAGTCTTCTGTCGGATTTCTGGGTAGACAGGTTCCCGGCGGATCCATTCAGAGTATTGGAGCATCTTCCTTTTGAAATCGACAGGGATGAGTTGGCCATTTCTCCTGCGAGGGTTGACTGGAAAGAGACACCCGACGCTCACTTTATCATGCTCGACATTCCTGGTAAGCTCTCTCTCCAAGGGATCAGAGTACTGTTTGTTTCTTCTGTTTGTAGGTAATGCAGATTAGTTGCAGAAACGGGTTGATCATTTTGAATCTTAATTAATGTAGGTCTGGAGAAGGAAGAGCTGAAGATAGAGGTGGAAGAGAACAGGGTTCTGAGGGTGAGTGGAGAGAGGAAGAAGGAAGAGGAGAAGAAAGGAGAGCACTGGCACCGAGTGAAGCGATCTCATGGCAAGTTCTGGAGGCAGTTCCGGCTGCCGAAGAACGTGGACTTGGAGTCGGTGAAGGCCAAGCTAGAGGATGGCGTCCTTACAATCTCCTTGGCCAAGCTATCCCCGGACCAGATCAAGGGCCCCAGAGTGGTCGGAATAGAAGGTGATGAGGGGGAGCAAGCTAATAAGCTGAGCGAGGGCAGCACCAGCCGTGCCAAGGACAAGAAACAAGAACTCTGAGGCATTTTAAGCTGGGTTATGTTAATAAAATAAGTGTAGTAGCCTGTATTCTCTAAGCTGATCACACTACAAGAAAAATGATCTTTGGCAACAGGCATTTCATTACAGTTAAAAATGGTTGTTGCCAAAAATTAAGCATTAACAACAATTCGTCCAGGCTGTTGCTAAATCAAATGAATTGGAAACAAAAATTACCTAATTGTTGCTCATTTTACACATAACTGTTGCTAAAACATTGAATTGGAAACAAAGCTCACCACCGTTTGCTTATTGCATATCCATTACTAAATTAGTGAATTGGAAACTAATGTGAATTATATTAAGCCATTGAATCTTTAGCAACAACCATTGAAAATTGTAGTCACAAACATATTTAATACCGGTAGGGGTGTATCAGGTGTTTCGATACTGTTTTTTTTTATTTTTTTCAAAACTGGTTCAGGGGAACCGGTCTAGGACCTCTCCATCCCCTAAACCGGTCAGACCCCCGATACACCCATTGTAGGGGCGTATCAAAAGGGTCCTGGAACAATACGTAACGATACTTCGAACCTTGTTTAATACATTGACAAATGGAATAAATAACAAAAATTCATTTTAATGAGTCAAGCTTGGATTAACTCCAATGATTTGATTATTTGACATCCAAGTAATTAATTAATCAAAATAGGATCAACTTATGACATCACAATTAAAATAATAATATATAGAAAAAAATTATTAAATAAGATAATAAAATATAAAAAATTGAAGAAAACATATAAAAATTATATTAAATATTTAAATATAATGATTAAGATGTTTAAAAATGTAGAAAAACACAAAAAAGGAAGAAAACTCAATGCTTTTAGGTTTTAACCTTTTATTTCCATTTTTGGAGTTCAATTACGATAACAAACTTAACTAGTAATGAGACCTTGAGGCAAGAATGATTAACCTCTAGGCTAATTTTTATCAATGTTTTAAAAAACTGAGTCAAAGGGAGGTTGAACTAATTTTGCCTCGAGGTCATGAGTCACCAGTGGTTTGACCATTTGGATCATATAGGTCAGACCATGGCACATCAACATATATATGGGAAATATCCCAATGCTTGTTTGGTTTTTACTTTTAACCATCAATGAACCAATATCATTAACCAAATTAATTAACCAACCATGGTCCTTGGGTCACAAATTACACACTAAATTAAACTTAAGTCCTAATATTTAGAATTTTTGTCTAAAAAAACAATTAAAATTAAAATATAATATAAACTACACAAAAATAAAACTTATATGTATACATGTAATTGACATGTTTGACCCACATTGGATATTTGGAATGTATTACGTACATTCCAAGAACTCTTTCTTCAAAATTTCCCTAAAAACTAGTAACCCATCAATTTTGGGTTTTTTAACTAAACATAAAATGAACTACAAGTGATATATATGAATTACCTGAGATGGTTGCCCAATTCATGTATCTATACCATTGCTCTGTTGGCTGCCTCTACCCTAACCTCTACATCTTTGGTTGTGCCCTTCATGCTCACAAATTGTACATTCATTTTCCTGAACCTTCTATACACATGGACCATATAAATGACTTCATTTGACTCCTTTTGCTTTCTTTACCCTACTTGTTTTTTGAAGGGTTATGGTTTGATTGGAATACCTTCTATCCTTGGCCATTGAGATTCATCGGGCATTGGTAAAATATAGTGGCAATGGATCCACGTAGTCATAAATTTTGCTTTGTTGTAACTAAAAACATGAAACCACATGGCAACATGATAGCCTTATTAGTGCCCAAGCATACACATGATCATAGGTATGCCTACTTCTAAATGACTTTATCTGAGATGCTTTTATCCTTTGCAACCAAGATGCATATACACATGAATCACAATTATCTTTTTTACAAGCTACTGTCACTCTGGTATCCTCGTTCTTTACATACTTGAAATCAAACATATTCATAATTGCATAAAACCTATTCTCCATTTTCCTATCGGCGAAAGCTTCAAATCAATGTCTTCCTTCTTCATTAGAACCATGTAAACTTTCTAATTCCTCTAAGTACTCATAATTAGATAGTATGCCTAACCCAATAATAGCACCAACATTATGAATATGAATTTGACATCTTGTGGCATCATTGCACTCCTTATCATCATAATCAACTTCAAGATCATCTTCCTCCTCACATTTTAATTCATAATTAGGATTATCCTCTAAATCAAACCCATAATCTGCTTTAAACTCATAACCAAAATCAAAATCATCATTAGCACAATAATCTAGTTCATCCACATGATCAACTGCAATTGGTAGTGGCTCAGCACTAGATGAACCAGCTTGTGATAGCTTGACTTTTGATAGCCTGCCTTATGACAACCCTATATCAGCTCTCTTACATCCCAATACGTAAATATTAATGTATCTATACCTCTCATGAACCCTACATTTCTCCTGAATATCCTCATCACATTCCCATTATCTAGGTTTGCATTGGGCTTCTTATAATATACTTCACCAACTACATTGTAAACAAGATCTTTTACCAATAGTTGTATCTCATTTAATGATAGAAGGTCACCACCAACATTTTGGTTCATGAACACATCACCACCACTATATATCATTGGTGGTATTTTCAAAAAGTAACTACCATGATGTATCTTAATAGTGTATATCTTACTTGACATTTGAACAAAAAGCAAACACGAATATCAATGTTAAAACCATATCCAAGTTCATGTTGCTTTACACTTCAATAAACTAAGAGATAAACAAAGGGAGACAACATTTAAGTGTAATAAAATCCTTCCTTATTTATTAAGCATGCTATTAAATAGAAGCTTTTGATTTCATGTTCATTGAATTTTGTTATGGACACACCACCCGGCAGCGCACTGCGGCATAGTCATAGGCAGCAGCACACACAGCGGGCCGCCCAGTAGCACGCACCGCCCGGTAGCCCGACAGCGCATCGCACGCACCGCCTGGCAGCGCACAGCACGCGTTGCTCGGCAGCGCGCAACACGCACCGCCTGGTAGCGCGTAGCACGCACCGCCGGGCAGTACGCAGCATGCACCGCCCGTCAGCGTGTAGCACGTATCGCCCGGTAGCATGCAGCACGCATCGCACGGCAACAACACTAGGCAGTAGCACGCACCACACGATAGCAGCACGCACCGCACGGCAGCAGCACGCTCCTCACGACAATTGCACTACGAGATGTGCACACCGCCTGACAGCAATAGTAGGGCGGGGCCCACATGACAACTCATCAGGGTGGGCCCACACTTATCTTACCACATCAGCGCTGCCCGCCAACTCGCCGCCAGCTAAACCATTCCTTATCCCTTATCCCTTATCCCTTATCCCTTATCTTATCTTATCCTAAGAGTGTGTTACCATTAGGAGTTTGAGTTTAATTAGGAATTTTCTTCTGTAATCTCCTATTTAAGGAGCTACGAATTGAAATAAAGGCATTCAGTTTTTTCAGTCAAGAAAGAGAGTGAGGAGAGTTCGGGTGGTCTCTTGGACAAATCACCCATTAGGAGAGTTCGGGTGATCTCTTGGACAAATCACTCACACGATTGCCACAATCGGGTTTGTACGCAAGGGTAAGGGCAAGGGCAAGGGAAGACAGGAGTCTCTCCCGATGGACCGACCCGTGACGAAATCCTAAACATGGTCCCATAACAAATTTTAACTTTGTAATAGATTAGGCGCTGAAACTGCCCCCCACCCCCCCAGCTTTGCTTAGTCCTGTTTGGAGTTAAGCCCCTCTGTCGTTGCCATTTTGTGAAACAACCCACCCTTTTCCTTCTTATTCTATAGCTTTCCCATATTTTTACATTTTCCTTTTATCCCTCTCATCCTTTCTACACATGCTAAGAAGGACAAGAAGACATGGTGGTAATAATGTAGAGAACTAAATTCATTTAGGTATATGTGGAAATCCACCACCATAACAATAAAGTTGCAGTAATTACAAGGTGGGAGATCAGGAGATGAAAATAACATTAAATAAGCACATGTTTTTCTAAACCATTGACTTTCAAGTTTTAACAAAAGTGTTAAAGACCCGAGGCTAACAATAATATACTAGGAATCTAACAATAGAGAAGTATTAAATACCCAAAACTAACAATAAAGAAGTGTTAAAAACCCAAAGCACACGTTTTTCTTAAAACAATATACTACGTACCCCTGTCGTTAGACAATATTTCAGTAAGGAGCACACATTTTTCTAAAAATAATATACTTCGTACCCTTATCTCTAGACAATATTCTACTAAGGACAAAACATAATAAAAAATGTGTTAAAGATAGAAACCCTATACCAAAAAAAGGAAATTTATCTGAAGACAATTACTAGTTGTCAATACCCGATTTTTGTTCGGTCCACCACCTCAACCTTTAATTCACCCTAAATTTCCAATCAAACATTATTGATCTCTCCGAAACATCTAAAAACACAAAAATCCCAGCTTTCAGGCCAAAAGCCCCCCAATCCACTGTTAAACCTCTCTGATACCGATCTAATGGCCCCGATCGACCCCCATTTACACTTAAACCACTAAATTAGACACAACCATCAGACTCGGGACCTCCCAAAACACTTAACCATGAAATTTCAGCTCAAGATTTCTCTATTTACCTCCTTATTAAACCAAGATCCCATTGACTTAAATTTCTACGATCTTGACCCCCCTCAACAAATTAGACATTACCACCAGATCCCGGATATCCTAAAATACCCACCTGTAAAATTGCAATTCAAAACACCTCCATTTACCCTTAATCATACCTAGATTCCATTTAAAGGCTCTAGATTGACCAAATTTCAAATCTACATGATCTGGACCCAATTGGCCCAATCCAAACTTACAAATCACCTCAAACTACACGAAAACCTTACCTTGTGAAATTTCACCCAAAGCAAACCTTGTTTAACCCTCGATCACACAAAGATTCCGTTTCAAGCCCCCAAATTAACCGAATCAAGTCCTTTTCAGATCTTCCCAATCTAGACCCATTTGGCCCAATCTGACCCCACCAATCAACCTAGAATGTCCAAAAACCCCACCCCGTGAAATTTCAGGCAAGAATACTTTCATTTACCGCTTCATCTAAAATTATTCCATTTCGACCAATCTCACTAGCCAGCACATGCATGACCCCACTCTGCGGTCAAACCCATCTCAACCCTCCATTTTTTGGCCCAAAAATCCCCACCATTGAACTAGAAGACCTGGTTTGACCCATTTTCTCAAAATTACCAAAAATACCCTTGACCAAATTCCTAAAATACTTGTCCTTTTAAAATTACTAAAATACCCTTAACCAGCCACCCAAAATACCCTTTAACCAAAATTACCAAAACACCCCTTTACCAAATTACCATAATGGCCCTTACACGAATTCCCAAATTATCCTTGACCTAATTCCCAAAATACCCCCTCCTTCCAAAATTACCAAGATACCTTTGACTAAGCCACCCAAATTACCCCTGGACCAATTACTAGAATACCCCTTAACCTAATTCCCAAATCCCCAAAACTACCATTTTTTTAAGTCACCAAAATTTCCTCTTTGAATTCCCAAAAATACCCCCAAAATGCCTTAGACCAAATTACTAAAATACCCTTTAAAGCCAAAATTCTCAAAAATATCCCTTCCCCTAAATTCCTAAAATACCCTTTAACCAAAATTGCCAAAACATCCCTTTACTTAATTATCAAAATACCCCTAACCCAATTCCCAAAATACCCCTCCTTCCAAAATTACTAAAATACCCTTGACTAGGACACCTGAATTATCCTCAGACCAATTACTAAAATACCCCTAACCAAATTACTAAAATACCCCCTCCTTTCGAAATTACCGAAAATACCCGTCATTTGCCCCTTCTTCCCAAATGCCTTAAAAAACCCTTAACCAGATTACCAAAACCCCCCTTTACCTAATTATCATAATACCCCCTGACTTAATTTCCAGACTACCCCAAATTTCCATAAACACCAAGTTGCCCTTCTCTCCCCAATTTACCCCTTAAAGACCTAACCTGGTGAGATACCCCCCCAAACCCTAGTTTACCTACCAGAAACCCCCCTTCCTTCCAATTATAAATATAAGGCATTGTTTCCAATTGCAAGGGGTCGAAAAAATGAGAGAAGCTAGGAGGGAGTCTCTCATTCTCTCGCCATTTTCCTTTTGGAAAGTTAGAAGTTGTTGAATGGGGAGTTTAGGGAGATTTCTGAGAGAGATAATAGAGAGGGACCGTGAGAGAAAAGATGGAGAGAGGCTGAAGAGGGGAGGTTTCTTTCTCTTGTTGTTTTCCTTTGGGTAAGTCTGAAGACTATTGAACGAAGAGTTGAGGGAGAGAAGAGAGGAGAATGTTTGTGAAAGTTCTGAGAGAAGAAAACTAGCCGAAGATTTTTCCTTAGCCCTCATCAAATTCCAAGAGAGAAGTTATTTTTAGCAGAACCCAAAGCAGAAATCCCGTTCCTGAAGAGGTTTCATCGAGAGGCCGAGTTTTCCATTCTCTTGCAACACCGTTTCTCATTTCACACCACAAGAGGTATATTTCGACTACCTCATATCTCCTTTTTAGGGTTCCGATTGTAGTTGTAGTTTCTGCATTCGTAGTTGGTGTTCTTGCTTGTTAGGTTCGTTCTTCCCAGTTTGGGACTTGTAGGTTCTCTGGAGTTTGAGAGGTTCACACTTCCTCTCTTCTCAGACCATTCAGTTGAGTCCGGAGGTGGGGGGTTTGATAAAAAAAGGGGTGAGGAAGCAATTTCTCATCCTTTTACTCAGGCCCTTGCATCTAAAAGGGGATTCGTTTGGGAATGCAGAAGGGAGCACTCTTTCGAGCTATCAAAGGATCCGAGTCTCTGACCCAACTTCTATTCAAGTAGGGATTATGGTGTTCACATTGACCAGAGCGAGGGGTGCCTAACCCTTCCCTCTCTCTTTCTCAACTTACCTAGAATGGCCTTTTCCTGGCTGCATGGAGTCATTGTTAATTATAAATGATTTCATAAAAATTTAAATCCGAGAGGCCCATCACTCCCCATTGATAATTACTGATGCATGGCGACTCCATAGCTTCAGCCATGAAGAGAAAAGTTGGCGAATGCATTTTCCCGACGTTCACACTAGTACAAACAAAAATCCGGACATAATATTCCATGCAAACAATATGTTAGGGAGATAAATAATAGACCAAAACAAAAATTAAGAAAACATAAGCTTGTCTAAAAGTTGACAAACTGGATAATGTAAATCTTAGTGTTTGTTGGAAAAAATGAATTTCTTTTCTCTTCTTCTACTATTAGGAAACATATTAACTTCTTCTCTAGCAATGGTGATGAACGAGCATTCTTCTCCGGCGATAGAGAGTCAAATCTTCTTCTTTGGTGACAGTGTAAATATGTGGCGGAGATTGTGATTCCTTCTTGTATATCTAGCAATTTCTTAGTGTTATGTTCACAAGAACTCTGACGAAGATTGGTTCTTGGATGGAACTAATTTGAGATTTAGGAGGGTTCAGGCTAAAATCTTAAAGTTTGAGTAATAGGGAATAGGGGACGGGATGCCAAATTTGGTCATTTTGAAAAATGTATTTCACCCACTAACTTTTTAGAGGGTATTTTGGTAAAATAACACCTTCCATCGGTCAAGTTAACGATTAGGGGGTTTTTGTCTAATGTCTAAAGTTTAGGGGACCTTTCTTGCAAATTAAAGTACGAGGGGCCTTTGTCATTGACCCCATATTACCATTGGGTCTTTGTAATTTACCCTTTCTTTTATTCAACATATTGACAACTTCAAAAATTGATATGTATAAGTGTGATACATGGGGCTATCAATGGACTCCGAAAGTTTGATATTAATTTGGTTTTGAATTTGATTATTCTGGATTCGAATGTTATAACTGTTGGAAGGGCTAGAAGTTAGAATAGACATGGCCAAACCAGATCTAGTGGTTGGCCGAATTTTTAAATTTTTTTCTAACCCAATTTACAAACTAGTTTCTTAGTGATTTGGAATATGAAATTTTGAGATCGATCTTGCACTGAACCAGACCATATTTGACTCTCAAATTAAAACTGATTATACCTGATATGGAGACCACACTACGCAACTCCCAGAATAGTAGTTCACACCCAATATTAGACCCAAAATCAGCCTCTAACTAAATATGGCGTACTTGTGTGTGCAAAGCCGATTCAACAACACCGTTTTAGCAAAACCGATTCTTAACTTGCTTGGATCAATGTGGCTACTTGAACCTAGTATCCTCTGATGTTTTTCTTCCAAAAACACATTAGAGAATTGATGAAAATCAGCCCCTAACACAACTAGTTTGAACTAGGATTTGTTGGAAGCAAGGGGGAAGAGTGGAGAGCAAGAGGATGGGGAGAATAGAGTGAATTGTTCCTCCTCTCTTAGTTCCTTATTTAGAGTACTTAATTCTATTAGGAGCTGATTTGGATCAGGACTTTATCTCTAACTAGATAAGCATTATCTTCTTAAGAGAATGAGTGCTCCGTACCTAGATTCATACCCATTTTTGATCAAAATCACATGATAATTTAGGCCTCTTTTTTTAACTAATCACATTAGTAAGGCCCATTTTCTTTAATAGTTCATGTTCCAAGGTGTTGCATGGCCACTTTAGGCTTGAATATTGTATGGTGTGGGATCTACAAAGGTCTCACACAAGTCCATAAGGGCTCGACCCTACCTCTCGAAGAGGTTAAGTTGAATTCACTACTTAGGTGCATTGAACCCCTAACCAAATCAGCTTGGGCTAAATTGGGCCCAACGTTTACATGTAAATGATCATTAGATTCAGCCACACTATGAAGACCCAAGGATAATGCTCTTATGTAAGATAAACCCCATCAAACAATCTGATGCGGTATGAGATTCAGACCAACTAAGTAAATATTTACAAAGTTGGTTTTCGAAAATTCATCTTAGTACATATAGGGAGATGATGATGCAGCACAAAAGGAAGCTAATAAGTTCTATGCAAGTTGGGACCATTCCAAGACACATAAGAAGTAGAGATGATGCCACCAACCCAACTTAGTAAATATTTACTGATATAGCATCATCATAGAATTTCTATCTTAGATTGTTTCTACCAAGTTGGCACCATCGCAAAGTTTATATCTTAGTTCATAATTATCAAGTTAGCGTTATAACACGATTTTGAATTTGTACTCAATTAGGACTTTCTTTTTGAAGAATTTTAGTAGGATTCTATTATTGAGTGTTTTCTTAGATTAGGACTGTTCAATTAATACTTTCTTTTTGAGGAGTTTTAGTAGAATTCTATTATGGAGTGTTTTCATAGATTATGAAACTTTCTTGTAAGAGCCATAAGGGTGTATGCCTATATAAAGAGTAGTTAGAGAAGACTAAGATAGTTTTCTGATGTTAATTCTCTTAGTTATTCAATGAAGAATTCTTCTTCCATATAATTTGACTTCTGTTCTTTTCTTTGAAGCTTTTCTCAATGTGTTTCATTTACGTACTGTGCCATTTGTTATCAGAGCTCATGTTTGATAATTTTTCGGATTATGACTCATAAGAAGAAAGAAGTAGCTCACATAATGGACCAGGAACCCAACAACGAAATGCAAGGAGAGATAACAGAGCTGAGAAGACAAGTCGAGGCACTTGCTTAGGAGTTGAAATCGTTGCGAGAGGACAACGATTCCAATGCAAGTGTTTCCACTCGTTCCATTTTATCATCAAGGTAAGCATCCAAATTAGTTGTAATTGCGGGCGGTGACAAAAAATAGTGGGAAACGAGTTTCAATATTAAGATCCCAAAGTTTCATGGAGGTTTCTCTACTTGGCAAGCAACCAAACTAGTTGTAGTTGCAAGTGGTGAACAGAAGCGATGGAAAACAGATATCAAGTTTGAGTTCTCAGAGTTTAATGGAGGTATATCCTCAAATGAATTCATGGACTGAAGTTCCATGGAGGAGTTATCAGTTTCAAAGTTCGAAGGTAAAATCAAATCTTTTGACTTTGTTGATTGATTTAATATTGTTGAGGATTGTTACGAAAATCTTGCATGGCCATTCTCCTCAACATCTATTGAAGAATAACATGTTGATTGGAACAAACCTCCAATCTATGATGAAGAACCCATTGCTCAAGAAGAATATGTTATCATTCATCATGATTTTCAAGAAGATGGAGACAATATTTGTCATTCTAGAGGCTTTGATAGCATTGTCTTTATACAAATTTATGAGGATCCATATTGGCAATCATTTTTGCCAAGTTCAGAATGGTCAGTAAGGGAGAATTAAATTATTTGAAGATCAACAATTGTGTTTCAAAAGTTAAGAGATGTAATGAAGACATTCCAATTCGCATTGAATGGTTACACTACTAGTTTTCTCTTAGAAAGTTAGAAACAGAAAAGCACAAACGAAACACAATACATAATATTGGAGGACTCTCACATGGTAGCATGAATCCGAGGACGGTTTCTCTCCAACCCAAGAAATATGATGTAGTATGGGATTCGGACCAATTAAATAAGTATTTACAAAGTTGGTTTCCGAAAACCCATCTTAGTACATATAGGGAGATGATGATGCAGCATAAAAGGAAGCTAATAAGTTCTATGCAAGTTGGGACCATTCCAAGACACATAAGAAACAGAGATGAAGCCACAGACCTAACTTTGTAAATATTTACTGATATAGCATCATCACAGAATTTCTTAGTTTGTTTCTACCAAGATGGCACCATAGTAGAGTTTCTATCTTAGTTCATATTTACCAAGTTAGCGTTATAGCGAGATTTTGAATTTGTATTCAATTAAGACTTTCTTTTTAAAGAGTTCTAGTAGGATTTTATTATGGAGTGTTTTCTTAGATTAAGATTACTCAATTAAGACTTTCTTTTTGAGGAGTTTTAGTAGGATTCTATTATGGAGTGTTTTCATAGATTATGAAACTTTTTTGTAGGAGCCATAAGGGTGTATGCTTATATAAAGAGTAATTAGATGAAGGGTAAGACAGTTTTTGATATTGAATTTTCTCCCAATTATTCAGTGAAGAATTCTTCTTCTTGGTAGTTCAAATTCTGCTATTTTCTTTGAAGCTTTTCTCAACGTGTTTCATTTTCGTACTGTGCCACAATTATCTCTATATAGGGAAGGATTTCTTCCTTAACTGCAAAATGCAATGTCACACTCTTTGTTCGGATGGATCCTAAGATTAAAAACTTTTGCCAACTTTTTTCATAAAATAATAATATAACATATAAATACATTTTGCAAAACAGATTTCAAATATAGTTGAAATCCACTACCAACAGTTTTAGGTTTTCATCAAAGAGAGTAAACCATGATATTCATTTTGTTTGACAAAGGGGATGATCATATCACTATGATCACCCACTCAAGTTATTTCCTAAATTTTCCCATCATTCCTAAATATTTGACCCCTGATGGATCTCATTAGTTAGCATATCAAAGATAATTTAGTCCAAAACCTTGTGTAGTACCATAATCAAGTCTGGGGTTAAGAGAAACTTTCCAGTTTTACTCATCTATATCTAAGGTCTAGGGAATAACTATAGATTAGTCAAGGTTCAATATTTCTTCAAAACACCCACTGACTGTGCTTTGGGTCTAACCTTAGCAGTTAAGACAAGTTATTCCACGAATCCGGAAACACACTGTATCAGTCTTGTCAGGATGAAATCTCCAAGTCTATCTAATGGCTGGGAATATTCTAAATTAACACAAATATCATAAGTGTCCAATTTAAGGAATAATTCACAGAAACACATCGGTTTGAACATAAAACAATAATGTACTTCATTCATTTATTGATACATCAAACTGATTGGAGCTAAGGGCATGCACTATGTAACAAGAACTTGCATCTATTTAATAATTGGATTGGATGTAGATTTAACCTCATCCGATCTGATTAAAATTTGAGTCTGATAAATTATATATATATAGTATAATTATGTGTATATATGTTATGTATAATTATATAATGCTTTTATTTATATTTTTAGTTTTTTAAAACTTTTTTAATTGTTTTGGTCATCTTAAACATAATAAGATGGTTGCGGATTAAATCCGGATTGAATCTGAAATTTGACATGATAATTGGATGCAAATGTGAACAAAAAATTATCATAATTAGATATGAATGCAGATACATCTGTATCCAATCTGAATCCGATCTGCTTACAGCACTAGTTATACATATATTCATACTTTGAACCTTTCTAAGTAATGAGCACAAACCTATTTTCCAACAATTAATTTTAGGGGTTTTCCTAGAGCTTGACAGGCTGACAGCACATCAGGGCTTAGGCCAACTAAATTGAGCCTAATCCATTTTAGGGGGAATGAGCCCGTTATAAAATGGGTCAACATCCACTTTAAATATCTGTGTAGTAGTAGTTTGAGCTAGAAGGATACATCTCAATCGAATGGTCATGTACCATTTGAATAAAATGCATCACAATATGCTTACTCTCAAGGGCACCACCAACCGGATGATTTTATGATTTTGAGAGTCTAATCTCTTCTGTATATATGGTTTGGGATGATGGTCCCACTAAGAGTTTGGGTAGACAAAATTGCACGGCCATCTTTTGGCTGTCTCATCTTCTTCAGAATTTTAATAGGAGACAAAAGTTAACTTGTATGGCTTGCCCATGCTCTAGTTAGTGTTTAGTCTCCAAAATCCAAATCAGAATTGGCCCATTTCAATCTGCTTTTGAGGCTAATTCAGTTATGCAGTGGTCCAACTCTGGACATTCTCCACCTCGTCTCTCCTCCCGGGTTTGCATGTCCAGAAAGGGGTACAAGTCGGGTATCCGATTTGAAGAATTTACAGTCTTGGTCCTGGACCTTCAGACCGGGTCCATTGAAATTTTTGTAAATTCTCAACCCGCGCCAGTCCAAGATAGTTTCAGCATAAAGAGATGGCTGCAATTAATGGGCTGACCAAAACGGGCCAAAGAACCAAATATTGGATCAATTTGGTTCAACCCAAATATTGAATCCAAGCCAAACGAATGCCATGGCTTTAAATGCAAAAGCTCAATTTGTTTGTAGTGCAAATCTCATTTGAACCAGTGCAAATGTATGACTGCAAATAGGTTGAGTGTAAATTCTGTTTTATTTTTTGCTTTAGATTTGACTTTGTAGTGTTTGTTTGTGAGAAGTATAATAAGAAGGAAATGATAATTGAGGTAGGAGGAAGGTGATGTAAATTTTGTATCAGTTTTGGGATGCAAAATTTTCACTACCAATGAGTGCAGATGAGACAAAAAGTACAAATTTTATATCAGGTAGAAGTGCAAATAATAGTTTTAAACAGACATACACAAAAATGAATTGGGTGCAAAATTTGTATCTACTTCAGATTTTGTCATACTAATACAAAAAGTGGGGAAGAAACAATAAACATGCAGTTAAGAAAGGGTAAATTTCTTAAATTACCCTTATAGTTTAGTTAATTGATTAAGTGTATTCTTACTGTTTGAAAATTGATTAACTCTATCTTTATCATTGAGGTTCGTTAATATTCTGTCAAAATTCATTTGCACGTGATATATTTTTTTAAATCCAATTTTACCCTCCACCTCCCTCCCCCTCTCCCCTTCTTTATCCTGTTGGGTTCAGGCATAGAGTAACAGGAAATGAGAATCAGCTCATAGGAGGGGTTTCATCGTGCTCTTTGTCTTGGTGAAGCTATTCAAAGTTCCTTTGAAACCTCAAAATAAACAAAGTCGTCAAGAAACATTTCATATTCTGAGTTTTTCTTTCTCTTTTTTACTCCTGCTTTTGTAGGGTTTTCAATTAATAAACAAAGTCAGTGGGGGATTCTAGCCAACAATGGACGGTTTGGTATTTCAGCTCGTCTGAAATCAACAACATTGCCGCACCAAATAAAGAAATTGAAAAAATAGAGCTGGTGGGTCGCACGGCAATTGTGGGGTGCCCAACTTCTTGATCGGAGTCCGGGCATCAAGGCAGTTCAAATGGATTCAGATCAAGAATCCTTCCATTGTCTTCACTCTTGAGCGACTTCTTTATCGGAGTCTGAGCGTCTATCACCTGTTTTTTTACGAAATCAAGAAGAGATTTTTTTGTTCAACACTCAAGGGAGAAATGATGAATTTCTTTGAAGAACAGAGGAGCACGAATCACAACAGTGAATAGCTCTAAGAACCGTAGACAATAGAGCTGGTGGGTCGCACGGTAATTGTTCAGACTTCAGACCATGTCAGGGCGGGACTAGTTAAATGCTTAGCATAGCAAAGAGAGGAAGACGTAACCCGACCACCACCACTCATTGGAAAGGATTTAATGACATGTTCTTTGAAGATCCATTAGTTATGGCCTCACCTGCTGGCTCCCACCAGCCTATGGACCCTTAGGTTGTTCATATTTCTTGTCAGAGCTCAAGATTTGTGAAGTGGCAGATTCCTGGCGTTGCTGCCCGTATTTCTTCTCAAAGTTGGAGATTTGTGAAGTGGCAAATTCCTGACATTGCTGCTACCAAAGTTTCATAACGAAATGATCAGTACATGATCCTCTTTCTAAAATCAATCTTTTTTCCCTTACTATTACCACCCTCATTGTCTTGTCTTTCGGATTCACAAATGATCATCAATACACGATCCTCTGATATAAGTTGCAGCTCTGGTTCCCAAACTGGCCTTAGAAACTGTGTAAAACTATGCCAATGATGCCTCCTCCGTCTTCTTCTAGGGATATCTTAGAGGAAAACTACAGAAAAGAAGTTGCAGTAGCACTAGTGGTCATGCCCTGACTCGGCCAATGCCGTTTAAGTTCAGCCTCAATGGCACAGCTGATGTTGGTACCAGCACTAGAATAACATGAAGGGTAAAATAGTCTTTAATGAATCAGCATTTCTTTCCCCTTTTCTCTATTTTATTTTAAAACTCTGAAGAAGAATAAATGGTAAAATAGTCTTTTTTGTCCTTATATTAATGGATGCTAACGGTAAGGAAAGTATTAGTCAATTGTCAGAAATAGTAGAGGTAGTATTAGTCGATTTTGAAACAATAAGAATACACTTAGTCAATTAGATAAACCATAAGGGTAGTTCAAGAAATATATTCTTTAAGAAATCAACCTTTATTGAACTGAATGAGCCATTGAGTTGCAATCGGATTTGCTTTTCTCACGGAGAACACTTCACACCAACCTCACTGCACATCGGAGCTATGCAGTGGGAACAATCTTTTCATTCCCATGAATGACAAAATCAAATACAGAAGATGTTCTTAATGCATGGTTGAAAGCACTGTAAGATTAGTGTGAGGCGCATTTTGTGATCAGAAGCAAATCCGGATTCTATTCAGTTTAATTTTCAAGACAACGGTATCTCCTACAAGCAAAAACTCTGCAAGCATGGTCATACACGCAGAGATCTGGGCTTTTTTTGCAGTAGATAATCCCTAGACAAGGGGTAATGGAGATTGGAGAGGGCCAAATCCGTGCATCTTGGAATGCAGTTGCTTAACGGGATGGAGTTAGATCTGCTCCAGCAGTTCCAATAATTTACCAACCCTTATTATGCCCAAGCCATCCCTTTCAAAAGTTCCATCTGGGTTTTAATATTGTTTGGTTGAGTAGCTGAACTGAAATAATAAAGGGTGCTGTCCTTAATGTAGTCCATTGGACCACCCGAAGCCGATTCAAATTTAACTGAATCTAATAACTCCCTTATATAGGATATGGGTATCTTTTAACCATTCCGGATTTCCTGTTCACACAAATTTTGTTCACGTCTACCCATATAACATTGCAACCACACATTAAGAATATCTCATCCTCTTACATGATATTATGCAGGAAAAGATATTCCCAATTTATAGGATAGTGTGTTATAGGTAGATGCGGACAGAGTTCTCAGTGACAGGAGATCTGGAGTCTCTTTTAACACCAGTTTGTGCATGCAATGCGGTACTAGACCTTCTAGTACAAGTAAAGAATGACACAAACTCAAGTTGAATAAATTTGCGTTAAAAATGGTTCCAGTTGAATTTTTCAATGATCAGAACAAGAGAACTGCTGACTGGTATGTCCTTGATTAGATACAGAACTACTAAGGACGTTTTGGTTGTTTGTACCGTTCAGCTTCATCCAGAAGAATGGGGAATAGATATAAAATATATAGAATGCTTGTTAAGGAGGACTAGGCATTGATTTCAGACTGGATTTTGTTTAAAAGACTTAGTTTGGAAGGAGTATAAATACAAATATGTAGAGTGCGTTTTGTATTATTTTATATATATTTATATTGTATATATTTGCATTTATACTTCTTCCAAATATAAAATAGAATGCTTGCTAACGAGGATTATATTGATTTCAGCCTGTGGGTTTTATTTATAAGGCTCAATTTAGAAGGAGTACAAATATAAATGCGTAAGATGCAAATACATACAAAATAATACAAAATATGAGATTCTGTATTCTACATATTTGTATTTATACTCGTTTTAAACTGAGCCTAAACAATTGCCCAAGTTTAATTAGGTCTGTCTTGTCCTTATTTCTCCTTCTGTTGTGGTTCCTCAGTGGCTGAGTAGTATTAGATAGGTTAAACCAATCTTATTCATCCTCACCCAAAGAAAGAAAGATAGATAACAATTAGTATTGTGTAACAAGTGGATGAGGTCAACCGTAGCGGGCTCTGTTTGGGATTTTGTTAGTGTAAATTCTTCAAATGGAATACCTGACTTCACCTACAAGTGAAAATGTTCTCTCTTTATATCATTGGTTAAAACAATGCTTTTGAGAATGGAAATAATATTAAAATTAGAGGTGTAAAACGGGCCGTGCTGCCCTCTCCTAAGATAACTTGGGGGTCGGCCTAGCACGGCCCATGGTCCAAGCCGGTACGAGCCCATGCTGTACTGTGGGCTGGGCTGGTAAGTGGGCCAGGCCGAGCCGTGGATAAGGTCAAAGTTATTTATTTAAAAAAATTGAAAAAAAACTTAAAAGTTTTAATTTTATATGAATTTTGATGTATACAATTATTTATATGTACAATAATTAAAGAAATTAGTATAATAAATTTGAAAACAATTGTTAATTATATTAATATATTATATACTATATATTATTATATAAAAAATTATATATTATATTATATCTATATATAAATATAATATATATAAATAATATATATGGGTCGTGCCGGCATGCGGGCCGTGGGTGATATGGCCCACTCGGTCGTGTTGTGTCGGGCTGGCCCATGGACCTAAAACCCTAGGCCCAACATGACCTAGACAATTGTGTCGGGCTTGGCACAGCCCGTGTGTTATCGTGTCGAGCCAGGCCATGCTGGCACGTGGGCGGCATGGCCCACTTGGTCGTGCTGTGTCGGCCCGGCCCGCGAACCTAAAACCCCAGGCCCAACATGACCTACACTATCATCCTGGCTTGGCACAACTCGTGTGCTGTTGTGTCGGGCCGGGCCACGGGCAGCACGGGCCGATTTACACCTTTAAAAAGGGGTTTGTTTTATTCATTTTCATTTGATACCGAAAACCAGGAAAAAATTAATTAATTACTATTTCAAATGAGCTGTGAGAAGCATGTTCAGATTCATTCAACAATGGAGATATGGCACTGAATAAAATAAAATGGTAAAACAGGATTTATGCAGTCAATTCCTTATAATTGGGACAATGCTTAGATGATGGTGACGAATTTACTATGTAAAATGAATTCCCAAAACTTAATTGGTTCAACATTTGAACCAGATCACCAAAGTGCTTATTCTTGTTTAAAACATGAAATCCTTAATTGTTTGATTAGGCCAATTTATTTTGGAGTGTTTCAGTGTGTGGTTGTTTATATGTAAATCATTCTTTGAACTAAAAGATTAATTATTTTAGGTTAGCTACTTAGCTTGCTGGGGGCATCCTGACATGTTTCCCTGGTTGAATTTAACAAAATATTTCCCAATGAAGGCACAACACAGTTTTTCATATATGGAGAAGGCATGGAAAAGAAGATAAAAAAAAGACACATCTGAAAAAATCTAGTTAGGAACTTAATTTGAAAAGAAAATGGAAACATTGTAGATGGAGAAGGCATGGAAAAGATGATAAAAAAAAGACACATCTGAAAAAATCTAGTTCGGCTCAGTTTGGAAGGAGTACAAATATAAATATATATAAAATAATACAAAATATTTGGCACTTATACTCCTTCCAAACTGAGCCTTAGAGACTTTGAAATATGAAGAATTGAAAAGAAAATGGAAACATTGTAGATGTTACAATAACAATTCACAATATTTTTTCAATATGACCACACCACTATATATGTTGGTGGGCAGGCCACTCTGACAGAAATGAATGACAACCTCAACATCTTCACAATATTTTCCCTTTACTTTTTCATCATTTTCTCCCAATTTCTTAGCATACAGCTAGCACCAGCCTTATGTGATTGGCATGAGGTCTTTAGCCCATTTGTGGAATCCACTAAAATGGTTTACAACCTCAATTTTCATCAATGTTTCATGCATAGAGAACAAGGTCCCACCATTTAAATCTGTCGTCATCGATTTCGGGCAAGAAATCAGACCCATTAATTGTTTTAGTGAGAATCACTTAATTTCTTTTGAACTTTTTGAAACCAGCTGAAACTTCCCCTACCTTTCAGAGTTGGGCTTAGACATTCATTTCCACATATGTTTGCTTGGAACAACATACCCCTTTTCTGATGGGGTGTATGCATCAGATATTGGTAAAATGAATGCTATCTCATTGCTTTTAGAAACTTTCATAAATCATTAGTAAACTATTGTTGAAATTCAGATTTTGTTGAGACCAAACATGCCTTTGTCTTTGTCCATTGTGGACACTATAAGGAAATTTAGAGCCATTATAGGCGGAGATTGATTTCATAAGCAAAAAAAGAACAAAAAGCCAGCATAGAGTGAGGTATAGAGATCATCATCATCATTATCATCCAAAGCCTTATCCCAACTATATGGGTCCATACATGAATCCTCTTTATACATTTTTTTCAGTTTAATTCCATATCGTTGTTAAATTTTGGGTACTTAAATCATTTTTGGTTCATTTATTAAAACGGCCCCTATAGTTTTATGAATTACCTATCCCATAATTTGTATTTTATTAAAACAATCCTATAGTTTCCAACCAACTTATTTAAGGAAAAATTCTCAATTAGTATCATGTATTTTGGGCCTATTGCCACTTTGGTCCCCGAGCTTTAAAATGCAACAGTTCAGTACCTAAACTTTTAAAACATGACAATCAAGTACCTGTCGTTAATTAGCTATTAACCAGTCATTAAGTGGCACTCGAAAAAGACACAAATGCCCTTTGAGTGTTATCTAATTTTCTTTATCAACCATCAAAATATTGACAAATTCAAGAAAGTTGAGGTCACGTTTGAGTGGGCATTCTGGTGACCCCAACTTTCTTGAATAGAAGAGGCAAGGATTTGAGACTGTTAATCTTTTTGTCAATGTTTGAATGGTTGATAAAAAAAATTAAATGACACTCGAAGGGCATTTGTGTCTTTCTCAAATGCCACTTAACGGTTAATTAACAGCAGGTACTGGATTGTCATATTTTGAAAGTTCAGGTATTAAATTATCGCATTTTAAAGCTCGATGACCAAAGTAGCACTAAAAGTACTGGATTGTCATATTTTGAATTTCCCTGGATCCTTTCATTTGATGGAAGTGACATTTAGACCTTATCATCCATTCAAACAAATTTAATTTACATAAAAAATGTAAATGTCATTGTTTCCCTTAGTAAAACGCAACCAACCACTCCATTTGGTCAATTTTTTCTCTATCAGAAGAAAAGGAAGATAGAGTGTTGTAGACGATGAACCTGGATGTCATTCTATTCTTTTTCTTCATCCTACTGAATCCAAACGTAGTTATCCCATAGATCTGGAAATCAAATATCTTTCTAAAAGCTTGATATGAAGTGCCTCTCAACATTTTCCACTTGTTTAAGGAGGTCATGATGTGACCATTTCTAGATGACAATACAATTGTACAAATATTTTCTTCAAAGAAAAGCCCATTTTTATTAAGAAAAATGGTTATGGAAGGTTGTTGATCTTATGTATAATTCATGTTTATGAAAAGCTATAGCCAGGTCAGATTTCAACTATTTGTCCCATTCCTGTTGGAATGTTCATTTCCTCTCTCTCCCTTGCGAGTGAAATTCCATTCCAATTTATTCTAATTCGGGTTTTGATTCCTGTCTGAACCAAACAGACTAAGAAATCGATCATTCCAATTCTGATTATTCTTTTTTTTGTGTGCGTGTTTTAATAGAAAGCCTCTCATGGGGGATGTATAAACCTTTTTAAAATTTTCAAGTGTAAAGAAGTTTGAGTAATTTTCTTTTATTTGTTTTAATCATTTCTCCATACTTACAATTGTGTTCCTTTTTCTTTTTGTAATAAAGCACTAAATTTCTTATATATATATAAATTGCGATATGTCAGAATAAAAGACAATTGCATGCTTCTATAATATATATAATAAAAATGAGGTTTTATATGAATGAAGTCAAATTTCCAACTTATAATCTTAAAAATATCTACCGGAATAGAACTATTTCATCATATATTTTGTTATTCTTTGTTTGATCAACAAGTAACAGTCCAACCAATATTGTTGACATTTAGGGCAATCTTATTCAGCTGAAGTCTGAACAATATAACAGCTGCAACTCCTTTTCATTAAGGTCATTGTCATTGTATGGAAAGGTTCCCTGATTTCAAAGGATAACACAAAAGGTTATATTTGTTTCTTTGTAAGATGAATCTATTTTTTATTCTTTTTTAAATTGAAATGTTTCAGCTACAATTTTGATCTCTTTTTTAGTGATTTTTTTTTTGTTTTAATAATATAATGCAGTATGTATATATGATCAAGAGGGTGTTTGGTTCCGTTTACATTTATTCAGTAAACGTTTTATACTTGTGTGACTGCAAAACCGAAAAATACATTTAATAAGGGTGTTTATGATACAAAAGCACCATTAGGCACTACATCGGCAAAATGCCAATAAACGTTTACCCGTTTCAAGAAGTTTCAAAATGAAGCTTCCTGAAACGGGAGAGGCATACATAAATCGAAGATATAAATGCAATTAATAAGGCATTTGCTTATGGGGTGCCTATGTGGCACCGTCAATAAATGTTTACTCAATGAACATAAACAGAATCAAACATATACCAAATCAGCCCTCCATAAGATTGTCTTTACAACGTTCTACAGTATATTTCCACTCTATATTGAGAACATCTCCCAATGACAATACTAAAAATAATGATGTCATCATCGGGAAATATTCCCAATACACGATGAAAATGTGCTGTGGAACGTTGTGATGGACAATTTTGTGAGGGGCTGATTTGAATTCCATGTATATGTGTGTATGAATACGAGTATATGACTGCTTTTATGTAATTATTTAGTAAGAAGATTAACATAATTTATTACATCACTTCCCATTATGTTGTGGTGCTTTCCTACCTATAGAATAATTTCTCTTATCTAATTAATTATTAGTGTACGTGAGCATGAACTCTGATGTAAATCAATAATTGCACTAGTCTCAATAATGAATGTAATATCATTTTTCTTATGACATGGTGGGTTATTAAATACTGAAGTTTTGGTAATTTCAAATGGGAGAAAATACTCTTTATTTATTTTAGTTAATTAAAACAAAAAATGCTTCAATTCTTTCAGTACATTTGCAAAGAAACTTTTATTAATGAAATTAATAAATTAGATTAAGTAAAATATTCCACAAAATGGAAAAAAAAAAACTCTACATAGTATTTGAAACAAGTAATTAATTTTCAAAATCTAAATGCCAAAACTTTAACTTGTGAAATTCTATAATATTAGTCAAAGTAAAGTTACTTTTATAATTTTATTTTCATAGTTCATACTCTGGCTAAAATTATTAAAAGAAAAACTTCACCAAATTAAGGTTGTATTTGATTTAAAAGTCTGTAAGATAATCAGGTCCAACATTGAGTGATGTTGGATGCAAATGGCACGTAAGATAGCCATGTGGCAAGTTTGAAATGTGTGTGAGTGAGAGAGAGAGGTGAAAAAAAGTCTGAAACGGGATAAAAGTAACCAGAGGGGCAGAGCCTAGGGTTTAACAGGTTGAACCTAGTGATGAAGACCCATCAAAAGGTCCCAATCCACTCCATAACTGATCACGTGTCTCATGTACAGAAAATAAGGCCCCACAATCAACATCACCTAAAAAGGAATGTACACGTATCAAAAGCCCAGGAACCCTAGCAAGGAAAAGGATCATCATAGATAACCATGTGATCATACCCATGAGGAAAAAAGGAAAAAAAAAAAAAAAGGAGTTTTTGGTGGGTCTTTCATTCACCTCATTCTCACCGACCCAAATGAATACCGTCTGACTCATACATGGAACCCCCCATGTAAAGGAACTATGGTTGATAGGTCACACTCACATTCATTCATTATTGTTTAAACCCGACTATTTCACATCCCACCATCCGGATCCGAACGTGTAGTGGTAGTTGCCAGATGGATGATGACACTTAATCGGGTCATTTCACGGGTCACCCTTTTTTTCCCCGATTGCAAATTCAACCACTGGAGTGGTATCCATGAAATCAAGACAAAGGGTGCATTTGCTAGATCCCAATCCGACGGACTAGAGGGGTTGCTTACACAAAGATGAGACCCCTCGGGAGTATGGTTGGCTTGTGAATGAAGTCAGTCACGGCAAGGCATTAAAATGGGGTGCCGTCCTTTTATAGCTGGCACAGTCAGCTGCTATGTTGTTCTTGAACTTTTATGCCACGTGTCAGCCGATGAGCTGGTCGTTCATATCGTTTGATCGTGGGACTGGGGACCACGTTATGGGCAAGCGCAAAAGCCCTTCCCTCACGGTGTATTTGAATGGCCAGATTCCCGTTTACGTAAACCCGTTTTTACGGATATTTTCTGCATCTCTAATTTTCCAAAATACTCCTACGCTTTTCCTTCCCTACATATTGTTTTTCCATAATAATGAACCTAATTCATGGGTATTATTGTCATTTCAATTTACTAATATCTATTTTTTTAGCAAAATATCTTGTCAACCTGGGGTTAGTTATTGGTTACCAACAAAATATCTCTTTTTCCCTTTTATACTTTTTCTTAATTTGCCGCCTTTGAATTCTCTCTCTCTCTCTAAACTTTTCTATCCCTTCTTCTTCTTCTTCTTCTTCTTCTTCTTCTTCTTCTTCTGTATATATATAATAATAATCTTATAAGATTTCCTCCTCTTCTCATTGCCTCTTCAGGCAGAAGAAGCTGAAGCCGAGTGATCGATCGAGTTCGAGCGACGAATGCGTGTATCTGTAATTGAACTCGTTGGATAAAGAGAGTGAGTGAGGCAGAGTTGTGAAAGCGGCGGATACAGCTCCCGGCCATAGTCCATAGATTCCGAATCCCAGAGAGAGTGAGAGAGGGAGAGAAATGCAGCAGTGAGGTGAATCAAATTGAGAAGAAAATCCAGCGGGAGGAGAACTATAAGTGCAGCTGGAGATAGAGAATTAGAGATGAAGATACAGTGCGATGTGTGCGAGAAGGTGGAGGCGGCGGTTCTATGTTGCGCGGACGAGGCGGCGCTGTGCTGGGGATGCGACGAGAAGGTGCACGCGGCCAATAAACTCGCCGGAAAACACCAGCGCCTCCCGCTCCTCAACCCTTCGTCTCACGTTCCTTCCTGCGATATCTGCCAGGTATGTATCTTTTGTTTCTATATACTTTCTTCAATAACTAATAATTAATAATAACAATGGGTGCACAATTACTCTTTTATCCTTAATTTTATCATAATTACTCTATTACCTCTAATGACTGGTACTGATAGCCTGGTATTCCCTTCTTTCTCTTTCTCTTTCTCTATGATCTCACCATTTGATTTGTTATTTGCTATTTATTATTTATATGCTAATGTGCACATGGGTGTAATCTTTGTTCCAATAACTGTAACAAAAATAGTATTATACAATATACACACGTGAAACTGTATTCTTATTGAAAAGGAATTAATTAATTAATTAAAAAGAATAAAAATCGAAATTGATGTGCCGACCAGAATGAAGGTCGAATCAATCAGTAGTGGCCTGAAGGTTCAGTTTGGGAAAAGAATAAATGCAAATATGTACGGTGTACAATTAGGGATATACAAGGTTTTATACTGTACATATTTATATTTTTACTTTTTACAAACTGAGCTGAACGGGTGGATGTCCGACCGGGTTCGGCTACTTTGAGTGATCTGGATTTTGGGTTTTTGAAGGATTTATCTGGGGTCAATTATGCAGAAATTGGAGTATCAAACTATCAATTCAAGGTCAATGAACTGTAAAGTGGTAGGCTTGTTGTTTCCGTGCAGCGTGCTTGCAAATAGCAATTGAGAGGTGCTAGGATCTGCTCACACCCAACACAGTATTAATATGATCTGTGTCCACACATTTTACCAGAGATGAGAGACCCATCATGTCTGCCATGTGTCTAGATCTCCTGCCAATAAGCCAATAAACCATGTTCCAACACAGAAATCGACTTCTATCAGGGCAAATATGTATTCACACCATTCTGACAGTTTTTTATAATCTTGCATTAGGAATACCTTCCCATGAAATAAAGTATAAGTACGGAGATATTCTTAATGCAAGACAATAAAAACTGTCTAAATGGGCTTTACCCTGACTGAAGCCGAACTCTCCAACACCCTATCAATATGATCCAATATCGCACATTTCATTCATGGCAGGTCTCACTTTTATGGTGGGTCCCAATTTTATGGTGAGGTATGATGTTGAATCATGTTGGTAGAGTGATAGAATGTGTTTATTGGCAGGAGACCCCAATTTTTTGGCTGTGCATGGATATAAATAATATTAGAACGTGATGGAATAATTCACAGATTCGGGCCCAAGATGAATGGTTTGAATTGGACGAATTGAGATCACCTGTCAATTCCAAAACCTCCCAACATGATCTGATACTAAGCGTCTTACCATGAGACTGGAACCCATCATAAGATGGGACTCGCTATGTATGAGATATGTGTAGTGCTGGATCATGTTGGAAGGGCGTTGGAATGTATATTGTTAACTGGTGATACGGATTCAAGTTGGGCATGGGCTACGTCAAGCTCTTGTCTGTTCTGGGTTGGGTTTTCAATGGAGGAGGATGAATTTAGTCAACTCTCTTTAATTGTTCATTGTGTGTTTACTGTTTAGTAGCTGCCTGGAACAGAAAAATTGGTTCGGGCTAAATTCGTGGGCTGTTATGGGTTCGGGTCAAATGCTTATATTCTTTTTGGGTATCATTTTCATTTCCTTGTTATTCTGCTTTGTTTGCGGCATAAGTAATGGCCTAATGGGTAAAGAAAGATGAGGACAGCCATCATATTCAGAGAAATGGGTTGGGACATTTTGGACCTTGATTTCTAAACGGATTCAAATTGGTTCCATATTTGAACTCCCAGTCTTTCTTCCATTGATCCATTCTGGTGTGAGTGTAAAGTGTGAACGCCTAAACAAAGTTTTTTTCTTTTCTCTGCCGCAGGCTGGAAGATGGCCCATAAGCAATCAATAGGGGTGTGGGGGGGTAATGTGGACAAACCAAGTCTGGCCCTGCTAGACCCATTTGCACAGCTGTCCAGATTGCTTGGTGACAATTTTCCTGCCTCGTAGAGATCTTCTTGCTTGGCCAATGACTCAGACCAATAATTGTAAATTTGTAATACCATTTCACATCGACTGTTTCAGTTTCAGAGATAGCCTAAAGTCAAACTCGTCGATCCAATATGGAATTGTCTCAGGGAAGCATACCTGAGTTGCAATATGAATTGGATTAAAGTTTTTAGGTTACCCAAGTCCCAACCCAGCTCTCTTCACATTCGTGGGGATCTATTTATTTATCTATCTAACTGTACAATCAAATGGTAGAATGTGGGAGAAGATTTTTTTAGGAATGGAAGTTGGTTAATAGTATTTTGGTTTCATTGACTAAGATACTTATGTTCGTTTTTCAGATTTATGTGGAGTTTACGAAAATTTTATTTTTTTTGGATTTTTCTTATCCTCCTGAAAAATTGTTCCTTTTTAATAATAGCATTTTATAATTAAAACAGCCATTATCTTATTTATCTGAAAAATAAAAGAACATAAATAAATACACTTACCAAAATCAGTTTTATTGACACAAGAAAGGAAGATGTATTATTGCTTTAGTTGTTGGTTTTTATCAGGTTTTCACTCACAAATTTATCCTATTAATAGATGACAAGGAGCCAATCGACGTATTTAGTTGGAGCAGCTGCATCATTTCATATGTTGTCCCTAAGATACGTAGGGCCAGCAGTGTTGGTCCCCATTTTATATGGTACAGCATCCTATGAGAATCCGTAGCTTTGCTCTGTCGGTCTCCATGTCTGATCACCCTCTTCACATAAATAAGAGAGATCAGAGAGTTAAGTGACTTATGTCTGGGTCTGTCTTCTAAGTTGTCGGTTTCCAATTTATAATTGAGAACTGAGATGAAATATTTCTGTAATATGGCCTTTTGTTTATAGAACCAAAATCCTATTAGCCTTGGGTGGAGTTGATCATGTGAACATTCCTTGATAAAATTCAGATCCAATGGAGAAGCACCTGTTCTGTGTCACACCATTGTTAAATTCTCTTATATTTAAATTCAATTGGTATGAAAAAGTTTATACATTGAACTAGATCATCCCTGTAGTTGCAAAGATCTACATTAAGCAGGACCATCCATTTGATCCACCAAGATCTACAATTGGTGTTGATATATATATATAAATTGCAATTCTACATTTTCCTTTTTCCATTTGACAGACTATCCCTAACAAGGGGAGCTGATGTATCTATAAGTTGGGGGGCATTTTAAACATTGTTAGTGAAGTCAAAGGGAGATTTTAGATAATTTCATCTGTCTTAGAATTCCCCTAGTTTTCTACTTTTCTTCAAGAGTTCAAATATTTCTACGATTTTCATTTATGAAGTCCACCAAAATCTGGTGGACCACCCACCTGTGGTCTTTGTTTGATTTTATTATGGTTCTTTTGCAAACCGTATGGCTATCTGTTGGGGGCGAGAAGCATATATGAATTTGTAAATAGTGAAGGTTTCAACTTACTCAGTGGTTGAATTCTAGAAATTTGTTGCCAAAGTATTGTAGTTTTATCTCTACCTTCCTACATTCCTGTTTGTTGAACCTATTTACTATGAGGTCTGTTTTTTTTTTTTTTTTTCAATTCGATATTCTATGTTGGTCACTATGACAATTGAGAACCTCTCAGATGCATCATCCTAATGACCCAAATTGTAGAAAGCATTGTGATTATATTTAATCATGTAGTCATTCAAATTGATCCTTCTCCTTGCAGGAAAAGGTTGGTTATTTCTTCTGCTTAGAGGACAGGGCCTTGCTCTGTAGGCAGTGTGACGTGTCCATCCACACGGTGAGCCCTTACGTGTCATCTCACCAAAGGTTCCTCGTGACAGGTGTCAAGGTTGCACTCCAGCACTCATCCAACAGTGACAACATCAACAGCAATGGTAATAGCAGCAATGGGGGAAATTATCATTTGAGTCCTCCCACATCCAATGCTTCCTCTGCCGACCTTCCAACTAATAAGAAGGTTCGCTTATCGCTAACAAGGAGTGTTTCCACCTCTGCTTCTACCCCAGCAAGCTTATCAGATGAACCCACTTTAGCAATTCGACCAAATTGGCCTTTAGATGAAATCCTTAACAGTTCTGATTATGATTGTTGTTATGGATTTTCAGATCTTGGTTCTTCCAGGATTGGAAGCCAATGATGATTGATTAAGACTTTTCCTGTTATTGTGTTCCTATCAGTTTCCTGTTACTTTGTTTCTGTTTCTTAGTTTTAAGATAGCTAAAAACTTTTCTTTATTTCTGTTGATTAACTAAATTTGTATCTCAAACTCAAAAAGGCTCAAGCCCCTAGCAAATCAATGAATTAGGAAAAATGAAATTCTTTGTCAAGAAAACTTCCCTTTTAGGGTGCGTTGTATTTTCGGATTCTGAGAAGGGGGAAACTTGGTCATTGGGAATCAAAATCCCATGTTCTTTTTTTAGATTTATGTGGGGATCAGGGAAAGTTTAAATTCTTAGGTATCGGTAAGTGATACCCATTTACCCACTTAGGGAGAAAGTTGCCAACACTTGAATGGGACAAAAATGTCCTTTTTAATAATGAATTTTTATGGTTAAAATGGTCATTGCCTTATTTACATGACAAATAAAAGAACACGGGTAAATGCACTTACCCGGGTAACTACATTTACCTGGTAAGTAGCTTACCAAAAAGCGAAGGAGGCCTTTGTGTAATATATAAAAATGGCAAAGCAGCTATGTCACTGCTATTAGCTCTCATATTCTTGTTGAAATTAGGGGAATGTTAACTCAATATCATACTATGCAGGGTTTTATGTCATAACAGCCATAAAGTTCGAAGTATTGATACTCTCAATATGAAAAATTATTGTATTAAAAGTTTTTATCAATTGTTTTTTTCTTCTATTTTTTGGTTTGATATCTTTGAATGTAAATTTCATTTAAATACCCAAACTCTTATTTATTAGCGTATTGGTGACCTTAAAAATCAAGACTTTATTGATTTGGTTAAAGAACTGCTGACCTGGGCAGTCGAAGCAACTCAGACAATTTTTGGTCATTTTTTGTTTTTTTTTTTTTATTTTTATTAGTTTTTTGTCAGGATGGGTCGTCTGTTTGGACCAGAATAGTCAGACCATTCGACCCAGAAACTGAATCCAGAACGGTTTCCTATTCAGTCCGGTTTTAAAAAACCTTGTAGCTATCTCCACAATCCACTGACAAAAACAATTTGTTAATATTTACATCCCTGGAATATTAACTAGTTTGCTGTTTTGGCTGAACCTATGAAAAATTAGGAAAATCTATGGTACGGGAACCAATTAAAGCACCTATCGTGAATTGTGATAAATATTTTATGATACTAACTTAATGGCTTTATTGGTGTAAATTTTTTCAGTATCATGCCTTTCCATATTATAGTCAACCTAGAAAAAAATATTAGAAAAAGTCTCCACTGTTAGGTTGATTGTCGCATGGTTCTGAAAACCGGATCAGAAAACTTAGAAATCGATTAAGTAATCCATTCTGTTTCACCTTAAAATCGCTTTTTTATCAAAAAACTGTTAATTTGATCAACGATCCTTAATGCAGACGATCAAATCATCAATCTGAACAATACTTTTTGATCATTTTTGATTATTTTATTTTTTAAGTTAGAATGCGCCATCCGTTGAACCAGATGGTTCCACTGTTAAACTCGGAAAACAATACAGTTCCATGTCCGATCCAATTTTAAAAATCTTAGCTACTGTAATTAACATTAAAAAAAAAAAAACAAAGCAGGCCCCTCATCCTGTTCTCCCGTGATTCTCTTATCCCTTTTGTTTTACATTAGCCAGGAAGTCTGCACATTGATTCCCTTACTCTGCACATATGAGTTGTCCTTACTCTGATCTCATTTAATGTTGCCGTTCTCCATATGGTTGTAATTGTTTTTTTCTTTTTTTTCTTTTTTGCTCGGTAAATGATTGTAATTGTTCTTATTAATTTTTTTGACAAGAATTGTTCTTATTAATTTAGTCCTTAAGGCTGCGTTTGGAAATGATACAAATAAGTGTGAATGTAAATATATAGTGTAAAACAGTTTATATAAATTGTAAAATTATGTTAGTTTTGCACTGACAAATTTATCTTCTTACCAAACAGACTTTTAGTTGTAATGGATACAAACATAAATTCCAATAAAGCATATGTTTTTTTTTTTTGTTTTAATCAAAAGCCCATTTGAATGCAAATTTACTTATTTTTTATTGATGTACTTTTACAGCTTATTATCAATGTAAATATGCATTGGTTTATCATTTGTCAATGCATAAATGTAATGTTGCCAAAAACAAGCAAAAGTAAAACAGAGTGCAAATTTACCCTGAACCGGGATTTTACTCCATTTATATTGTTTCCAAATGCAACCTAAGGTTCAATTTACAAGGAATATTATTTTGTATGTATTTGCAGCCTATATATTTGCATTTGTCATCGTTGTCCTTATGTGTTTGTCATTCACTGGATCAAAAGAAAATGTGCACAGTTATTTTCTGCAAATGAGTGAGTAACATGACATAATAATGGGGCACTCTGAAATCTGAATGAGAGAGCACATTCATTGTCTTTGAATTGAAACATCGCTCTTTGATTCCAGATTTCATGTACCCTGTGACACGTGCCCAGACATGGAAAATATTGCACATATTTGATCTTATGAGGATAATGCTAGTATTTAAAGATCACCGTAAATTTTATGATAATGTGAATGAACTGTGATCAACCCTATTGATTATGACACTCACCTATGGAGTCGCACAAAGAGGTAGAGCTAAAGTGGGCCGGGCTAGGGGTGTCGAAGCGGTTTTGGGTTGCACTTCATCCAAATCAAAATCAATTTGGACGGATTGGGTGGATCAATAATACATATTGAATTTGGATGGACCATAAGATATATTGGATTGGATCTGATTCACCTATAATGAATTTATAATGGATTGGATTGAGCCAATATCTAATCCATTGATAGAAGATAAGAATGCAAGTGTCAATGGACCAGGTTTGAGTTGGAACCAATCAAAATTAACATGAATTTGAACAGATTGGACAGTTCAAACATTAAATTGAACCAGTCCAAAATATTCATTGGACTGGATTGGACCAGGTTCATTTGTAAATGACTCACATTGGACTGGACTGGATTGGACCAAATCCAGCTCAATTGACACCCCTAGGCTGGCCGCCCATGGGCCAACATGTCCCAGCATAATTTGGCACGACCTGGCCACTATAGCCAGCAGGGTGGTGCCAGGCCCAGCCCAACCCCTGTGCTCGGCTTGGTTTTGAGGCCCATGGGCCAGTACGACATAGCATAAAAAAGTGGGTTGCAGCATGGCCCACATGCTAGCAATTAAGATAGCTCATAACCCAGTTCGACATGATAGGATGCACATTAAAGTAAAGTATTTCATAAGAAAAAGAGTGACATTCAGAGAAGTTTGTCTTCTTTTTATTGTTTCAAAGTAACAACTAGCATATGTTTTGACTAAAGGTGTCCCTAAGGCGAAGTTACAATACTATATAAGCACGTTAGACATGATTGATATTTATATTCAACTTAAGGGAGAGTGTAGAGATAATGGGATGAATAGGCCTTAATTTCCTTCCTTTTTATTTAGTTTTTTTATCATCAAAAAGATTGTTTCATTAATTAAAATATGTTGAGTTAATTACAGATTGATGACCCAATAATCATCCCCAAGGATTACAACCCAAGTTACAATGAGGCCCAATATAGTTGCTGCCTTGCATCCCTTTGTTTGGCTGAAGTATTTGTTAACTCATTTGCACTCCTCTTGATCCACCTAAAATCAGCATTTATATCCTTTGCTAATCTCTCTACTTCTCTGAATATATTCTCGAGGCTCCATGAGACATGTCTATTACATTTTGCCCAAGAGATTACAACTTTTGAGTCCCCCTCCACTTCCAAAAACCCAATTGCTTTGTCAATCAGAGTCCCTATAATAATGCCAATAACTCAGCCTTTGTTGTGTTTGTAATACCAACTGGCCCTGAATACAGAGCCAATATATTGCATTCTTCATTTCTAATTGCTCCCCCAATTCCTGCCACTCCTAGGTTGCCCATAGAGCTTCCATCAAAATGCAGTTTCACTTTATTTACTTCTGGTGGTTCCTACTCGACTCTTATAGTTTCCTTGCCCCTAAATGACTATGTCATCCCTTTCCATGCCCTTTGGGTGTCAGTTACAGAGAAAACTTGAGAATTATTTGAGATTTTTATCCACAATGCAGCCCTCGATTTTATGTTTTCAATGACCTCTTCCAAAGTTCTAGATCGATTTTCCAACAAAAATTCTATTATTTATTTCCTCCCATACTCCCCAAGCAATAGCCTTTTTGGTAACTTTTCGCATAATTCTCCTTCTCTTCTTTGATTGCCTCAAGAAGTTAGGATTGAAAATGTCTGTCACCTCTTGGGGAGGGTCCCATTTGCAACCAAAGATTTTGTTATTTGGTTTTTGGTTTTTACTTTTGCTCTCTATTTTAAGTTTGTCATCACATTATCTAGTTGTGGTAAAGATATCAATAAACTATCTATTGTGTTTAGTTAGGTTTGTCATGTCACTATGTCTTTTCCGTTCTTGGGGGTTTGAGTGCTTGTAGGATCAAAACTTACTTATTATTAGAGTTTTTCTCACCACCTAGCCATGGCAAAGGTCTTAAAAAAATTTCTAGTTGTTTGAAATTCTAAAAGAGAAATCTTGAATCTTTCTTTTCATTGGACTCTTTTATCTTTGTTATTCCAAGTCCTCTCCTATCCTTTTAGTATATTCTCTTCCTTCCTTCTTACTATGTTCTTCCTATTCCTTTTCCATGGATGACCTCAATGCTCTTAATGAGGCTTTTCAAAATATGGTGCATGGTGACAATCAAGCAAGAATAGAAGTGTAAACATATAGCCTCATATTCCCCTTAATCTTCATGAGCAATGGCAGTTTTCCTTTATCTGGTGACTTTTTCATCGTTTAATTGACTAGTTCATTAAGTTAGAACAAGGTCTCCATAATCTCTAGAATCTAAGTCCCAATAGGTTGCTCATTGCCCATTTTCAATGAGGCAAATTTCGTCTTCGTTTTCTGTATGAAAGTGATTTTACTCATATTAGATATAATGGTCCTTGGCAATTGAATGGCCAGTGGATTATCTTGAAACCTTGGATTCCTAGAATACCACAATATGAATGGAATCTGCATGAGATCGAAATTTGGGTCTAACTAAATGATATTCCTTTTGAAATTTTGTCTAAGGATATAGGAATACCTATAGTTAAGAGAATAGGACCAACCTATTCCTTTTCAATAGTCCAAAACTTCATTAGAGCTAAAGTCCTTATTTCCATCTAAAAGCCTTTAAAGACTGGTTCTTTTTTTAATTCCCAAAATTGGGGTTACCTTTCGTTACAAAGACCTCCCAACCTTGGGTTTGTTACTTATGCAGGAAAATTGGCCACCTCTTTCATTGTTGTTCATAGCCCTTCCTCATACAAATGGGAAATCTTTCAAGTTTCGATTAGTTTTTCAATCATCAAAGTATGAACCTTCCTGGACCCTAGTTGAGAACAGAACTCAACATGTGTCATAGTTGGCACTGACCGCATTTTAGAAAGCTTGTTTATCTTCCTGAGCAACCTGAGGATCGACCTACACCTCAACTTGCCCCTCACTCTCAATAGCCTCTTGATCACCTTCAGAATAACTCAAACGATACCTTGGCATTAGTTCTATCCCCTTCATCAAAAAGGAATGGGCTATTACCTCACCCTCCGCATTCTTCTGATAGAATTTCTCTACAGACAGATCACCTAGCCACCCATACCCAATCTACTCTCAACCGTCTTTTCTCATTGGATGGTTTGAGCTCGTCAACTTTCATTCATTGCAAGAGGCCACGTATAGACTTCCTCTCTAGGTTGGAAATTGAGGATGACAGACTTGGCATGCCTATCTTTGATCATCAAGAGTCTTCCATGACCCATTCTCCTATAGCTAGAGTTGTTTTGTTAGACCATACCTTGGTTGAGCTCATTGGAAATATGGAGTAGCTTCAACAGTTTACTGCAACTACTACAACAAGTCAATCTGAGGAACAAACTTCTCCTGTAAGTAACTTATTTTTTCTTTCTTTGAATTTTTTATTCTTAAGGGCAGTAGTGGCTGGCCCACAACAGCCACACCACCGTCAATGTTAATCTTAATCTGAAACTGTCTTGGAGCAAGTCATTATAAGGCAGTCTAGTGTCTTAGGGTTTTGGTTCAATGTTATAATCTTGATTTTTATCTTTCTTTGTGAAACTAAAATCCCGAATGAAAAAAATGGATAAACTAACTAGCCAATTAAAATATTCTAGCTCTTATTTAATCCCTCCTAAAGGTCAAGCAGGAGGACTAACAAATTTTTGGAAGTCTAGTTTGTAGGTGTCTCTTTTTGTGGTAAGTGCAAGATATGTTTTTCTTAAAATATCTTCTCCCCCTCCGCTAGAACAAAGGATTATTGGTTTTATTTATGGTCCCTCAATTAAAAGTACATTGAAACAAATTTTGGGCTAATCTCATAGCTTGGTTAGAGACAAATGACCTACCTTTTGTTCTCATAGGTGATTTTGGTAAAGCAACTATTATAGAAGTCTAGGACCTATGCTCTTTAATAATTAATTCTACCTCTCGTCAGTATTGTAATCATATCTTTGACCTTAACCTATTCTCTTAGCTTCCCAATGGGGTTGTGATCATCACCCAATTCTCTTAGAATCAAACCCTAGAAAACACCAATTCCCGAAACCTTTTTGATTCTATGAAATATGGTTGTTTAATCAATCCTATAAAAAGGTTATTGATGATGGGTGGAATCTCCTAATAAATGGACATATAACATATAAAATTGCTTTAAAGATAAATTGAGTTAAACAGTATTTTATTCAATGGAATAAATTAGTTTTCAAAAATTCCCAAAATCAACTTAAGGCTTTGGAGGATCAAATCATTTTGGTAGAACACTCATCTCCTTGGGATAATGAAATGATATTTGACTTGTATAACAATTTGATGATCTTTTCAGGCCAAGTGGAGCTTCTGGAAACAAAAATCTAGATAGTTTTGGCTGTAACTAGGAGACAAAAACACCAACTCCTTTCATAAAAGTACCATTTTTAGGCAAAAAAGAAATACCATTAATGGAATAAAGAATGATCAAGGTACTTAGGTTTCAGAGCATAAGGATATAGCTCAAGGTTTTATCTCCTATTTTTTAGAGCTTTTCACTTCTCAAGCTTCTGGGGATCTGAACCTTTTACCCAATTTAATATACCCTATAATTTTGGATGAAGAGAACTAAATGCTAATAGCTATTCCTTATTTAGAAGAAGTCAAACAAGTTATTTTTAACATAGGAAGCCTCAAATCTCCAGGACCTAATAGTATGGTAGCTTTGATTTATAAAGAATGTTGGGATTTGATAGGGGATGGAATAATTATTTTTGCTTAAGATTTTCTTTTTCAAAATAAAAAAATTCTAAGGAGGTTAAAAAAATCACACTTTCATATGCCTAATCCCTAAAAAAAGTTGATTGTACTAGAGTTCAAGATTACAAACCCATCAATTTGAGTAGTGTCCTTCGTAAAATCTTGGCCAAAATAATAGCAAATCACCTTTGTCCTTTATTGGACAAATGTATTGCTCTTACCTAAGCTACTTTTGTTCTTGATCGTCATATGATTGATAATACTATTGTTACTCATGAAATGTTTCATTTTTTAAAACATCACCACTTGAGGTATAGACTATTTAAGTATTAAGTTAGATATATCAAAAGCTTATGACCCTGCCTATTGAAATTTTCCTTTGACTTTTGTCAAATCATTCATGAATGTATTTTGTATGTATCTTTCTTAGTTCTCATTAATGATTATTTAGGACACTTTACCCCCCTCTAGGGATCTAAGATAGGAGGATCTTTTATCCCCCTACCTCTTCAACCTGGCTATAGAAGGTCTTTCTAGAATGCTCCTCAAAGCTGAATCTGAAAATAGATTAAAAGGCATCCAAATCTCACATATCTTTCCTTCCATTTCTCACATTTTCATTGCGGATCATATTATGCTTTTACTTAGAGCCCATAAGGAAGACTTAGATAACTTGAAGGCTATATTGGATAAATTCCAAGACCTGTCGGGCCAACTCATTAACCTAGACAAATCATGGATCTCCTTTAGCAAAAGCATTCACCTAGGCAAATCATGGCCAACTCATTCCTTTAGCAAAAGCATCAATATGTGATTAGGTGACAACTCAAATCAAACCTCTCAATCCTCAATCAAGATATCTAGTCATTCCTCCTTAGTGGACTAGAAATGAACATAATGATCTTTCCTATGTGCTAGAAAATATAAAGGCCAATTTGTTTTGCAATCCATCCCTATCCTTAATAGGAGTGTTCTTCAATTTCCCCTTAAAGCAATTAATGGGATTGATAAAAAAAAAAAAACTCCTGGTGGGCTAATATTGATTCTAAACCCTATCCCTTTCACTAGTGCGCTTGGAATAGATTAGCTCAACATGGAGATCTAGGTTTAATAATCACCAAGACTGTAAATTTGGTCCTATTAAAAAGATTTGGCATGGAGGTTTATTAATGAACAACATAAACTTTGGGCTTAGCTGTGGAAACCCAAATACCTGCGAAATAAAAGTTTGTTTCCCTACATTAGTTCAACCGGTTCCTTTTATTGGAAATCTATGGCCCCTTAGTTGTGGGATCTTTTTCAGGAAATCGGTTTTCTATTAAACTCAAATTCTTCAGCTGCAATTGACTAGGTACATTGGATTAAGAGAAATTTCAGATGCTACCACAGCCTGTGACTCCAACTTTGAAGAATCTTCCAATTTCACCTCTCATGTCAAATTGTTCTAAAAACCAACAACTTCTTCAAACTCATTTTAATAATGAGGGCGTGCAGGATATTCTAAACACACCCATTTTTCCTGACGAAAACTCCATGTCTTGGGTATGGATTCATCACTCATCAGGCAAAATCTTAGCTAAACATGCATACTTTGAGATACAACAAAACGGGTTACTTACCTTAATAGACAATAAAAAAAGCAGTTTTAAATGGATTTGAAAACTTCCTATTCCTCCCAGGTGTCAACTTTTTATATGGCGTGTGGTTAATAATTTCATTCAGTAAAATAATTTTTCCTCTCATCCCCACAAGAGAGACAGTGTAGCCTTTGTAGAATATATTAATCATTTGTTTTTTTGAATGCCCTCCTTCTCAATCTATTTTATTCGTTGCACCTTGGATTAAAAATGCTCTAATAAGTTCTTTTGTTTCAAAGATAGATTCCACTTCATTGGATCCTCATAAGAATTAATAATATCTTTAATTCTGTTAAATTTCCCATGATCAGTATCAACACTTCTTCGGATATTCATCACATGTTTACTTTAATATTGAATCCTAATATCAATTTAATCCTTTTCACAGATGGAGGAAGCTGAATTGTAGGGGGTAAATCTAAGAGCTTGGGATCTGTAGAAGAAGCTGAATTGAATGCCATTTTGCAAGGAATCCAACATGCTGACCAGTTTTCAAAAGGAAATATTCTGATATGCTTGAATTTAATGTGCTTCAAGCGCTGCAATTGAAGACTACTCTTCCTTCGTCCTGCCTTTGGCTTTTGTTCAAGACCAAAGCTCTACTTCGGCAATTCAGCTCTTTTCTTTCTGTTATGTAAATAGAAAATATAACATCCCATCTCATCTACAAAGTTTTGAACTTTGTAGATATTTTGGATATCTAATATAGCTTGTTTATCTATCAAAAAAAAAAAAGTCTAACCTACGCACTTCAAAATCTCCATGGTATGAAAGGTAGGGAGAAAGAACACCTTGAATTTCCGGTTCTTGCAAAGGAAATTTACTGTGAAATGTCAAACTCTATTTGAAGCGTACCTGAGCTGAGAGGGTGATGTGAGAGAAAGCATGCAGCCCTTCGGAGCTGCTGCCAGCTATCATGATTCATGCATAAAGGCTCTCAGAGGGCATTCTACAACATGAACGTTTTTGTTTCATTTGTTTTTGGAATCACCACATCAGAAAAAAAAAAAAAACAAAAACAAAAATGTTTTCTTTAACTCTGTTTTTGTTTTCAAAGGGAAAAGTAAGTTGGTTTTGTTTAAAAAAACAGTACATGTTTTTGGAACCAACAAAATATTGGTTTTTAAGACAAACAAAATTTTCAGTGTAGAAATTATATGATTTATAGCACATAATATTGAATAATCAGATGAAAATATGTTTTTGAAACCAGATTCAAGAACATGTTTTTGGTTTCAGTTTTGAAAATAGAAAACACAACCAAGAACATGCTTTTTGTGTTTTTGTTTTAAGAAACAATTTGTTTCTGGAACCGGCAACAAGAAAAACAATTCACATTGTAGAACACCCCCTAATTAGTTGCACAGTTCTCACCAGCAATTTTCCTAAAACCATAATTAATTAAAGCACATTTTGTGAAACAAAAATATGAAAATCAGAACCAAACAATATTAAAGAAAATTTTGTGAAACAAAAAATGAAAACCAGAACCAACTTTCCTTTTGTATCTGCATCACTGAAGATGCAGTTAAAATGATTTTAACATTGTAATTTGCAGCAAATACAGTCAAAGCCAAGGGTCTACCCTGGTGAGCATAGTTCATGGCTAGGGAAGCCACCTAAAGTGCCATCCCATACATATTTGATCTAATGGTTGGAAGATTTTGATTATTTCATGACACCTAAGTCACATTAATAACAAAACCACACACACACACACAAAGAATCACAATGATAGAGAGCTTTCTAGTCACCAAGGACGGAAGTCTTGAACATGACTATGCATTTCAATGCCTGCTCAAACTTGGCATCATCCAATGCGATTGTGAATCGACAGTGGCCAGGAATTCCAGTCCATGAACTGCTATTGATGCATAAACCAGTAGCTCTGAGCATGGCTTCCCTGATATTAGAGTCATCAAGCTTGGCTTCAAAAACTTCACCACTAGAAGTGGAACCTCTTTTTAGTGAACAACTGAGCTTCACAGTTTTACCAAGATAAGCAGATGGTTTCGCCACCATGGAGACACCACTGTAACAGTCAAGCACGTTCCACCCACAACTTTGGAGTGTCTGTCACAATAACATGTCATACAAAATAAGTTAAATTTAAAGATAGAAAAAACAAATTGAGTTGAAACGCACACAGGAACTGAAATCTTACGAGCCTAGCAGTGGAGCAACTTAAGAGATTCATACAAAAATCAATGGGAAAGATATATCCTGGTAAAAATTTGTTAGTGCATGTAACTGCATATAGGAAACTGAAATGGAATCCCTAGTCAAGATTTGAGATTACTCTCATTAAGGCCATGAATTTGCCCAAGCTTTAGATCCAAACAAGTTAATCAATGATGCATCTGCTTCTCAGAACTTCAAATATTGCTGACTCGATGTTGACTGCTATTTGGAAAGCCATGTTGTTAGACCAGGATCCATTTTTAGTTCTCAAACTCTGATCTAGTTTTCATATGGATGAGCTCAATATCTTGATTTATGTATATTATTAGAACCACAATATTCTATTGTGTCAGGGGTGCAATTTCTTACAATTATCCCAACCCAACAATAAATCCCATAACATTTTCCATTTCCTTGTTTCCTCCTAATATGCTAATATATGCATCTAAGTTAATATACCCATAAAGTAGGTAGGTAGAAACAAGGAAATTGAAGATGCTATAGTGCCAACAATTATGAATATAAATGCATGTCTCTATGTACCACACATAGTTACCATTGTCTGTGCATCTCACCCTCCACACGGTATAAAACTGTGACCTAGGGGGTTAATAGGGACCATTATATTGGCTTAGTTGTAAATTGAAGTTTGTATGGGATAGTGCTAAAGGATTTTTTTAAACCAAATAATATTTAAATAGTTTATAACCAAAATAAATGGGTTTGATAGTGTTCTAGCTAAATTATCAAAACAAAATAAGATGTCCTGTACGGGAGTTCCCTCTCTTTAAGTGGAAAGGACAGGTGTCCTTCACCTAGGGGAAGAGGGTAATTGCATAACTACCCCACTCCTTATTTAAGATCCTTAAGGGGAAGCTAGAGATTCTTCTTCAGAGAAAATTGTGTCTCACAGCATACCACTTAGAGTTTCTTAAAAAAAGCCAAAATAAGGAGACAAGAAAAGAGAAGTTCTCAAGGGAAGATAGGGAAGAAAAAGAAATCTCACTAATACGGGTAGGTAAAGGAAAGTCCTCTCTGTAAATACTTCTTATATATGGCTGTCTATAGTCAGAATTTCATCTGATTGACTACAATTAGTTATCTACTTATCTTGATAAATTGGTCTCTAAATAAATGGCTTGAAATTCAACTTTGGTAAGAGTTAGTTTTTTAAGTCTCATCCTCTTTTTTCCCTTTAATGCCTTTCTTCAAGGGTGTAAGTAGTGTAAAAAGACGCATTTTTCCCTTTATATTCTACTTTCCGTTCCTTCTCCTTCCCTTATTGGTTCTAATGTTTCTACTTTTAAAAGAATCTAAATTTTTATACTAGAAGGGATGATAAGAGAGAAGACACAATGGCAGCTTGTGACGCACTACAAGTTCAATGGGGATTTTCAAGTAGAAAAGTTGTTCCCTCTCTCTCTCTCTCTCTCTTGATGATTAGAAAAGGACTCAATGTATATTACATATTATTTCTCATGTTGTCTCATACTCTTCATTGTTACCATTATATCATTCTTTTATCTTCAGTATTTCTTCTATGTTTCTTTTTTTATGTTCGGCATAAGCAATTGAGCATGTTAAATGGCATGGAGAAGAAGCTTTGGAGTTGAAACTAAAAGTTTTCTGCTAGAGGAAACAAGAACCAAAGAGAAAGGTGCCCTAAAAATTAGAGAATTTAAGAAAGCTTTGGTGTTGGTAGTGAGAAATGCTATTGGCGGTTCAAAGATTTCATATATGATGTGATTACTACTAGAAAGGAAGGGTAATGGAAGGCTCTTAAAGAGCTTGAAGTTAGGAGGTATGCTGCAGAACCCAGAATTTGGGGTTGGTCAATAGGTTCTGTACTGAGTGCTGTGACCACAATTAAGTTGGATAACAAATTACTTGGCCTAGGAACAATTCATACGGATTTATGTATGTAGTAGAGGGAAATTGGGATATCTTATAGGTAGTAAAGAGAAACCGGTAGAGACGGATCCCGCATGTGAGAGATGGATGTAGGAGAACTACACTGTGACCGGGTGGTTAGTCAACTCAATGCAGCCTCACATAAGCCAACATTATCTCTAGATGACTTCAACCAAAGAGATTTGGGATAGTGTTACGGAAACATATTCATATTTTTTTTGTGTTGGCCACCCTACCAAGGACATTCATTTAATTGTTTTCACATTACAATTAGAATAATAAAAGTCATTGTATGGTCTAAAACAATCCCTTGGGGCTTGGTTCGACAGGTTTAATAATGCAGTCAAGCATGTTGGATTTAGACAATGTTAGAGTAATCATACTCTCTTTGCTAAAAATGACATTATTATTACAGGGAACTGGGAGACTGTTGTACTTATCTATGACCAGGCTTGATATAGCTTATGCATTTAGGGTGTTAAGTCAGTATATGCATGCCCCTAGGATCAATCATCTTGCTGTTGTAGGATGTGTTATATGAAGAAACTATCCTGGTAGAGGTGTTCTCTTCTCCAAGCATAGCTACTTGAGGGTAGAGACTTACTAATGTTGATTGGGCAGGCTCAGTTGATGACAGAAGATCGACCACAGGTTATTGTACCTTCATTGGTGGTAATTTTCTGACATGGATAAGTAAGAAACAAACGGTGGCTACTAGGTCAAGTGCAAAGGTTGAGTATAGGGGCCATGGCATGAATTCAGATTAGTTGAAAACTTTAGCTGTGTAGCAAGCTATGGAACCAATGATAATGCTCCACACAAGTGACAAAATACATGGGGCCCACACTGAGAGGTTGAACAATTGTGGGCCCCATGTATTTTATGACCAATTTGGAGTGTTATTATTGATCCCACAACATGATGAGCAGCTAAAGTGTTCAGCTAATCCTATCGCCCATGGCACATGGTATTGCAGAAATATTGTAGTTGAAGAATATGTTGAAGGAGTTGGGAATTGAAGTTCAAAACCCAATATTATTGCATTGTGACAACAAGACAGCAATTAATATAGCTCACAATCTTGTGATGCATGAGAGGATAAAACATATCGAAGTAGACAAACATTTCAGTCATGAGAAGCTTTGAAGCTAGTGTAGTTTGCATTCCTTACATAAACTCTGGATAAGATGTAAATCGGTCTTGTAAAACTGATATAAACTTGGTAAAATTTAGAGAGAGAAGAAAGAAAAATAGAGAACAGCAGCACAAAGGAAGAAGATGGAGAAAAGAAGAGGAAGAAGAAGAAGAGTTTGAATATCTCTTCCCTCCCTTCTCTAATCTTTTTGTTTAACTTCAATCTTAGGTTAATTACAAGTATGCCCTTAAGTGGGCAGCCAGCTAGGCAGCAACATAAAGAGAACTAACAAAAAGAAATAACAGGCTCATAAAGATAGGCCCATTAGCTAATAAATAAATAAATAACATACTACAAGAAAAGATACTAGGGCCCATTCGGCCCAGTCTCTCTACACTCCCCCTCAAGCTAAGCATAGATGTCAATCATGCCCAGCTTGCTTATATATTGTCTAAGCTTCCCTCTTGGAACTCCCTTGGTCAAAATATCAGCTAACTGTTCTTCTAAGGCGATGAATGGCAAGCAAATTTCCCTTGAGGAAACTCTTTCCCATATAAAATGTCTATCAACCCCAATGTGTTTAGTTCTGTCATGTTGAACAGGATTATGTGCAATATTGATAGGTGCTTGGTTGTCACAGTAAAGCATCATTGGCTTCTCATAGTGAACCCCCAATTCTTCTAAAAGTGATCGTAGCCACAATAATTCTGACACACCATGTGCCATTACCCTGTATTCTGCTTCAGTAGAGGATCTGGCAACTACTGACTGTTTCTTACCCCTCCATGAAACAATGTTCCCTGCCACCAAAGCACAATAATCCGAGGTGGATCTCCTATCATCAATACATCCTGCCCAATCAGCATCAGTGTATGCTTCCAACTTCATGTGTCTATGTTTGGCAAATAAAATGTCTTTCCCTAAAGTACCTTTCAAGTAACACAAAACTCTTTTTGCAACAGCTAAATGAGTATCTCTGGAAGAATGCATAAATTGACTAATAACACTCACTGCATAGGGAATGTCCGGCCGAGTCATATAGAGATATAACAATTTCCCAAGCATTCTTTAAAACACTCCCCTATCAGATAAAAGTTCACTATCTGTAGCAGAAAGCTTATGATTGGAATCAATAGGAGTAGAGGTTGGTTTAGCACCAAGTTTACTAGTCTCAGCAAGGAGGTCAAGGACATATTTGTGTTGAGAAATGAAGATACCATCCTTAGATCTAGCAACTTCAATGCCCAAAAAATATTGAAGATCTCCTAAACCCTTGATTTCAAATTCAGAGTTAAGAAACCTTTTGAGCTTACTGACCTCCTAGGTGTCATTACCCATGACCACAATATCATCAACATAAACTATCAGAAAGGTCACCAGAGAGCCACTTCTCCTCAAGAACAGGGTATGGTTAGATTAAGTTTGTGTGTAACCAAATGAGACAAGAGCAGCCCTGAATCTCTCAAACCAAGCCCGAGGAGTCTGTTTGAGATCATAAATGAATTTCTGCAGTTTACATACCTTCCCTTGCATTCCCTTTCCATACACTCCCGGAGGCAAAGACATATAGACTTCTTCATGTAGATCTCCATTCAAGAAGGCATTTTTAACATCAAACTGGTGGAGAGGCCATTCAAAAGTAACAGACAGGAACAACAAAACCCGGGCTGAGGTCATCTTAGCCACAGGAGCAAAGGTCTTAAGATAGTCAATACCATACATCTGAGTGTAGCCTTTAGCAACGAGCTTGACCTTAAACTTCTCAATAGAGCCATCAAAATGATATTTAATGGCAAATACCCATTACAACCCACTGATTCCTCCCCTTCTGGCAAATATCCCAGGTATGGTTCTTATGCAAAGCATCCAGTTCAGCCATCATAGCATCCCTCCATTCAGGTTTAGATAAGACTTCTGGTACAGACCTGGGTATCACATAGGAAGAAACAAAAGCAACAAAAGAGTAGTAGGTAGGAGATAGAAGGCTATAAGATAGGTGTTTTGAGATACAATGGGCTGTACACTTCCGCTTGCCCTTGCGGAGAGCAATAGGAAGATCAAGGTTTGGGAAGAATGTAGCTGGGTAAGAGGAAGGCTGACCTATTACCTCAGTAATGATGAGAGGAGCAAGAGGCTCTTCTGTAGGAGTGTAAACAACTTGCCCATGTCTGAATTTGTGCCTTTGGTACCACTTTTGAAGAACAGGATGAGGAGGAATTACAGGAGGATGAGGTGGAGGAGGAGGAGGAACAGGAATATTGGAGGTTGGCCTAGTGGGAGAAGTGGACACCTCATGAGATGACTGAAAAGGAATAAGAAGATGAACTGCTGGAGACATAGCAAAGGGTTCCTCAGATTTCTCCCCTCAGGAGGAATGCTAAAGAAAGGAGTAGATTTATCAAATGTGACATCCCGAGATACAAAACGGGTGCCACTAACTGGATCAAAACAGCAATATCCCTTCTGTGTGGAGGCATATCCCAAGAAAACACATTTACGAGCCTTAGGTTCAAATTTGTGCCTTTGATGGCTGTGAACATGTACATAGCAGGTGCACCCAAAAATACGGAGAGGAAGAGATAAGAGATCCTCATCCGGAAAGAGAATGATAAAGGGGGTTTTGAAGCCAAGAACCCAAGAAGGCATACGGTTAATCAAAAAGGTAGAAGTAAGGACAACACCTCCCCAAAATTTTATAGGAACATGGGATGCAAAAAAGAGGGACCTAGCAACTTCAACCACATGCCGATTCTTCCTTTTTGACACTCCATTCTGTCGTGGAGTGTAGGAACAAGAACTYTGATGAATAACCCCAAAAGTTTGAAGATAGTCTAAGAGGGTTTTCTCAAAATACTCCTTAGCATTTTTAGATCAGAATATTTTGATCCAAGTGTTCAACTGGGTAAGGATGAGTTCGTGAAATTTTTGCACAATAAATCCAAGTGTAACGGGAGTAATCATCAATAAAAAGGATAAAGCACCTGTAACCCCCCATAATAGGCAAATGATATGGCCCCTGCACATAAGAGTGAATAATATGAAAAGGAGAAATAGATCTTTTATTGCTTACTGAATAAGATTGTCTACAATGCTTTGCCAGTTCACATGACTCACAATGAAGACTAGATAAAGGCACTCCCTTAAACATATCTGGGAACAAATGACTCAAAATAGGAAAAGACAAATGACCAAACCGAAAGTGACATAACATGACTTTGTCAACAGACTCTAACAAAACTGACTCCAAGGCAACTCCATGAGGTGGTTCAAGAACTATATCAGGTGAGTCCAGCAAGTATATTCCATTCGCCTCATGGCCACTCCCAATCATCCTCTGAGATTGCAGTGTAGAGACAGCGGAATCTAGTTGTTGGGCTATTTTTGTACGTTTACTTTTCTTTGTTGTATATCTATTCTTTGTATTATCACTCTCCTGTACATTAAGGGCAGATCTGTCCTTTTACAACTTAATATAAATATATCTTTTAGGGTGTCGACTGACACAAGGTGTCTCACCCACTATTCGGCTGTTCTCTCTCTGTCTGTCTGTCTCTTTCTTTTCTGACTTTTGCACCGACTCTGATATGGTATCAGAGAAAGTCATGACCAGAACTTCACACAACACCTCAGCTACTAATGATTCAAGAACTCCCTAATAGTATTTGAAAGTTCTTGAGTATCTTCTTTACTTCTCTTCCTAGATCGGCTACAGATCTGAACTTTACAGATTTGTTTTCTGGACTGTTGCGCCACTGGGTTCAACTTTTTATTCATATCTCCCTATAGAGACATCGGATCAGCCTAAAATTTCAGATCTGGTGTCGCCCAGAGCAGATCTATTGAACCTCTTTGGTTTGGTTTGGATCGGTTTCATCTTTGAGGGGCTTTGATCCACTTTTCAATTCAGCAGAACTCTATAGTTGCCTTTTTTGGACATCAGCCAAAAGGTATTCTTCTTTTCTTCTTTGGTTCAAATTTCTTTCGGTTTCTGGAAGTGTGTGTTGTTGCCCTTTGTCATTCAATGGCATCAGAAAGGATGGATGTTCTTCCTATTTAGTTCAACGGTACAAACTACGCACTATGGAAGTTTAATTTTCAGTTCCATGTCAAAGCTAAGGGTCTTTGGGGGTACCTAGATGGATCTGTGTCTAAACCCGATGACTCTGACATTAAGGGACTTAATCAGTGGAAGATTGCCAATGCAAAAAATTGCATCATGGATTCTAGGCTTAGCCGAAACTGATATTGCTATCCCTATGAGAGGGTACAGGACAGCCTATGAGATGTATCAATATCTTGAGAAAGTTTATCAGTAGTCGAATACCTCTAGACAGTATCAGATAGAGGTTGACATTTTTTCTTACTATCAGGGAGATAGAAAGGTCCAGGAATACTATATTAGGTTCATTAACCTTTGGACAGAATATGAGTTAGTTCACATGGGAGATGATCCTTCAGAATGTTGTGTTAAATACATGAAGGAACACTTCGACAGGAGAAAAATTATGCATTTCCTAATGCATCTAAGGCCAGAATTTGAAGTCGTTGATCTAATATCCTAAGCCGAGGAACACTTCCTGACTTAGACACTATTCTTGGGGAGATTTTGAGGGCAGAAACTAGATTGACTACTTAGACAGCACTGGATAGAAGGAAGGATTCCAACATTGATGCTATCTTCTTGGCAACTAAACCAAAAGGGAAGAAGGATTTCTCTAAGATACAGTGTTATGAATGTAAGGAGTATGGGCATGTTGTTTTCCATTGTAAGAAAAAAAACACATGCACCTATTGCAAGTGGATCAGCCACATCATCACTGAATGTCCTACCTGACCGCAGAAAGGTAGTGGTCCAAATCAGAAGAAAGGGAACTACAAGGCCTATCAGACTGTTGTAGATGGTTCAGATGCTTCCTCTATCACTTCTGTAGTTGGCCAAACGACACCTTCAATGGCATGTTTGAATAAAGGATTCGACAACTCATGTCCTCGGTCATCTCCTCAGCGTTCTCTGCTATTGGTTTGTCTGGTAAGTCACCGACCTATTGCCCTTCATCGAACCACCTCTGGTATATAGACTCAGGAGCCTCTAAGCACATGACAGGGGCTACTCTTGGTCAGTATCCCAAACCCCATCTTCTCAATAGACATTATTACTACAAACGATGAAAAACTTGACATACTTGGTTGTGATGATTTGTATTTATCTACCTCTAAATCATCTCCGTTTCACTTGTCCAAAACTCTATTTGTACCTAAATTCACCACAAGTTTGATTTCTGTTGGCCAACTTGTAGAGGAATGTAATAATGTCTCATTTACTTCTGATGGTTGTTTGATACAGGACTGACAAACTGGGGAGGTGAAGGGGAAGGAGCATAGACTAGGAAGACTCCTTGCCTTGGAGTTTGAGAAGAATAAGATTGCTTTTGCTTCTACTTCTTGTTTGCTTTCTACTACTTCTAGTTCTGGATCTTTTAATTGTAATAATGATTGGCATTTGTGGCATAGACGCCTTGGCCATCCTTTTTCTAAGAAACTTGGTTAGTTATTTTCTTCTGGTAATTTACTTGTTTCTGTTGTTTCTTTTAAGAATGTGAATAAAGATTGCATTACTTGTGGTTTATGTAAGTCATATTTTACCCTTTCCTTCCTATTATGAGCATGCAACCGTTCCCTTTCATTTAATACATAGTGATGTCTGGTCGTCTCCAGTTGTTTCACAGCTGGGATATAAGTACTTTGTAACCTTCATTGATGAATGCACTCATTTTGCTTGGGCTTATTTTCTTCGAAAGAAATCTGAAGTGTACACTATTTTTAAACACTTTCAGACCTATGTAATTACCCAATTTGATGCTCGAATCTATGTGGTAAGATCGGATTCAGAGGGAGAGTATATTGATGGGGATTTCCAGAATTGCCTGAAACAACATGGAATTCAACCCCAAAAACCCTATCTGGGCACCCCACAACAAAACGGGGTAGCGAAAAGGAAGAATGGGCACATCTTGAGTGTAGTCAGAACCCTTTTACAAGATTCCCATGTACCGTCTTGGTTTTGGGTGGAGGTGGCCAGCATTGTTGTGTATCTCATAAATCGTCTTCTGTCATCTGTTTTGAATAATTCCTCTCATTTTCAATCTCTCTTTCACAAACACCTAGACCTATCCATGCTCAAGGTTTTTGGTTGTGCTTGTTTTGTCCACCTTCCACCCCATGAACACACAAAGTTAACTACACAAGCAGCTTTGTGTGCCTTCATGGGATACAGTTCTGAACATTAGGGGTTCCTTTGCTATGATCCCTTGGGCCTTCGAATCTCTCGTAATGTAGTCTTTCTTGAAATGTGTCCTTTTATAAACAAATTGTGAAATTCCCATCTCATTCTATTTCCTTGTTGCACAGTTTTGATTCTAACAAGCACCTCAGATATTCCATTGTCACATACGCAGTAGCTTCAAACATACTTCAAGAAGCAACGACCTTCTTTAGTCTCCATCCCCCCTCTGCTCCACCTCTAGTTGTTGATCCGGTCACTCCAGCTCCCTTAGTAAGTGTACCTAACCTTCCTCCTGAACCCACTTTACGCTGTTCCACTAGAATCTCTCGACCACCTAACAGGTATGGTTATTCACCAGACCATAGCTCCTTTTCTGTTGTTTTATCTACCACAGACATTCTCAGATCTTACCAACAGGCCATAGTAGAACCACACTAGAAAGATGCCATGGATTCTGAGATTCGAGCCCTTCTTGAGAATGACACTTAGGACCTGGTTTAAGCTCCACCTGAAGCCTCTCTCATAGGAAATCGATGGGTCTATTCTGTGAAACTGAAATCTGATTGGAGCCTAGACAGATATAAAGCTAGACTTGTTGCACAGGGCTACAAACAAGAATACGGGATAGACTATGAGGAGACTGTTTTATGATGTTTTTATGAGTAAATGTTTTATGTTAGTTGTTAGATAGGAGGGGGGACCACAATAGTTATGTGAGTCCATATTTTATTATGTTTTTGTGTGTTATATATGCTGTTTTATGTCTTGTCGCCCTATAAGGGCATAGTTGTCTTTGTACTGCTCTATTATTTTTAGTATAAATAATAAGTGAAGGGGGCGGCCAGATCATTGCTCTCCTTTCCTTTCAACTTCTCTTCTTCTCTTCTTCTCCTTCTCTCTTCCTTCTTTCTTCAAGAAACTCCTTTTATTTCATATTTTTTAATTCAGCAAGCTTTCTACTTGGTATCAGAGCGGCGGTTAGGGTTTCTAGAAGCATTCTCATGCAGCCCTAGATCAGCAGACTGCATGAAGTAATAAAGGGCTGATTGATCTGCTGTAGAGTGCCCAGTTCTTGAATTTTTTGGTATGATCTAGTCATCAGGAAGGTGATCTACTGTTCGGCATCAAAATCAGGAAGAACTGGAGTATGGGGAAGAGTCCCAGAAAAGTTGGACTCTTTGTTTTTGATTTGATCTTGGGCGGCCAGGTATTGTTAGCTTTCTTTTGATTTCATAAAGAGTGCAATTTGGTTTCCAGATTTTTTTGAGCCTCCTAGAGTGATCAATTCACTCTTCTCTTTGTTGGGAGGCGTGGGGAAGAGAGAGATTTCTCTCCAACTAGGGTTTTCTTCTTCCGGAAGGGTTTGTTTCTGTATGCGTGATATTAAATTGGTTTTGGAAGGTTTCCAATCTAATTTTTCCTTACTGTTGAACTGTTTGAAGTAAGATGGAGAGTTGGAATACCGAGATGAAATTTACCGATACTGTGGGATTGTGTGTTGGAGGTAGTAGTGATATTTTTGGGTTTGGGATCATTACTACAGTAAAACTTGATGGTACAAATTATTTGGAGTGGGCACAATCAGCTAAGATGGCTATTGGTGCCCGTGGAAATTAGGGTATTTCACTAGGAGGAGAAGAAACCTGATACAGACACTTCCCGATGGGTGTAGGAGAATTACATGGTAATGTCCTGGCTGTGTAATTCTAATGTTACCTCATATTGCAAAAAATTTCCTATGGACTAATACTGCTAAGGACATTTGGGATGGAGTGACTGAAATCTGCTCTCAGAAACAAAATGAAGCCAGAGCCTATCAGTTAAGGAATCAGGTGATAAGTATGAAACAAAGAGAAAAACCTCTTGTTATGTATTCCTCCATGCTGACAACCCTTTGCCAGGAAATAGATCACTTAGAAACTGTGGTATGGGAAAGTCTAAATGATGCAACAACCTATCATAGACCAGAAGAGAGGAATAGGGTTTTTGAGTTCTTGGCAAGGCTGAACCCTGAAATTGATGTTGCTAGGCAGCATTTTCTTTCTAGGGAGGGTGTGACACTCTCTCAGGCTTATGCTTTTGTCTCTGGAGAGGAGAGTAGGAGGAATGTAATGCTGAGACAGCTTGGGATTGACCAGTCGGCAATGGTTGGTACAACAAAACCTAAGCTGAATGGAGACAGGGGGAATAGTGAGACTAGAAGGGAAGATAAGGACTTGGTGTGTGATTATTGCAAGAAGCCTAAGCATACAAAGGACACTTGCTGGAAGCTTCATCCAAATCTTATGCCTGCCCAGATAAGGAACAAGAAGGGAAATGCAAATGTAGCCACTACAAGAGACTCTTCGGTCCCTCTTTCCCAAACTGATTGGGAATCCATTCCAATAGCAGCAGTGAGGACAAAATTGGAGAGGTTTGGACAGCTTATGAGTAAGAAAGATTCACCTAGCACTAGCCTTCCAGATGGACAACAGAATGCAGGAGCCAGCTACACCTCTTCCTTTGCACATACAGGTAGTTCATATGCAACTTCAAATCTTGCATCCACTTTAGGTAAGGAGGGACCTCCCTGGAATATAGACTCAAGAGCATCTGAGCACATGACTAATGCCCCTACACTTTTCAATTCCTATCAGTTGTGTTCTGGTAGAGACAGAGTCTCTATAGCAAATGGTTCACATATTCCCATTGCCGGGAAAGGGTATTGCTAACAGATTAGAGAAGTTAGTGAGAGATTTCCTGTGGGAGCCGGGGGAAGAGAAGAGGGATCATAGAGTTAGCTGGGAGATAGTGTGTAGGAGTAAGTCGTGTGGTGGTTTGAGGCTTGGGAGTATTAGGAGAAGGAATATGACTCTGCTGGGGAAGTGGTTGTGGAGGTTTCCTATGGAGAAGGAGAAGCTATGGGCGAGAATAGTGGCAAGTATTCATGGGCTGGAGCACAATGGATGGGACGCTGGAATCAGAGCTAGGATCACAAGCAATTCTCCTTGGAAAGC
>NW_010729083.1:6140001-6152098 GCF_000365185.1 Nelumbo nucifera | reverse complement strand
CAGAAAAGGATTCTTTGTTTTGGGCTAAGCTGTAACGTTAGTGTATTTGTATCTTTGTTTTTTCTTTTTTCATTTCTTGAAGTTCTTTGTGACTCTTGGAAGATAAGTGTGTTTGTCTTCCACTTGTAAATTTTCTACTGATGAATTAATGAAAGTGTTATTGATCAAAAAAAAAAGAGTGACCAATGATATAACTCTGTTTTTTATTTCACATGTCCCTAGACTTCATACCAACCTACTGTCTGTTAGTTCTTTGACAAAGAATTTGAATTGTTCCGTGACCTTTCTTCATGGTAATTGTGTTTTGCAGGATCTGGAGTCAAAGAAGATGATTGGGAGTAGTCATGAGGTGAATGGAATCTATCTTCTGGATGTGATCCCGAGACATTAGGGCCATCATGTTAGCAACAGTAGTAGTAGTGGGTCAGAGTCAATGAACCAGATTATGCTCTGACACAATCACTTGGGATACCTTTCTTTTAGTTCTTTGAAATGTCTTTTCCCAAAGTTGTTTGAGTCTGTTCAGTTATCTACTTTGGAGTGTGAGAGTTGTCAGTTAGGAAAGCATTGTAGACAGTCACTTAAACCAAGCAACAAAAGTACTTTTGCTTTTAATATTGTTCATATTGATGTATGGGGGGCCATATCATATCCCTTCCGTGGGAGGATTCCGTTACTTTCTCTTGTTTGTAGATGATTATACACGATATTCTTGGATATATTTGATGAGATCACGTGATGAGGTTCCTAACTTGGTGCAATAGTTCCACCAGATGGTTCTCACACAATTTAGAGTGAGAACTAAGGTTTTTAGATCAGACAATGCCAGAGTGTACTTCGAGAAAGACCTGACCATGTATCTCCTAGAACATGGGGTAATTCATCAGAGCAGCTGTGCATATACACCACAACAGAATGGAGTTGCTGAGAGAAAAAACAAACACATTGTGGAGGTGGCAAGGAGTCTTATGGTGTGTGCTTTAGTTCCTGTGTAGTTCTAGGGAGATGCAATTCTTACAACCATGCATTTGATTAACCGTGTTCCTTCACGGACTTTGGGGTTTAAGGTGCCATTTAGTTTGCTTTTTCCAGATGGGGAGATATTTCATATACCTCTAAGGGTTTTTGGGTGTGTTTCCATTGTTCAAATTCTTGGGCCTCATCGCAAGAAATTGGATCCTAAGGCCAAGAAATGCGTTTTTCTTGGGTATGCTCAGAACCAAAAGGGGTATTGCTATTATGGCCCATTGTCAAGGAGCATATTTGTCACAATGGATGTTACCTTCTTTGAATCCACCTTCTTCTCGAGTGGTTCTCCTCAAGGGGAGAGTTTTGGGGAGGAGAACTCATTGTTTGTTCCTCTTCCTATTTCTTTGGTGCCTTCATCAGTTCGGCTAGCACCTTCATCAGTTCAACCAGTACCTGTACCTCCAGTTTCATTACCTGAGCCACTATGGGCAGCCTCACAGAAATATCAGCGCTGGTAGATGATGGTTGACTCCACAAATCCTCAACCCACACAAATCTCTATCAGTCCCTCTAAAACTCTATATTCATCAGATATAGTTCCAGGTATTCCTCTTGAGCTTGAGCCTGCTATGTTTTTTGATGATAATGTTCCTGTACCTAACACCATTGTTGCATCTAATCCCACTAACCTTGATCTTCCCATTGCACTTCGTAAGTGGAAGAAAAAGTGTACAACCCATTGCATTTCAGCATTTCACACCATCTTTCCTATAGTGCCTTATCACCCTCCTACTATGCTTTTCTTTCTTCCCTGTCTTCCGTGTCTATACCCAGGAATGTTACTGAGGCTCTCTCCAAACCTGAGTGGAAAACAACCATGCAAGATGAGATGGATGCTTTGGTTAAAAACCAAGCTTGGGAAATAGTTGATCTCCCCCCAAACAAGGAGACAGTCAGATGTAAAAGGGTATTCACAGTGAAGTATAGGGCTGATGGCAAGATAGAGAGATACATGGCAAGGTTGGTAGAAAAAGGGTACACTCAGACCTATGGTATTGATTATCTAGAAACCTTTGCACCAACAGCAAAGATGAGTTCAGTTCGTATCCTTTTATCTGTAGCAGCCACCTATTCATGGCCTTTGTTCCAGCTTGATGTCAAAAATGCCTTCCTCAATGGTGATTTACAGGAGGAGGTATATATGGGCATTCCAACAGGCTTTTATGAGAATGTTGGACTCAGTGTTGTGAGTCAGTACATGCATGCACCTCAAGTCAGTACATCCATGCACCTCAAGTTCGTATCCTTTTATCTGGCAGAGGCATTCTTTTCTCAAATCATGAGAATTTGAAGCTAGAGTCCTATACATATGTAGATTGGGCAGGATGCTTAGATGACAGGAGGTCTACATCAGGAGTGTGTACCTTTGTAGGTGGAAACTTAATCTCCTGGAAGAGTAAGAAGTAAGCGGTTGTGGCAAAGTCAAGTGCAGAGGCTGAGTATAGATCCACGGCTCATGGTGTCTCAGAACTTCTTTGGGTTAGATCTCTYTTGAGTGAGATTGGGGTGAAGGAAGAGGAACCTATGATGTTATACTGTGACAATCAAGCTGCAATCAATATTGCCCACATTCCAATTCAGCATGATAGGACAAAACACATTGAAGTTGATAGACACTTTATAAGAGAAAGGGTAACAACCGGAGAAGTTTGTTTGCCTTATGTCTCTTCAAAGTTGCAGCTAGCTAATGTTCTCACTAAAGGGGTGGCAAAGAACAAGCTTGAACATGATCTACGCAAGATGGGAATGTGTGACATTTACTCCCAACTTGAGGGGGAGTGTTGAAGATTAATCAATTTTATGATGTTTTTTAGGAGTAGATGTCTTATGTTAGTTGTTAGATAGGAGGTGGGGACCATAGTAGTTATTTGAGTCCAAATTTTATTATGTTTTTGTGTGTTATATATGCTGTTTTATGTCTTTCCGTCCTATAAGGGCATAGTTGTCTTTGTACTACTCTGTTATTTTTAGTATAAATAATAAGTGAAGGGGGCGGCTAGATCATTGCTCTCCTTTCTTTTCAACTTCTTTTCTTCTTCTTCTCTCTTCCTTCTTTCTTCAAGAAACTCCTTTTATTTCATATTTTTTTATTCAACAGGCTTTCTACTAAGACTTTTGCTCCTATAGCTAAAATGACTACTATACATCTTCTGATGGCTATATCTGCAGCCAAACAGTGGACAATCCATCAGATGGATGTCAAGAATGCTTTTCTTCATGGGGAGTTGAAAGAGATAGTCTATATGAAACCCCCTCTAGGATACTATATAGATCCGTAGCTTGTTTGTTGTTTGAAGAAGTCACTTTATGGACTGAAGCAAGCCCCTAGGGTATGGTTTGAAAAGTTCAGATCCGTCATCACTGATGCTGCCTTTACCTAGAGTCCTTCTGATTATTCCTTATTCATCTTAAGGAGGAAGCAGGGAGTAACGATGTTACTCCTCTAAGTTGATGATATACTCATTACAGGGGATGACATAAAAGGAATTTCTAGGCTACAACAGTTACTCAGTGAATCCTTAAAGATGAAGGACTTGGGGCCTTTGACATATTTCTTAGGCCTTGAAGTGAGCAGAAATTCTCGAGGCTACTTTGTTAATCAACAGAAGTATGCGGCTAATCTGGTTAAACTGGCAAATCTTAGTGACTCTAAGATTGTGAACACTGCACTAGAACAAAACCTAAAACTCAGTAAAGATGATGGGTCTCCCCTTAAAGATCCTACCCTTTATCGTCAGCTAGACATATCTTATGTAGTTCAGATAGTAAGTTAGTTTGTGCCTTCTCCAAGACAACCACATTTATCTGCAGTTCATTGGATTATAAGATATGTGCGAGGCACATTGTCACATGGGGCATTCTTCTCCTCATCATCTTCCATTCATCTTATGGCCTATGCAGATGCTAATTGGACTGGATGCCCTGACACCCGACGGTCCACTACTAGTTGGTGAGTCTTCCTAGGCAACTCCCTTATCTCATGGAAGCGCAAGAAACAAGTTACCGTGTCCAAATCTTCCACTGAAACTCAATACAAGGCTATGCCTTTTGTGTGTAGTGAGATTATATGGCTTCGGGCTCTTCTATTTGAAATACTAAATGAGCCATCATTGTTTGTTCCTCTTTATGCAAGACAATATCAGTGCAATAAAAATTGCATCCAACCCCGTCTTCCATGAGCACACCAAACACATAGAAATTGATTACCACTTCATTTGCAATCTCCTTCTTGAGGGTACCATATCTCTTCCTCATGTCTCTTCCGGGCTCCAACTAGCAAACTTGTTGACTAAAGCAATAACACGGTTTCGACATCTATTTCTCATGGAAGCATCAGTTTGAGGGGGAGTGTAGAGACAATGAAATCTAGTCGTAGGGCTATTTTTGTACTTTTACTTTTCTTTGTATTATCTCTCTCCTGTACATTAAGGGCAGATCTGTCCTTTTACAACTTAATATAAATATATCTTTTTGGGTGTTGACTGACACAAAGCGTCACACCCACCATTCAGCCGTTCTCTCTTTGTCTGTCCCTCTCTTTCTTTTCTGATTTTCGAACTAACTCTGACATGCAGGTCTTCAAAAACACAATGAGTGGGAAAGAAGGTTATGCTACAGTTCATGGATTTAGTTAAGTTGCTAACAGATAAAAGATTTGTATTAAGTTTAGGGACATGGAAGATAGAGGATAAATAAAGGGTGTTAAAGGTCTTGATATCCCCCTTGCCAGAAATGGGAGCAAGAGACCCATCAGCAAGGGAGACTTTCTCTCTACCAGAGAGGAGGTGGTATGAACAAAAAGATTAGACAAGCTGGTCATATGGTCTGATGCACCAGAGTCAATGATCTGAGGGACTTTATGATTACTTGAAACTGAAGCATGATTTGCAAAAGCACAAATACCTGGGTGAGCAAATGCTGATGATGCTAATGTGTTGCTTGAAGAGTGAGATGTAGAGATAGTAGCTTCCAAGTGATTTAACAACCTTCCATACTTTTCAAAATATGCCTTTATTGCTGCCAACTGTTCCATGGTTGACTTTTCACTCTCCTTACTTCCTCCCTCAAGTACTGTGGCAACATTAGCTGACTTAGGCTTTCCTGTCTGACTGGTCTTCTTAAAATTGTTGTTATTCTTAAACTGATCAGGTAGAAGATAAAGATGAAGCTTCCAGCAAGTGTCCTTAGTATGCCTCAGTTTCTTGCAATATTCACATACCTACTCCTTCTCAGTTGGACCTTTCGTCTTTATTCCAGCATGTGCAAAGTGTTCCGTAGGTGGACTCTGTAACTAAACCTACCGACTACTCTCCTCACTGCTTACCATAGCATATGCCTGGGCAAGAGTAACCTCATCTTTGGCCAGAATATTCTGCCTAATGATATCAAACTCAGGGTTGAGTCCTTTAAGAAACTCAAAGACCCTGTTTCGTTCCACCAACTTCCTAAAAGCTTCTGCATCCTTCGTACTCTCCCATACCACTGTCTCCATAACATCAATTTACTACCATAGGGATTTCAGCATAGAATAGTAGATTGCCACACTCTTCTCCCCTTGTCTTAGGTTCTTCATATCATTTTTCAGCTTGTAGACTCTAGCCACATTCAACTTCTGTGAATAGGTTTTAGTAACACTTTCCTATATCTTGGTCGAGGACATCCAGAGATAGTGCTGACTGATATGAGGCTGCATAGAGTTGACCAACCTTACTGCCATCCTATGACTGTATAGTTCTCCTACATCCATTTCTCAGATTCAGGGCCTGTCTCTTCGGGTTTCACCTTACTGTCTATGAGATACCCTAATTTTCCTCTACTACAAACATAAATCCTTAAAGGTTGTGCCCAAGCAAGATAATTTGTTCCATCTAGCTTAATTGTGGCCACACCTGTCAAAACAAAATCTACCGAGCCAAGCCCGAAAATAGGCACCTGCTTGAACTCACTTCCGTATTGCTCCATTAATCAAACAAAATTCAGAAAACCAAAAATTTGATCTTTATAAACTTACTTGAAGTCAAACCAGTACCTAGATGCTTGAAAACTAGGGTTTCACTGCACCCGACTGTCGGGGAGAAAGAGAGAAGATGCAGCCGCTCCTACCAGAATTTCCCAATCTCTTCCAAAACTGAACCACCCTCTTTTAGAAGTCAAAAGACACCTCCCAAGCACAAAGCGCCACACCATGCTTCACTTTTATCTGTAACTTCGAAAATCTCTAATCGGCTAGGGTTTTGGGCAGAAATAGTACAGCATCACTTCGTGGCAGTTTCCACCCAGAATACAACTCTCCAAACCATCTACCAATTAGGAAAAAGGTTCTCTGAACTATAGAGAACCTATCTCTCCATACACTCTCTTAATTGAAGGGTGTATAGGAAAATGAGAAAGAAAAAGAAGGAAGAAGAAACCTGCTCTGATTCCAAGATATAAATCGGTCCTATAAAACTGATATAAACTTGGTAAAATTTAGAGAGAAAGAAGAAAGAAAAATAGAGAACAGCAGCACAAAGGAAGAAGATGGATAAAAGAAGAGGAAGAAGAAGAAGAGTTTGAATATCTCTTCCCTCCCTTCTCCAATCCTTTTGTTTAACTTCAACCTTAGGTTAATTACAAGTATGCCCTTAAGTGGGCAGCCAGATAGGCAGTAACATAAAGAGAACTAACAAAAAGAAATAACAGGCCCATAATGATAGACCCATTAGCTAACAGATAAATAAATAACATACTACAAGAAAAGATACTAGGGCCCATTCGACCCAATCTCTCTACAGGATCACAATTAGGTGATACACCAAGGGTGTTACGGGTACCCAACATGTTGACATTTGTACCAAGTTGGGAATGATAGAGATATATACAACCCAACTTTAGGGGGAGTATTGTTAGGATTGACATTATCTTTTTTCTATTAAGTTGTAACCAGGGGTATTTCTATATTTCTCTCTCTTCACTACACACAAGTTAACTCAAAGCTAACATTTAAAATTAATATATTCACTAGAATCTGGTAGTAACCCTAATAGATGATAAGTTGAAGGGAAGATGACTAGAGGTGAATGCAACTGGATGGGCCTAAGTTGAGCATTTGTAAATTTTGAAGGGACTAGGGTCCTTAAGGTAATAAAATTTCCTTAAATTCAGTAGCCAATTTACACCCCCTAAATTCAACTTGACAAGGGGACCAAGCAAATCATTGCAATGACTGCACTGGTGAGAATGAAAAAATTAATGCAAGTAGGAACGATCCAGATGAAAGTAGTCAGGAAAGATTTAAGAACCTATCATATAACAGAAGATAATGGCCTAGATAAGACTGGAATAGAATAGTAGGGTTCGTGTTGCAGTGCCAAATAATAGGATTAAGTTCAGCTATCACTACTATATGTGTATGTCAGTGCATAGAAATGTACATTAATATATAGCCATATATACTTAGGTTTAACTGCCAATAGATTGATGCAAATTTCTCAACAATTTTTTTGCTATATTTAGAATTTTCAAACCTTGATTGAAGTTCCATTGCAGAAAATAACAATAATAACAAATAACTATAGTTAACTAAGAGGATCCTGAAGCCTGACAATGCAATTTCTTGAAAAAAAAATACCTCCTTTAAGCAGTCAGATCTGTTCCTCAGAATCCCTCTGTGTTCTGTAACAGCTTTCAATAGATTTCCTGCTTTCTGCTCTCTCCAATCCAGCAACTTCTTTATTGCATATTTCATGGTGCTGTGAGGTTTGCTTAATCCTGGGAGGGTATAGAATGCATCAACCAATTCGGATGAGTTTAAAACCAGAAACCCAAATCGGAGACCACCAGTCAGCATCTCAGAAGAAAGACCTCCAACCAATGACACAGAAAAGGATGAATTGCCTAGGCAATTCAACTTTGACAAACTATCCTCCAAATTCCATCTACCCCAACCCTCAGTGTTGAATTCCAAACCCGAAAAAGATGTATCAATCACAACTCTTGCCCCAAACTTGGCACAGACAGATAGTAACACACACATTTCTTCATTGTTATAAAGCAAGCCAGTTGGGTTGATTGTTGGACCCGAGAGGTACAACCATGGCTTATTCACTGTTCCAAGCACGACCATCAGTTTCTTCTCTGTGAGCTTAAAACCTTCTTCAGAGTGGGTTGGAATATACACAATTTTTGCCTTCAAAAACTTGGCAGCAGAAACATAATTTCCATTTGACCCAGCAGGGAAGCACAAGGTTCCACCTTCTTGGATGCAGCAAAGGACCATCTTATTGAAAAGGGCTAGGGGAGAGTCCCCATATATGAACTCTGTGCTACTATCAGTTGGGAATCCATAGTTGCTCTTGATAAACTGTCGAATGCCAGTCTTCACGTCAAATTCTGACTCAACCATGTTCTGTCTTGCAAAACTCTCAAATATCGCAGCTTTGACAGGGGATGGTATCTGCAAGAAGCTCTGATCTACATCCATGTGAATCAATTCAGTGTCATCTCCTTCATTAATGGATAGTTCAGCACTATTAATGACAGATATGGCCGAACTTGCAAAGCCAATCATCTCAACAGATTCAGCCTTTGCACATTCCCTCTACAAAAATAAATGAAGCTTATTTTAAAATGGACAGAATACTATAATAGGCAGTTATATATAAGAATATCTGTTCAAGAGTTTCAAAAAGTGCTTCTTAAGCTGAAAAATATCCCTACAACCAAAGAGTGTCTCTTAAGATGATCTCTTCTATTTTTTACACAATTGGAACTCTTATAAATCTAACAACAAAAAAGAATCTTAGAAACATAAGCAGATATTACTTTGTTTTTGTTCTTGATCTTCTACAGTAACAACCTCATATTCTTGTTTATCATATGAAATAATAAGCCATTTCATTCCGGTTTCAATTATAATGGTAATGGAGAAAAAGAAGCATGGCACTTCCCCTTTATTGGGGCAAGAAAATATATGGCACCAATATTGATAAGTTCTACAACAAAAGCAGAACAAGCATAAAATACATATTAAAGGTAGCATCATGGATTCCAGAATTTGCACAAGTTATTAAAGGAGAGGCTTTGGGTGGTGTTGGATTTAGGAAGTTGTAATATTAATAATTTTTTCTGATTTGGTTTCATAGTTTGAATGTGTTGTCTTAACACCTTAGAAGCTTGTACTCTCTTTTCTTATTGTTGAAATAACTTAGTTTATTCTGGTTATTTTGTTTAGTTTATTTTCTGTTGTTCTGTTTAAAATAACTTAGTTTTTATTTTGTTTATGTATTGTATGTGCCGCAGGGGCATAAGAGTCTTTTTCTTATCTTTTAAGTGTCGCCCTATATATAATAATATATTCTGGCGCCGCCAGAACAGATTTACCTCCCAAACACTTTCTATTCTCTTCTCCCTTCTCCCTTCTCCCTTTCTCTCTCTCCTTCTCTTCTTCTTCCTTATTTCTTCTGTAATTCTCCACTAATATGGTATCAGAGCATTACTACTGGGTTTGAGAGCAGATCAAACAAGTAGTTTTGTTCTTCATCTTTCTGTTTTTCCAGACTGAGGTCAGAAAAAGATAACCTACGAATGATACAACCCTTTTTTATTTCCTTCTTCCTTCTCTTGGTCGTGTACCAAGGAAAAACCATATGAATCAAGACTGTTGAATGCTGTCAGAGTGGTTGAGGTTCAAACCTCTTTTCTGTGGATCGTGTGATCCTGTACCTGTGAATGAAACACCTGTAGGTCATGGATGACCTGTTTTTACCCTTTTTAGGCGTGACGATACTGTTTTATGATCTCTCCTGGTAGCTGGTGTGCTTGGTTGATCTGGAAGAGTGGTGGACTGTGACTGTTAAACCTGTACAGCACTGAAATCAAACTAAATTTTTTTACGGGAATTGGAGCTGGTCTGTGTTCAGACTGTGTCCAAACTGGAGTGTGTGCATCTCTGTTGTGTTTCTAGGACTGTTTTAGGTGTCAGGGAAGATCTTTGGGTGTGTGTTGAGGCTGAATAGTGAACTGAACCACGTCTTCTGAGAATTCTGCAACTTCTGTTGTTTCTAGTGGTCAAAACGGAGTGAGTGGGGAGCTGGATATGAGTTTCTCTGTGGCTGTAAATCCCTTTGATGGACTAAATTACTTGAATGGTCTAGGGGAATTAAACTCTACATTACTGCTAGGGAGGAAAATAGGGTATACTAATGGTAAAGTGAAGGAACCAAAGACTAGAAGTGTTGGACATGATAGGTGGACCCAAGAAAATAGTATGGTGATGTCATGGCTCTTGGTTTCTATGCTGCTGGAAGAAAGACATTCATATGGGCTGAAACAGCTTATGAAATTTGGGAACAAGCAAAATCTACCTATTCAGAGCAGAGGCACTACACAAAGATATACCAACTGCAAGCTGAATCCTCCACTTGCAAGCAAGGAGAAGGAACTGTCTTCCAGCAACAAGTATTTGCTTGTCAATCTAGAAGGAACAAGCTGAATCTAGAAGGAATTGTCTTCCAGCAACAAGCTGAATCCTCCACTTTCAATCTAGAAGGAACTGGATCATTACCAAAGTGTGAATTGGAAATGTGATGAAGATGCAAAGGCCTACAAATCACTTGTCTTCAAGCAACAAGTATTTGCTTTTCTTTTGGGGTTGAACCCTATGTATGAGTCTATCAAGGTACTAATCTTGGGAAGTAAGCACTTACCTTCAGTCCAGAAGGTTTATGCCATAGTTCAGTCTTAAGAGAGTAGAAGAAGTGTGATGAATTGTACAAAGGGGGAGCTAGTTGCATTGGCAGTCTAGAGAGTTACTAGTACAAATGGCAGAGGCTCTTTTAAGAAGGGTGATATGTAGAAGAGAGTGAATGACAAAGACAAACTTTAGTGTATTCACTGTCAGAAGTCTAGGCAGACTAGAGACACATGTTGGGACCACCTCCATGGGAAGCCTAAGTGGCCTTAGGAATTAAGTAAGAAATCAGCATCTGATCAGAGTAAGAAGCCAACTCAACAAACTTGGAAGAAATTGTTGAGCAGGAGACCAAGAAGAAGAAGAGAAGAGGGAGAAAAGAAGAAGAGAAGAGGAAGAAGAATAAGAGGCAACTGAGTTAAGGCCTCAACAAAACTTAGCTTCAGTCGAGTGAAGCTTTCTATTTATACTATTCTGGCCATACATAACAATATGTCTACAGAATTACGAAAATACCCCTGTGGGTATTAAGCCTGTGTACAGTACATATAATACACCTATTAACACTCCCCCTCAAGTTGGGCATAGATATCAATCATGCCCAACTTGTCATAGAGACCTTGATGTCTGGAATGGTTTAACCCTTTTGTAAATAAGTCTGCAAGTTGGTCTTCAGAGCTGATGTATGGAGTGCATACTTCGCCTGTGATGATTTTCTCTCTGAAAAAATGCTTGTCAACTTCAATGTGCTTTGTTCTATCATGTAGTACCGGGTTGGCAGCGATACTGATAGCTGCCTTGTTGTCACAGAGTAGAGTCATGGGTTTACCAACTAGAAAACCCAACTCTCTCAATAGATTCTTTATCCACATACCTTTCGGCTACTCCGTGTGCCATTGCACGGCATTCAACTTCAGCACTGGATCTAGCTACCACGGTTTGCTTCTTACTCCTCCAAGTAACAAGRTTCCCTMYTACAAAGGTGYARTARCCACWAGTAGACCTTCTGTCACTTTGAGATCCAGCCCAATCCGCATCTGTGTAAATTTCAACCCTCAAGTGTCCATGTTTCTGGAATAATAAACCAGCACCCGGGAACTTCTTAAGATACCGTAGTACTCTCTCCGCTGCTTCAAGATGGGTGGACCTAGTGCATGCACGAACTGACTGAGGACACCAACAGCATATGCTATGTCTGGACGAGTCATAGAGAGGTACAACAATCTCCCTACAAGCCTCTGAAATTGCTTCACATCCTTAAGTGGTTCACCTTGACTGTCACTTAACTTATGGTTGGGATCAATGGGAGAGTCAGCTGGTTTAACCCCAATCTTTCTTGTGTCCTTGAGAAAATCTAGGACATATTTCCTTTGGGAGATGAAGATACCCCTTTTTGAT
>NW_010729083.1:6000453-6053457 GCF_000365185.1 Nelumbo nucifera | reverse complement strand
TTTACACAATAAAATATAAGGCAGATGGAAGTATAGAAAGGTACAAGGCAAGACTTGTTGCAAAAGGGTACACATAGACCTATGGCATTGATTACTTAGAGACCTTTGCACCAGTTGCAAAGATGACCTCTGTTCGGATACTTCTTTCTCTTGTTGCCTCATATTCTTGGCCCTTGTTTCAACTTGATGTGAAGAATGCTTTCCTAAATGGGGATCTACAAGAATAAGTGTATATGGATCTTCCAGCTGGCTTTTACAATGATACTGAAAAGGGAAAGGTATGCAGACTTAAGAAGTCACTTTATGGCTTGAAACAATCTCCCAGAGCATGGTTTGACAAATTCAGAAAAGCCTTGATTGCTTTTGGCTACACTCAGACTCAATCTGATCACACCTTGTTTGTGAAGCGAAGGGGATCTTTGGTGTCAGTCCTAATTGTTTATGTGGATGATATTGTTGTCACCGGGAATGATCTGAGTGAGATTGATGGTCTGAAAAGGAACCTACATAAAGAATTTGAAATTAAGGATCTTGGAGAACTGAAATACTTCTTAGGCATTGAAGTTGCAARATCAAAACATGGAATTTTTATCTCTCAAAGGAAGTATGTCTTGGATCTTCTTCAAGAGATAGGGAAGCTTGGAACAAACGTAATCAGCACCCCTATTGATCAGAACCATAAAATCAATGCATCAGAAGGTGAACTAGTAAAGGGCATTGAGAGATATCAGAGACTTGTGGGTCGGCTGCTATACTTGTGTATGACAAGACCAGACATTTCCTATGCAATAAGTGTAGTAAGTCAATACATGCACGCTCCACAAGTCCAACATTGGGAGGCAGTTGATAGGATTCTTGCTTATCTGAAGGGACACCCGGGCAAAGGCATATTGTTTACTGATCATGGACAGTTGAAACTAGAGGCTTATACAGATGCAGATTGGGCAGGATGCCTTGATGACAGGAGATCAACTTCAGGAGTGTGCACCCTWGTTKGGGGTAACCTWGTCTCRTGGAAGAGTAAGAAACAAACAGTGGTGGCAAGATCAAGTGCTAAAGTTGAATACAGGCCATGGCACATGGAGTTTCAGAACTTCTCTGGATCTATTCCTTGTTAGAAGAAATTGGTGTATAGGTAGAAGAACCTATGATGCTATACTATGATAACCAGGCAGCAATTAACATTGCCCATAACCTAGTCCAGCAACACCGAACTAAGCACATTGAAGTGGATAGACATTTTATAAGAGAAAGGGTAACTTCTGGAGAAGTTTGTCTTCCATACATTGCTTCTAATCTGCAGCTCGCTGATGTTCTCACAAAAGGTGTTGCAAAGAACAAGCTAGAGCATGATCTACGCAAGTTGAGAATGTGTGACATTTACTCCCAACTTGAGGGGGAATGTTGAGTTGGTCCAAGTTGTTTTTTATTTAGTTAGGAAGTTGTTGGGCTTTAGGCCCATTAGTTTATGTTTTTTTTTTTAAGTTGTGACTATTCAGCTATATTAGTAGCCGCCCTACCAAGGGCATCCTTATATCTCATCCTTTAAGTTAAGTATAAATATAATGAGAGGTAGGCAGCTAGGGTTAATTTTTACAATCCTGATTGACTTCCTACTCTTTTCTTCTTCTCCTTTCTTCTCTACTGCTGAAATCTTCATCCTCCCCCTCTTTCCTTTCACAAGAAACTCGACTAAATCTGCAATTAGTGATTTCTACTGATGGTAAAGTGTGCAGATTGAAATAAGCAATTTATGGGTTGAAACAATCTCCTCGTGCTTGCTTTGGGAAGTTTAGTGAAGTGGTGAAGAATTTTGGAATGAAACAATGCCAGGTTGACCACTCGGTGTTTAGCTATGATTCAGAAGCTAGAAAGATTTTATTAGTGGTCTATGTGGATGATATTATCATAACTGGTAGTGACAAATTGGGGATCGATAAACTAAAGGTCTTTCTACAAAGCCATTTTCAAACAAAAGACCTTGGGACATTGAAGTATTTCTTGGGTATAGAAGTTGCTAGATCAAAACAAGGTGTAAATCTGTGCCAAAGAAAATATGTTCTTGATCTACTGGATGAAACAAGACTTTTAGGTGCAAAACCGGTTGAAACTCCCATGGAGCCAAATGCTAAGTTGAGCAGTGATACAGGGGAAATATTTGATGATCCTAGAAGGTATAGACAGTTAGTGGGGAAGCTAAACTATTTGACTATCACGAAACCAAACATCTCATTTGCAGTCAATGTGGTGAGCCAATTCATGCAAAACCCTCAGATACCTCACTGGGATACTGTTCTTAGAATTATAAGGTACCTGAAGGGAGATCTAAGCCGTGGTTTATTGTACAAACCGGGAGGAAGACTTGAGGTAATTGGGTATACAGATGCAGATTGGGCAGGCTCTGTATCCGATAGAAGATCTACTACAAGTTACTGCACATTTCTTGGAGGAAATCATGTGACATGGAAGAGTAAGAAGCAGACGGTTGTGGCAAAGAGCAGTGTTGAAGCCGAATACAGAACCATGGCACACACTACATGTGAATTAGTATGGCTGCGGAATCTCCTACAAGAAATCGGGTTCTCCATGGATAGACCTATGAAATTGTACTATGACAATCAAGTTGCACTCCACATCTCATCTAACCCTGTTTTTCATGAGAGAACAAAGAACATAGAGATTGATTGCCACTTCGTGAGGGAGAAGGTCCTTATTGGAGAGATAAGCACAGAACATGTGGGCTCAGGTGATCAATGGGAAGATTTGTTTACAAAAGGCTTAAGCTCAGGGAGAGTGAACTATATATGTAACAAGCTGGGATTATATAACATATATTCTCCAGCTTGAGGGGAAGTGTTAGACCTAGTCGAATAAGGGTAGATTAGTCATTTTATTTCTATTAAGTTATATGCTTATGTGGCAGTTTTAATAGAGACTTCTTGTCCCATACTTAAGTGGGGGGCAGTTTAGTCTTTGTACAACTAATTAGAGGCTAATTCATATTAGGGTCAACTGATAGGGTTTAGGCTATCAAATTTGACTGTTCCTTTCTTCTTCTTCTTCTTCTTCTTCTTCTTCTTCTTCTTCTTCTTCTTCTTCTTCTTCCTCTTCCTCTGGTTCGAACTGCTGAAGCCACTGAGATAACATGTTTCAATTTTAGTCAAGCATTTCCCTCATATCTATTGTCTCTTTGCATCTTGTGTTGGTAGGATAGTTTCATTATGTTTTTCATTTTTTGAAGGTAGAATATTTTGCAGTTCCCAATAGATGTAGGCTGCCAAGCCAAACCGCATTAAATCTGTCTTCTTGCATCTTCTTCCTGTTATTATTTTTCTCTGCGGGTTTACAGTAGAAGTTTTACAGTTAAATCAGAAAAAAAAAAGACCAGAAGCCATAAAAGCATCTAGAACTATAAACAGAAAGTTGTTACAAGCTGCAACAACCACTACATTAATAGAAAATCAAATACAACAGTCACTTAGACCTACTAAATATGCACATGCAAACAAGAAAAAACAAACACAGCACAGATAAAGAACATAAGTCATGCCTTTTCCTTTTAATGAAATTGTTTATATTTACTTATCAAAACAAAAAATAAAATAAAGAACATACATAAAACAGAAGAAAAAAAAGAGAGAAGGTTTATTTACATCATTATTAAGTGGAATATGATGATATATTCTCATAAAGTTTGCAATAAGATTACGAAATCCAGTGCTTCCAGCCGGTGGCTCATATGGGAAAAATGACTTCTCTTTCAAAATACTGGCTAGACAAGCTAGGAATGGTATCTTCTCATCAGCAACAGAATCATCGCCGAATGATAAATCCAAAGAATTGCTGATTTCTTGGAAGCCATTTTTAAGAAAATCAAAAATTATCTTGACCTGTCAATTGATTTCTTTAGTCAGTCACTTGAATTCCTGCACAATTAGGTGCCATATGTTAAGGTGTAAATCAGCTTAAATGCATGCCTGATTTGGTTGACGAAGTTGACAACTGTAAACCGATAATGCATGTGAGATACTACCACCAGATTTCCCATAGGCCCAGGCTGTTCGAGCACAAATAGGCTGATCCCCAACTAGGCCCATGAAGAACTCAAAGCGATGGCGGCTGTTCTTTTCAATTTCAACCAAGGCTGATATATCTGTATCAGCAGCCTGCAACAGCAAGAATATACAAACCAACTATCACCCTACAAAATAGGCTGTTAAAAAGAAAGCAAATAAATTTATGCAGATTCAGAAGGGACACAACCAAATAAAATAAAGAAAAAATAAAGGGCAGCCCAGTACACAAGGCTCCCACCAATGCGGGGTCTGGGGAGGGATAGATGTACGCAGCCTTACCCCTGCACTTACAAAGAGGACGTTTCCAAGATTTGAACCCAGGTCGCAATGGAACAACCAACAACGCAACCACTGCGCCAAGGCTCACCCCTCAAGGGACACAACCAAATATCAACCTTTATTTATGATCATGATGCCTAATGACAGACAGTCATGCAATTGGAAATAAAATAAGCTTCTTCTCTGTGTTACCTTTCTTAGCAGTAACCAAATCAAAGATAATTAAGACAACTAACCTGGATAACTTTAGTTTGCCAAAGCTTTGTTACACGGAAACCACGACGTTCAAACAAGCGCTTGCATACACCTTGTCCTGGACGACCTCCCATGTTAAAGATCATAATTCCCGTAGGCTTGATGACAGCTATTCCTTCCTCAACTGCTCGGGCAATGAGACCTAAACCAAACTGATCCTCAACAAAACCCTGGACAAAATAAACAATACATACTGGGTTTTCTTAAACCTGACAATATTATCATTCAGACCCTTGGGTCAAATAGTGGGACTTTGGGTATATACTGAAAGATCACATTATGAACCTAACACAAAACATATCATTATAAAGTTTGTGCACAACAAAGTTCACTACATGTACCAGCCACACAAGATATCAATAAAACTTCCAGACTGACAAGTACAAGAGTTTACTTTTTGGATTTGGGCTTTAGTAATTTGCAAAGTGCCAACAAGTTACTAATATCAATGAAAGAAATATGAACTTGGCCATAAGCTTTTCTCACCTGAAGGGCACAATAGTTACTTAACGAATATAAGAATTCCTCGCTTGCATTTTCTGTGATCATTTTTGACATAGCCTCTGGATTTGGGTTGAGTATCTGAAAACAAGAAGGAAAATAAAAATAAAGATATCCTTTCAAGAAAGAAATAAATTTATGGAAGTTCCAAGTAGGGAACTTCCCTACATGACCTACTCTATTTCTGCCAAATAGGGTGGATAGAAAAGGCCATAGACATAAGCTTTGGTATTTCTTTTTTCTTTTGCATAAAGTGGATGATCTAAGTCTCAAGCAGGTATTCTCATGCATGTAAGCCCAAGATTTTACCATTACACCAAAGCATCAGTCATATGTATGTATACATGTGTTGGTGCATGATATTAGGGCTGCAAATAATATCTATTTTTCATAATTTGATCCATGTATAATTTGATTGAATATGCATCCACCCCAAAGCCAACAGTATTTAAACATATATTTATTAGTAAAGTTGGCTTCGATGTTGTAGCTTTATTAAAGATTTATAGATTCAAGTATCGTAGAAATTATTTTTAAGTCACTTTGTTCATGATATAATATAACAAAGTAATTCCTAGTTGCTTATCAATAAAATAATTTCTAGATTATTTTATCACTAATATATAATACCCTAATCATTCTTCCATAAGAACAGGTAATATCTGAATCTGATGGATAATATTTGATTAAAATCTGAATGTTAGTGGATAAAATTTGGATCTAGGTATTTTCCATTTCTAGTCCAATCAATCTGCATCCCTACAGACATTTAGTAGTTGAGCTACAAACTTATAGCATTAAGGATATACTAGTTACTTAAAACAAAACATCTTTTGGAGATATATAATTTGACAATACCTGAGGTATGCATCCAACAATTCGTTCCAATTGTATGTTGTGATTTCTACAATAAGCTAGCAGATCAGATTCATGAAACTCCACCCTGTCTAGTAAAGTTTTCTTCTCTCCATCATAGATTGGTTGCCCATTCTCATCCAGAGCATTTAAATACAGATTTATCCATGAAACTTTTACTGCTCTTGGGTTTATATCAAGGCCATAAATCTGAAAACAGTGGTGCAGACAATTCTTAGAAAACTACTAAAAAGCAGGAAATAACAATATAATACATCCCTTCTTAACGATGGGACTCATGACAAACTGCAAAAGTTTAGGTATATATTTAGAATTGTAAATAAGGGTAAAATACTGAAAGATTCATCTCCAGCAACAATAACCTTTTTTGTTCATGAATGAAAGGTCCTCAACCTCAAGGCACGAGTTAAGAACCAAAGATGCAGTTCCAGCTTCTCTCAGAAAATTACAGTGGTGAAAAAAGAAAGTACAAACCTTCAGCGGAGACCACTTTTCAGCAAGGGCAATGGATATCCATCCATTTCCACAACCAAGTTCAGCAACTATCTTGTCCTTGAATATAGAACTAGGATGCCGATTCAATCCTTCATAAAAAGTGAAGGACCAGTCTTCTGGAATGAAAATGCTTGGGATCACCATCATTGTCAATTTCTTCCTCCTCTGATAGCCTGAAATTGGGGAGATAAGGGTATCAGCACACTGAATGCAACGCTGACATGATGACAATATTGACTGAAACTTCATCAACTAAACCAATATTATAGACACTATATCCTAAATGGAACCAAATCACACTGGGGCGTGATCAAGTGAAAAGACCAAGGTCATCCTATGATTCATACTGGTCAACGATAAAGGATGCTTCAATAATATGTTAAATTTGGTGCCTCGATTACTTTCAGTTGATTAATATCATCAATTCCCAGTTACAATTGGGAGATTTTGTTTTTGCAGGGTGGAGCTAACAACGAGGACTTGTATCCACAAGGTAAGAGGAGAACCAGATTCTAAAGAGACAGTAATCAAGTGGTCGTCTTTCAATTCATTATAATATCTTCTAAAACATTTTGTTTCCACATGGAAGAAGTTTGGGAGGACAAAACTAACAAACTCGCTTCCCTCTTTATCTATTTTCCTTTTTCCTTTTCTGTTTCATTTTGAGGTGGCAAGGGAGTGCAACTCGTGTATTCTGTGCCCTTTCAGCCTCAACAAACAGTAATATATCGGAGATGATCTTGCTTCCAGAAGCTAACAACATAATTTCTGTCTGTTTCGTTCTTTTTTTCTTTAACTGCCTCTAACGTTTTAACGAAACGCTGGCTGATCCAATAAGAGCCTTCAATTTTGTAGCTAAAATGAATAAGAGAACGAACCCAACTCAACTCAAAAAAAAAAAACATTGTCGGCTACATGAGAACAAAACCAGATAAAGTAAACAAAGGAAAAACGAAAAATGTCTGGTTGATCAAGAGTCGGTCCACTGTGCAGTTACTAAACTTATACACAAATAGAGGAAAAAAAAAAAAAGTAGCGGAAATGAAGAATAAGTCATCAACTAAAGGAACCCGTATCCAAATGGAAAAACACGATGTCCGCGCAAAAACAGAGGTGGAAAAAGGCAAATGAGGAGAAGGAGAGAACCTTGGTGGTCGGCAAGATGGATATCGTGGATACGGAAATGGAATTTCTGGAGGCATCGATCTGAGTCCTCCTTCGAATCGAAACGCTTCTGCAGACTCGCCAAGAAGACCCGAGCTTCGGCTCTGGTGGTCGGATCTTCCAGCTTCTCCAGCAAAGCTTTGAAGGCACCGTACGCCGCGTCTCCCGACTGCTCACAATGCTTCAAGAACTCATCCACTCCACTGAACGAACCCATTTTCCTCTTCTTCTGTTCGATCTAATTGCTCAAAAAAAAATAAATAAATAAACTTCTGAAGCTGAAGCAAGAGAACAGAGAAGGAAGAAGGATCGGTCAACAGATAGCGGAATGAGAAAACAGGAAGAAGTAGAACATCGATAGGAGTGTGTTATCGTTCGTTTGCTTTTTTTGGGCATTGCTGGCGGGGATTTAAAACAACCCACCGTTACAGACCCCACCTCTTGCTAACTTCCTTACAGGTACTGATAAGGAGTTGAGGATTCGATGAAGCGACACCCCGTAGTATTTAACGGTTGGGATTCGATGAAGCGACAAATTGAATTCCAAATCAGCTGCAATTGATGGCTGTCTGAGGAGAATGAGAGTGAAGTAGTTAGGAATCCAAACATCCATCCCACGGAATCCTCCTCACGCCCGCCGTACATTAGGAATATCTCTCATTGATGAAAACAAGTGCAGTGAGGGAGATGTTCTCGATGTGCGGCTGCAACGTGCTGTGAGGTGGGTGTGTGAAGTAGGAAATTCGAAAAGTAGTTGGAGGTATATGCTTGATAATGACGTGGTGCGTTATTATTGGTTAAATAGCCTTCAACACAAGTATCTATCTCGTGGGTCGTGGGACCCTAAAATAATTGTCATAGTAGTAAATTATTATTATATTATCGCAGTACCTGATAATATCACTAATATTTTTTCATTAAAAGAGGGGTTGGTGTTGACTGTTTGACAAGGTAAAACAGATCCTTTTCAGGAAAAAAAAGGTCATGTGCTCTTTATGTTACACCATAATACACTTTATACCGTAAGATCTTAATCAAGCGGCCAGTGGTTAATGGATGGAGAGATTAAGTTTACACGAGATCAGTAAAGTACAATATGGGTTGCTGATTGGTTAATAGAAGCACCACGATCTACATTGAATGATTGAAAACTGTACAACTTGGGAGAAAGAGACAGAGAGATGTAATCCGCGTTGGACTAAAACCTGAAATCACGGCATTTGGATGCATTTTGGGAGTTGGCTCCTCACACCAACGTTACGCATACAACGCGTCTCAGCCGTACATCGGAAACATCTCTCATATGTTTTGTGTTGTTATTTATGCGGAGATGTTCCCAATGCATGGTGATGGTGGGATGGAGCTGTGAGTTCGGTGGTGTCAGCAAAAGTAAGTTTCCCATTGTCGGGCTTTTCCGTGAGCCCGATGTGTCTCCGCTTCCCGCGAGGACGTCAATGGGGTCTCACCCCATGTTGTGCAGGTGGTATGACCGACCATCTACCCCGCATCCCTTTCGGGGCAGCGTTTTAAAAATGGAAAAATCATCCATTGGACGTTCCGGCTGGTGCGGAGTTTTGTGTCGACCGGATCGACAATGAAAAACGGTGGTTTTATAAAAGCATTATTTCCTACCATCAGGCTTCCAGTGAACCTAGAGTGTCTCCGCCTCCCGTTACGTTGAGGGGACCTCACCCCACACTATGGAGGTGGTACCACCGACCAATACCATTTACCCCGTGCCCCCCCCCCCTCAGGACTACATGCCAGAAATGGCAAAACCACCCACTGGGCAGTCCAACAAGTATAGAGGTGTTCTATTCCGACTAAACCTACACCATCCTATTGCCACTCCCCCATTAAGCATATCAACACCTTCTGGTCGCCCATCGGCCCAAACACTGTTTCCCACCATTGGGCTTCCCCGTGAGCTCGAGGCTTCTTCACCTCCCGTGGGGGTGTCAAGGGGACATCACCCCACGTTGTGGAGTTGGTATTGCCAACCATCTACCCCCATGCCCCCTATCGAACAACGTGTCAAAAATGGCAAAACCACCCTCACAGTGGCACTCACCCACCAAGTATCTCGACACCTTCCAGCCACTCATTGGCCCAAAGGCTCGGACCAATGATGGTCGGGCTTCCCCGTGAGCCCAGGGTGTCTCCGCCTCCCATGGGTATTGATGGTGCACGATCTAAATACTCCTAGCTGGAAGACGACCAGAACTCTGGTTGGGCGGCGAGCTGAACCGATCTGCAGAATAGTAGATCAGAGAACTCGGGGTAGCTGACCCGGCGAGGTCGCTCCGATGCTTAAGTCAATACTTTTACTATAAATGTGAGTTGAATCTTGAGTGCTTGAATGCTAGTGAGTAAAATAATCACATGTACCTTTGCCTTGAAATTTTATGTCCTTATATAATGGAGTAGCCATGGGCCTTACGAAAGAGCTCCGGGATCTCCGAGCTGTGCAGATAAGGTTTGTTCCGTTTTTGAATGAGAGCAATATGTTGATAAGGTTTATCGTTTACCCCCAATTCAGACGGAGCTAGGACAAGCCTCATCGTGATCCCGAGAAATTTGGGGTCCGTTGGGGAGGCCTTTGGAGCAGGTTATGTGGCGTTTCGACTCATTAGCTCCGAACTGGCACTTCGATTCTTTAGTCCCGAACTGGAATGGGTATCAAGGTGTCTCTACGCCAAAGTGGTTTCTTAGGCCGAGGTGACGGGGTACTCGAGCTCCGAATGTTGCGAAATGGGTTCGTTCGGCTGAATTGTCATCCCTCAAGCAGACCGCGTCTACATGTCCTCTTCTTACTAGGTCGTGCCAAATTCATCAATTGCCCCCCACTCCTCGTGCCAGTGGTTCCAACCCGGTGCGGGGAGTTCACGACAAGTTCAGGTGGATTTGGCACGAAGTCTAGACAATTTGGAGGGCGAACTATTGGTCAGGCCTATTCAACCATCTAACTCAACCATGAAATGACCCAAGTCACGTCTCGGGCATGCGCAGACGTCACATTGTTTATAAACTCCGTGGATGCCAAAGGGCGCACTCAATCAATTTCGTCCTCGGGTAGCGTACAGTTGATTTTCATGGGAGTCATCGGATCGTACAAGTCTCAACCGTTGATTGCCGAATGTGGTGGACTATAAATAAAGGGCCGAAGGGCCCATTACCTTCGCCATAACTTGTGTAACTAAGCTCTACTGAGGTCGCGTCGGAGTCCTTTAGCTCGCCATTCTTCCCTTTCGTGTCTGAGGTCGTTATTGTCTTTTTGGTGAGTTTGTCTTCTTCCACTAGTTGTTCCCTTTTCCTTTTCCTGTCCAATATGTCTAGTGCTAGCATAGATAGGTTACTTAGCGATACTAGTGAACCCGAGGGTGCCGAGGTGCGGTCCTTGGCTCCCGTTGGTGGGGACAGTTCTTTGCTAGAGAGCTCTTCCTTACACCTTTTAGGAGAAATGCCTTTGCCTGACGTCGGGCCATCTCAGCTTGAGGAACCCGATCCTCAGATAGAGCGACCGACATCCGGAGGGGGGGTCCCATCTTCTTCTCGAGGTCGGGATCCAAACGACTTTGATCCTTCCACGAAGACCTTGGATAGATTGTTGTCCTTGGTAGCCCGTTACCGTCTCCCCGACGCCCTTATCTTCAGTATTCCTTTGGGTCAATACCCTTGGGTTCACGGTCACCACGAGCTCACGGTTTTTGAGGAGCAGCTTGTAGCTAGGGTGCGCTTGCCGCTCCGCCCTTTCATCATAGAAATCATTAAGTTCTTCAACATCACCATTGACCAGATACACTCGAACTCTATCCGTACCATTGTTGGCACGACCTCACTTTTCCACGAGTATAACTGACCTCTTACCCTAGAAATCTTTAGTTTGATTTGCTCCATCAAGAAGAACTCTTCTTGCTTGTGCGGGGACACCTGGCTGAGCTATTATATTTCTCCTCACGCTGGGTTCAAGCTTTTGTTCGGTAACCCGAACAAAGAGTTGGCCTGGAAGAGGAGATATTTCTTTGTTCGGATGCTGAGATTAGGGCGATCATCAACTCTTGGAGGGACCTCCACCTTGAAATGAAAGATTTATTGGCTGAGGAAAAGCTTGTACGAGCTGGGCTGAGTCCTCCTGGTAGGCCTCCACCTCGACACACACATGACTTTTCCTTTTTTTCTTTTTGCACTTAATTAAGTTCGTGGCTAACTCCTTTTCTTTTCTCTTGCATAAGCTATGACGAATGTTGACGCTGCTAACCTTCTAAAGAGTATTCAGAAGGGAAAGAAGAGAAAGGCCTCAAGAGGTCCCATCAAGAGGAGGCCAGTTCTTCGGATCCTTTCCAACCTGAGGTCGTTGCGCCAGAGCCGATCTTGGCCAAGCTCCTGGAGGAGGTTCGCCCCCAGCCTCCAGTTGTTGACTTGGACGAGGACCAGGATGAGGGAACCCCACCTCGCGAGCCTGAGGGTACTTCGGTGCCCAAGCCTCAACCCCTTCAGTGAAGGAGAGAATAATGACTCCGTGGTTCGGGCTTCTTAAGAGCAAGGATGTCATGATTCCTACGGAGGTCAAGGAATGGGCTGACATGCCAACGAATCAGCTCGGGGGAAGAGCGACTAGTTACTGCATGGTGGTGAGTAACCTGCCCCTTTGTTTACTTTCTCATTCTTTTGTTAATGGTACTTACGCTTGCTTTCTATTTGCTAGGTGAGCTCCGCTATCCACTCACTCGTCTACTAGTCCGAGATCCGCTTGATGCGAGCTCGGGAGGCTGAAGAAAACACTCAGAAGCTTTACAATGAGCTGGATTTAGCTCCGGGTGAGGTTCTTTGAGCCAAGAAGGGAACTCAGAGCTAGGAGGAGCTGATCCTTGTGCTGACGGGGAAGAAGAAGAAGCTCAAAGGAGAGAAGGAGGCTCTCCTCTGGGAGAACGGGAACCTCGAGGCAATGATCAAGGAGCGCATCGAGATCTTTGACACCGCCATGTAGGAGGCGTGGGTTCAAGAGAGAAATCGCGTCGTCGAGGAGTTCAAGGAGTCCATTGAGTATCATGAACTCCAGGTCGAGTATGAATCTAGCTCATACCGGTCGGGCTTCAAGCTTTGCAAGTGGCTGATGCGGCAGAAGTTTCCCGAGCTCGACTTTAGGTATATTTCCATGTCCACCGTCACTCCTAAGATGGCGAAGGAGGCTAACGAGGAACCCAACTCCTCCGAAGGGGAAAGTGCTCGAGGCGACCTACCTGCTGAAGGTGATTCTGGCATATCTGATGCTTAGACGTGCCTCTTTTCTTGGACCCCCCTATATACAATGTATATCCCAGGCCTCCGAGCTCAATTGTAGTAGTTGTTTTTTTTTTGTACTCGAAACTTTTGTTAATGAAACACAATACTTCAAAAAGTTTCATGTGTGTGAGTAAAACAAAATCTTTCTTGAGTAAAATTTTTCTAAGTGTTGGTTACCCCGAAGTGTCGAGCTAACGAGCTGGACTCCAAGTAGGAATAACCTCGTTCGTTGTACGCCGAGGTGGACAAACACTGTAGGGTATATACCCGACCTGTCTACGCACGGGCTACTCACTTGCTTAAGTGTTGGTTATCCCTTAGTGTCAAGCTAACAAGCTGGACTCCATGTGGGATTAACCTTACGTTGTTCTACGCCGAGGTGGATAGACATCGTAGGGTTTTCACCCGAGCTGTCTATGCCTCATAAGCGACTAGGACTTGTCTGCCTATGCCGGAGAGGCAACTACGACTTGTCTGCCTATGCTGAAGAGGCGACTAGGACTTGTCTACCTATGTCGAAGAGGCGACTAGGACTTATTTGCCTATGCCGAAGAGGCGACTATGACTTATCGTAGTGTCGAGGTCTTTTGTCAGTTCGTCACCATAGCCCTTAGGCTCCCGGGAATGACTAGCAGTCCTCTCTCCATTCGGTCATCTTCTTCGACCAGTTCGGTATTCATATAGACTTAGAGAGATTTTGCCCTGAAGTCATGGGTTCATAAGTAATACCTTCTTAGGTTATCGATATTCCATGCTTGAGGTACCTACTTCCCTTCTAAAGTCTCGAGCTCATATGTGCCTTCTCCAAATACCCATTTTACGCGGTACAGACCTTCCTAGTTCAGCCCAAGCTTGCCTATGCCGGGCCAAGGTACCATAACTTTTCGAAGAAACAGGTCGCCGACACGGAACTGTCATTTTCTGACCTAGGCGTTATGGTACCGAGCTAATCTTTGTTGGTAGGCTGCGGTCCGAATGCCAGGTTTCGTACCTCCACTACTAGGTCCAGGTTGGTACGGAGCTCGTCATTGTTCACTTCCTCATCGTAAGCCTCCAATCGTAATGTGGGTACCTCGATTTCCGTCGGGATCACCGCTTATATGCCATATGTGAGGTTGAAAGGGGTTTCACCTATGGCAGTCTTAATAATAGTTCGGTAAGCCCAAAGGACACTGGGCACCTCGTCTACCGACAATCCCTTGGCTCGAGCTAAGCGAGCTTTCAATCCACGAAGTATCACCCTATTAGTTACTTCTACTTGCCCGTTTTCCTCGGGGTGAGCCACCGAGGTGAAGTTTTGTTGAATCCCCATCTTGGCGCACCAGTTTTGAAACTTAACATCTTCAAACTACTTCCCATTGTCGGATATCCGCACTCGGGTAGTTCGAAGCGGCATACTATGCTTTTCTAGAAGAAATTCTGTATGTTGCGGGTTGTGATCGTTACCAAGGGTTTGGTTTCCACCCACTTTGTAAAAAAATATACTACTACAACCAAGAACCTCCTCTACCCTATTGCTGGTGGGAAAGGACCAAGGAAGTCGATTCCCCACTGCGAAAAGGGCCATGGGCTAGTGAGGTATTTCAAATCAGCAACATGTTGGTGGTGGATGTTGAAATGCCTCTGGCACTTGTCACACTTTTTGACGAGCTCGAGTGCATATGCTTTCATCGTGGACCAATAATAGCCTTGCCGCAACACTTCCTGTCTGTGGGCTCTGCCCCCCACGTGTCCACCGCACAAGCCTTCATGGGTATCGCGAAGTACATGCTCAGCCTCTGAGAGTCGCAAGCAGCGCTGGTTAGGGAGCATGAAGGATCTTCTGTACAACTGTCCATCTATGAGGACATACTTGGCTTATTGGCGCTCTATCCTCCGAGCTGCATTGTGTTCCGTAGGTACAGTCCTATGTAGCAGATAACTTGCGAGTGGGTCAATCCAGCTCAGTTCCGTTTTGACACGGGAGCAACCTCTTCTGCCCCCTCGAAAATGTTGAGCCAAAGTAAGTCCTCAATGTACACAGTTTGCATGGTGTTGCTGCTCATGTTAGCTAGTCGTGACAAGGAGCCTTAACATTCTCGGACCTTGAAATTTGTCTAATAAAGTAGGAGACGAAGCTGCGCAGGATCTCTCTAACTTTGGCCAATTAAGCTGCCATAGTGGGGTCACGGGCTTCGTACTCACTAGTGACTTGGTTAACCACTAGTTGTGAGTCACTGCATATGATGAGGTGCTTTGCTTTCATTTCCTTTGCTAAGCTTAGCCCGACGACCAGTGCTTCATATTCTACCTCAAATCCAAACCAGAGAGTGTACGCTAGCTTTACCTCACTTGGGTCGTACAGTATCAGTCCTGCACCGCTACCCTGCTGGTTGGACGAGCCGTCGATGTGGAGGATCCAAGGCTCCTCGTCCCAAGTCGGTTCCACTCTGACTGGGATTGGCACCGCACTAGTTAAAGCTCTCGTCCTATGAGCGAGCTCGGTCAACTCGGGGTCGTTGTGCTGAACGTGAACTTTGCTACAAAATTGGCTAAGACTTGAGCTTTGATTGCTGGCCGATGCTCATACCGGATATCGTATTCGCTCAGCTCGATGGACCACTTCGTTAATCTCCCAAACACCTCGGGCTTGAGCAGAATCTACCTCAGGGGTTTGTTGGTGAGAATGACAATAGTATGGGCTAGCTGGGTTTGGAGTGGTTCATTGATCGAGGCACTAATCTGAAGGGTCTTGACTGGTTCGACGGTAGAGACTGATATGTGGACCGTCTCTTCTTTTGGGGCATCTCGTTCGTCAGGATACTCCATCGGTCTCTTGAGCTCAACATCGTTTGCTAGCTTTGCTTTCCCTTTCAAGGCAGTCGCGTAGCACTTGTGGGATTCGAGTTGGTCACCTCGCACTACTCCCACTCTGTAGTCCGTTGGGAATTTCATCGCTAAATAGTAAGCAGATACTATCACACGTAAAACATGCGTGATAGGCCAACCTACTATGGCATTGTACGGGGAGGGAGTTGCGACTACCAAGAACATGTGCTCGAATCGCAGGATATTTGGCCACGTGCTGGCTTCCACGGGTACTGTGATTCGACGAAGAGGTCTGACCTCCTCGCTGCTGAACCCTATCAGAGGTGTATCTGCCGATTTCAGGTCGCTCTGCTGTAACTGTAGTTTGTCGAAGGTATCCTTGAAGAGTATATCTGTTGAGCTTCCTGAGTCCACCAAGATATGTTTTACCTCGAAGTCAATAATTCTTGGCTTCACCACTAGTGCATCATCGTGAGGGTACTAGATCCCGCGCGCATCGTCATTCGTGAAGTATATCGGTTCTTCGAGTCAAGGTTGCTTTGGAGGGTTTTCCACTTTGTTCTCCAGTTTGTAGACCAAGATCCTCTCAGCTACCGATGTGCACCCGACGATGATGGACCCGCTGGTGATCATGTTAACTACCCCACGGACTGCTCTTTCCTCTAGAAACTATCGCGGTGGTTGTTCATTCTGCCTGCTGACCTCGGGGCCACTCCTCCTCTGGTCCCTTGTCGATCTGCTTGTCGGTCCTCTTGTCCCCTCTCTTCCCCCAATATGAAGTTCTTCAGGTACCCACGGTGGATAAGTTCCTCGATCTTGTCACGGAGATTCAAGCAATTCTCCGTGTTGTGTTCATGATCTCAGTGAAAATGGCAATAGACATTCGGGTTTCTTGTTGCGGGGTCTCCCCTTAACCTGGGTGGCCATTTGACGAAGGAAGAATCCTTAATAGCCATTAAGATCTCCCATCGCTTAGCATTTAAAGGCGTATAGCTCGTTCTCTTCACCGGTGGGGTCCTAGAGCATCGACCTAACTTGTGGGTGCACGAGGGGGACCAGCTTCTTCCCTTGCTTGTGGACTTGCTTTTCTTTCTTTTCTGCCGACCATTGCTTGTTCATTCATTCTCTCTCTTCCTCTTTTCTGATGGTAGATTGTTGATCTTTTGATTGATCTTCTCCTCGGTACCGATGAACCAATCTGCCAACCTGAGGAATTCGGTGATATCTTTTGGCTTGTTAGCTACCACGTACCACTTGAACTCTTTATGGGTGATTCCTTTCTTTGCCGCAATGAGTTGCACCGCTAGATCGAGGTCTAGTATCTGCAAGCAAGTATCGTTGAAGCACTTTATATAGCTTTGAATTGATTCTCCTTCCCTTTGAACCATGTTCAGAAGACTTTCTTGCGACTTCGGGCACTTCTTACTGGTAATGAAGTGCATAGTAAACAGGTTGGCAAATTGGGACCAGCTTTTAATGGAGCCTGGCACAAGGTTCCGATACCAAGTTCAGACTACCCCCCCTAAACGTAGTGGAGAAGGCCACACACATGTAGGACTCATCAGCCCCAGCTAGGTGCATCTAAGATTGGAAAGAATCCACATGGTCATTGGGGTCGAATGACCCATCATATTTGTCTAACGGGGGCACCTTGAAATCTTTTGGCGTCGGAGTTGCCAAGAGCTCGGGAGACAGTGGGGACGAGTGGCAAAGTAGTGGAGGTGTAGTCTTCGTAGCCACCGAGCTCACTTCTTCCTTTTCTTTGGCTTGCTCTGCTTGTTAGCCTGGCTTCGCTGGCGGGCTGTTCTTGGCCGAGGGACGGCATGTCTTGCGATGTTGTCGCTGTTGCTTCTTCACCGGCTCGGCGTTGGTGCTGCTGACTTCAGTCTGGTCTGGTACTTCGGCATTATCGCGGGTGGATCCTGGTTCCTTCTCGCTAGGTTCTCCTAGTTGTGAAGTTCGTTCTGGCTATCACGAGGGACGGGGGGGTCCTGCCTTAAGTTCGTGCCTCGAACTCCGAGCTGGTTATTATCTCCTCGTCAACCATCACTTTCCTACTGGGAGAGCCAGGGTGGATTGGTCCTGTTGAGCTGAATATCCCTAGACCTACTCCTAAAATTTTCCTGCGAGACTGGAGGAGTGTGCTGACTGTTTCTCCTCCCACAGGGCAAGACCTGACACCTGGGACGAATTGGTACTTGCGAGGTCCCCTCACCCCAATGAGGGGATTGGTTGACGTTCTGGTTGGTTCCGGGTCGATTCAAGTTTTGGCCCTGGCTGAGGTGGAACCGGCTGCTACTACAGTGGTGGGAACTGGTGTTGATACTGCTGGTACAGATAGTACTGCTGAAATTGTTGGACCTATTGCATTTGGATCTGTATTGCCCAGACACACTGGACGAGGTCATGGAATTGGGAGTGCCCGATTCTAGGAGGGACCACATATGGCTCGGAGAAAGTCATGCCAACTGGGGGAAGCGGGACGCTCACTTGTGTAGCGCCCTACGGCACAGACAGTGACGGGACTCTAGACACGGTAAAAGGAATAGTGAACTAGCCAATGCATACTATAGGGCCTTGGGGGAAGGTTGATTGTTGATCCTGCCCCCGGTAACATTCATCTCGATGCTTTTTCCAGTGTTGCTAGAAGAGTCCATTGGGATAGATAAAACTATGACTAAGGTTGGGATGACCTTTCGATCGATTCCCACAAACGATGCCAATTGATGGTGCGCAATCTAAATACTCCTAGCTGGAAGACGACCCGAACTCTAGTTGGGCGGCAATCTAGACCAATCTGCAAAATAGTACATTAGAGAACCCGACGAGGTCACTCCGACGCTTAAGTCAGTACTTTTACTATAAATGTGAGCTGAATCTTAAGTGCATGAATGCTAGTGAGTAAAAGAATCACGCATGCCTTTGCCTTGAAATTTTATGTCCTTATATAATGAAGTAGCTGGGGTCCGTTAAGGAGGCCTTTGGAGCAGGTTATGTGGCGTTTCGGCTCATTAGCTTCGAACTAGCACTTCAATTCTTTAGTCCCGAACTGGAATGGGTATCGAGCTCCGAATGTTGCAAAATGGGTTCGTTCGACTGAGTTGTCATCCCTCGAGCAAATCGCGTCTATGTGTCCTCTTCTTACTAGGTCATGCCAAATCACCCTTTATCAGGTATGTTGGGGGGACCTCACCCGACATCGTGGTGGTGGTATCGCCAACCATCTACCCCCACGCTCCCCTTCGGGACAGTTTGTTAGAAATGGAAAAAACCACTCACCAAGTGGTCTGACGGGTGCAAAGGTGTTCCTTGCCGACCAAACCCACACCTTCCTATTGTCACTCACCAAATGAGCATCACGATACCTTCCAACCGCCCATCAGCCCAATGGCCCAACCCAACAAATTAGTTCTACAAAAGCAATGTTTCCCACTATCGAGCTTTCCTGTGAGCTCGAGGCATCTCCACCTCCCGCAAGGATGTCAAGGGGACCTCACCCCACACCATCTGACCATCTACCCTTGCGCCCCCTGGGATAGCGTGTTAGAATTGGAAATAGCACACACTGGGTGATTCGGTGGGTGCGAGGTGTTCCGTACCGACCAAACCCACACCCTCCTATTTTTAAAAATATTCTACATTGCTTTATGCCAATGCGTGTAGAAAAAAAATGTGGTCACAAAAAACACACACATCATAAGGTTTATATTTCTTTATGTCATTCAACTATACATTTTACATAGTTAGATCTGTACAATAATTTGCATTGTGAATATCCGCTCACACTAATAAGATAAGAGAGAGAAAAAAAGGATTTCGAGTCATCTTCCTATTTAACCACAATTACACCATGTTATTCGAACTCACATCCTTCCTCATAGCGTGCGCAAATCACAGGATATAGTTCCGGATGAATTGAGCCCTTATCTCCAACCTAATAACATCAATCATTCCTTCTAGCAAAGGTATCATATTTTAGTACTAACGGGAAACAGTTCAATTTCTGCTTACACATAAAATTCATATGTACTCATTGGATCGAAGTCAAAACCCGCACCTTAGGTGATGCATTCCATGTACTTCATCACAAACAGACCACACTCGCTACCACTGCACAAAACATATATCACTTTTTTTTCTCATTCGTAATAACCATCATACAAGTACCCCAACACCTAAGCATTCACCACATAATATGTGACTAAATTGTTTCGGTGCTAACTCCAAAGGGCCAACTTGTGATCCCAACAACAAACAATGCCAATTTTTCTCTCAAAGTTGATTACTTCCAGATAATGTGAAATTAGATAGGCATACATCAACAAACCGACTCATTATCTTATGCCCAAAGAATGGTGTAAAAATCAACTCGATGATACGTACCATGGTTCTTGCATAAGCTTTGTGGTAGTTGTTGTTTAGCAAACTATAAGCTTCAATTTTTTTGGTACAAATTACCCACCACCATCAGTTGCCAGTGTAAGCGGTCCAATAGTGGTATGAAAACCTTATTGAACACCAATATTTCTTCGGGTTTCGGTGACTGGTACAAAACATCATGGCGGGCATCCGAGAAATACAATTGCATTACAAACAAACAACATTGAGGTAATATCACAAAATGCATAACCAAGTTGTGTGGATTTTATCTACATTGCAAGCAACAACCCTTACCGGTGTCATCGAAGACACATAACATATCTTGATGGTGTTGGTGGGTCTTTCCATTAGCAAAAATCCATATGCATCTATCACCTACACAACCAATCACACCAAATCAGCAAAGGTAATGTAAAGGGATTTTTATGGGCAGATCCACCTTAGAAACTGGATTGCCAATTAGCAACACCCCCTAAACCAAACCACTACCTCATTGTAGACCCATGCTTCCGGGTTGAAGAGGGGCAACAAGCAATCTAGGGTCAAAAACACCACACCTTCGCACCTTCGCTCCATACTAATTGTTCTCTGCCATGAGAATAACCATTCATCAACCTCATTAAAAAACAAAATAAATTAACTTGACAAAATACACTATAAAGAAAATCAATTAAACGAACAAAATCCAGTATACAATCATGTGCACTTGCCCTCTCTTAGAGTTGTTCAAGAACCATTTCACAACTTCCAAATCCTCCTTCAAGAATTGTTTCACAACTACCTTATATCATGAACCAAACCTAACTAACTTAAGTATTCAACCAAGCCAATTAGCCAAACCAAAATCAAATTGGTTTGGTTTAATTTGGTCTGTAAATGGTTAAATCGGTTTGGACCAATGTTGGATAGATTGTAAAGCCTCCTTCATGTAGGTGTAATTTGTAAAGGCTCAATAAAGATGACTTACAACCAAGATAATAGATTTAAGCTTGGTTTACATGTAGGATCAAAAGAAAAGTGAGAAAAAATAGAGGAAACAAAGAGATCTTTGGTTGATAAATTGCCTCTAACATCAGCACATTAAAACCCAAGAATCCAAGGATGCTAATGTATGCTCTCTTCCTGTTCTTCCTAGCTTGCAATATATCAAAGCCTTTGAATATCTTGAACACACCTTCAAGTACCTTGATATAAGGCCACCAAGAGGCATAATGGTACCCCAACTGATAGCATTCAATACTCCATGAATCTGATATATTTAGACCCATTCCAAAATTAGTCTTCAAGGGTTGGAGATTTGATTTGATGACGAGGAAAAATAGAGTAGCATATTGAAGACTGAGCAACAAAAGGGAATTTATTTAAATACTAAACATTTAACAAATCAGAAATATAAATTGAACCTCTTTTAACTAAGAAAATATTCAACCCCTTATTGTTAACCTGATTAACAAAACATAAATATACCTATTAAAATTAAAAATTAAATTTTGTTGCAAAACTAATGGCATACATTCCTCTCCCTCTCATTGTTTTAATAGGCCGAAATGGAAGAAATGAAACCCTAATTCCTCCACTAATGCAAAAACTTATGGATTATTTTTCTATGAATCAAAAATGTTTCACATCGGAAGTCAAAGTTATCACTCACCATTTCTTGCTACCTTAACATGGCATTTCCTTATGCCATCTTTCTATCTCCTCATTCAAATCCCTTATTTTGGTAATTATCTCTCATTCTTTCATTGAATCTTAAATTTAAACTATTCTTTTTCTAATAAATTCTATCAATTAGATCAATATCTAATACTTTTAACAATATATTATACATGATTTTTAAAATTGACCCAAAAACGAAACCGTTCTTCCATCCTAGTAGCGTGTAAGCAATTCAACCATTCAAGGCAAATGGGTTAATCCATGATATCATAATTAAATAAAAAAATTTAAAATAGAAAAAACAAAAAGTATTGAAAACTTAGGCACATCTCTAATGTTTTATATTAATCATATTAAAGAAAAATAAGTGTGGTAAATAATAATTATTCTTATTAATGTTGAAATGAAATATAAATTTAAAACCAATAAAAATAAAAATTATTTTTGTGGTGGAAGGTTAATAATTCAACCTTTTGAATCAAATGTGTCAACCCTTGATATCATAATTAAATAAAAATGACAAAAAATAGATAAAAAAACACAAACATTATGTAATAAAACATAAATTTTCTAAAAATGTTTAGGCATTTATCTAATATTTTATATTAATCATATTAAAGAAAAACAAGTATGATAAATAATAGTTGTTTTTATTGATGTTGGAAATAAAATATAAAATTGAAAACCAACCCAAAAGTGAAATTGTTTTCCTAGTGGCAGGTCAAAGTTCAACCTTTCGGGTCATATGTGTCAACCATTGATCTCCTAATTAAATAATAAAAATTAAAAAATATATAAAATTATAAAAATTAAAAATTTGTAGAAAATATTTGGACACATCTCCAATATTTATTTTAATCATATTAAAAATTAAATACAATAAATAAAAATCGCTTTTAACTTTTTATTGATGATGGAAATAAAACACAAAAATTAAAACTAACCCAAAAGTGAAATGGCTTTCCTTTTGGTGGTAAATCAACCTTTCAAGTCAAATATGCCAACCCACAAAGTCATAATTAAACAATAAAAATAAAAGAGATAAAACTGGAAAAATATATAAATTATGTAGAAAACATTCGGGCACATTTCTAATATTATATTTTCATCACATTAAACAAAAAAATGTGACAAATGAGAATAAGTCTTATTGACATATAAATATTAAAAAAGTTGTAGAAAATTTGGAAACATATTATTTACTATAATCATCATCAAAAATTGCCTTTTGCAAAGCATGTGTGTACTTACTCATGAGATAAAATGTGATAAAGAGAAAGGGACTTCAAAGACTTCGAATAAGTCAATGAGTCTTAGTTTGGGAGTTGATCCCCTTGGGCTCAATTCCCCAACCAATAGCATGGTTTTAAAAGGCTAAAGGTGTAGTTGAGGCATAGTGGCCCAAAAAGGTGAGGTGTAAGCCTAAAACATTAATAAAAAATGTAATTAAAATTTACAAATGATAAAAATAACGTGTAATGTACCAAGTTAGAATGATAGAAAGTATAAATATCCATAAAACAGAAATTTATAAGCAATAAGTTTTAACTTTTAAGCATTAAAAAAAGAATAATTAATCATCTAACAATTATAAGCATGTTACATTTTATGTTTCAAAATGTAATCTTATGAAATTATTCATATGAAGAATCATCTATATAATGAGCATTAGATTTATGGACATACACAAGTTGTGAAAAAAGAAACAATGTAGTTTATTTGATCTATGTAAAAAAAAATCAATAAAATAAAAAATAAATCCATTAGGAAAAGAAATGAGAAAAACAACAAACTTGGGATGTTAAATTAGAATATTAAGAAAAAAAATCACTTGATTTATCCAAGAGAAATTAATAACTTGATTGACCTTTTTTTGCATTGAGCTCTCTTAGGCTAACATACTAAGAGAAACTAATAGAACTTGATTTGTCCTATTGGTTTTTTATTTTTACTCTTTTTATTTGGCCCATAATTATTAAAGTACTTTTTCTATACATTTAGAACTATAAAAATACATAAGATATGTATTTTTTTTTACACGAAACCACTAAATAATGTTGATATTTGAGGCTTACGCCCTTTTACGCCTCATTCCTTGAGGCTTACGCCTGCTTTTGACAAAGGCTTAAGCTTCATGAGGAGAAATCTGAGCGCCTCACCTCATGGCATATGCCTCACGCCTCAAGGCTTAAGCCTTTTAAAACAATGACCAATAGAAATATATTGTATTAATATAATATAATATAATATAATATAGGGAAATTGTCTAAAACCCACTATGTCAGTAAGTTTTTATTTTCCAACCGTTCGTGCACTATTAATGCTTCTTAACAGAGGTGTTCATGTCACCATAAATTCAACTTTCATGACCAATTTACCCTTGAGTGATGAGTTAGAGGAAAAATGGTCTTTTTCAGTTTTCAATTTTCTTGTTTTTTTGCATTTTTAATGTTTTGTTATAATTTCCAATGTTTTTTTATAATTTCTGTTTTTTTACATTTTTCTATTTTCTACAATTTTTATTTTTTATTTTGTTTTACAATTTCTATAGTTTCTATACTTTGAAAATAATTTTTTATTTTGTTTGCAATTTCTATAATTTTTATATTTTTTGTAATTTCTACATTTTTATGTATTTTATATTTGAAAATATTTTTTTGAAGTTTTCCCATTTTCATGTCTAAATATTAAAATGGTACTATTATTAACACCCATTAATTTATTTTGTATATTTTATATTTTTCTATAAAGGTTAAAATGGTAATATATTAACCACCGTTAGTTTGTTTAACATCAAATTAGTGATATGGTGAGTTTTAGACAATTTGAAAAGTTGTGGTGAGTTTAAGAGAAATGCTGAAAACTCATGGTGAGCTTTAGACAATTTCCCTATAATATAATATAATATAATATAGTATAATACTCGATTTTTGGTTTGGTTTAGTTGAATTTTTTTGCCAAACCAAATAAAAGACCATATAAATTGATTCGAATTGGCATATTCAGTTTGGTTTTTGGTTCAATAATCAAATTTGAACACCCCTAATCATAGTATTATATCCTATGAGGTTAATGCATTTTTGGTAAACAAGATGAATTTTATTAAAAGAATGAATAACACCACCCACTATAGCCTCATAGTCTTGTAGCACAATGAACTTGACTTGAACTAGATAGGGTATTTAGAGTAAGAAAGAGAGGCTCCTTTACATTATGGGCTGTTGTATGGGCCGCCATATTGGCTTCTCTTAGGGCTGTCAATGGGTCGGGCCTACCCGACAGACCCAAACCAACTGAACCGATTACAACGGTTTTGGTTCCATGATTTTGTCCCCATTAATAATTGGGTCGGTTCTGGTTCTTGCTTGTCCCAAACTGATTCATACCCAAAACCAATTATTTTATTCAATATATATTTTAAAATTTCTTTTAATTTTTTTCATATTTTAAATTTGAAATGGTAAATTTCATAAATAACAAATAAGATAATATTAGTGAAAAATGTTTAATTTATTAGCATATAAATAATTTAGTATTTTTCTATCATTTTATTAAGGTTATGTTATTAAAATTTAAAAAGTTATTATTTAAATAAAGAAATATAATTTTCAATATAATCGGGTATGGACCTGATAGACCTGACTATTAATCGAGATGGTTCTAGGTCTATGATTTTGACCCGATTAATAATCGGTTTGGGACTAGTTCTACCTGGACCTAGCTTGTTGACAACCCTAGCTCCTCTTCTGATGAAGGATGTTTGAACTTTGAACTATCTAAATAACAATGGGTTGCCTCAATATCTTTCACGGTAACATAAAGAGGGTACTGGGACTAGGGGTGCAACTTGGGTAGGCCCAACCTAAGCCCAACTTGACCTAACCCAAGCTTTTTGTTGGATTGGACTTGTGTTTTTAGGTTGTAGGCTAGTACTAGGCCAGAAAACTCAAGCCTAACTTAAAACTTGGGTTGGACTTGGGTAGAACTATAATTGGACCGGATTCAACAAAATTCGAATATGATCTAATTATTGAAAACTTGCATCTGAATTTGATCTAAAATCTGATTGGATTTGAAGACCTCAAATTCGAATTTGGATCCTAACAAACTTAGATCAGATTCAAATTTAATTTGACTCTGCTTTATTTTTTAAATACAAAAAAATTCAAAATTTAATTACCTTTCAACTTTTATATATAATTAATTCATGTAAATATAACATACTAAATTTAGTACACATATAAATCCATATATAATATAATATATAAAAATATATTTTTATAATTTTCAATATAATTATATAAAATGTATATATAAAAATTAATAAATATTATTATATAATTGAATTTGGATTTTAACTGGATGTTCGGATCGGATGGACTTAAATCTGAATCCAATCCAATTATTAATCGGATGCTAATTGCAAAATCTAAATCTGATCTGATTCCATAAACACATCATCTGGATCCAAGATAATCGGATCGGATGTAAGATTAGGCCACATGGGTAACCTGAGCCAAACCCAACCCAACCTAGGTCTAACCGGATGACTCAATCCAAGCCTGCCCAAACAAAAACGTATACATGTAAATTATATTTATATAAAATATATTTTTTAATTATATATACATGTCTATATATATATATATTAATTTCTAATTGAAATTTATACATATTTTCAATAATTCTACTCTTAAATTTGGCTATAAAAGTCCGATTAAAGATGGCTATATAGAAATATATACATAAAATTCCAACCAACCTGCCCAAACCCAACTAATTTGGCTCGACCTAGCCCGAGCACAAGCCCAGCCCGGGTTGGTAAATTTGGGCTTAACCTCGGGTCGGGCTAGGCCCAAGCCTGAGGTTTGTACCTTTATGATTGGACCTGGATTGACCATTTACCCAACCAAATCTGTTAAAGTTAGCACACGTGCATGGCATGTGAGTCCTTACACTAGTTGCAAATAAAAATACGAAAAATTAATTTAAATGTCTTAACTCATTGACTGGATTTAAAGATTACTATATTTGAACTTATATTTACAAACATTAACATTGTATGATTAATATCAATAAAATATTCTGATTTAACTTAATTTTCTAGGGCGTAAAGCCACAAGGCAAATATATGATTAATATCAATAATTATATAAAAGACACGAGGTGTGTGGATATAATGCGAGAGGAAAATAAATGGTCTAAAATAATGGTGGTTTGAATATGGAGCCATCATCATAACTTGTTCCTTTGGCATGTTTTCAGAATAAAATCCATCATCGTTATGCGCGTTTTTTTTTTTTTTCTTTCACTTTTTCATAAAGGACTTTTTTATTATATTTTATGATAAATTATTAAATTAGACGCGGCTGTTGTTGTAAATGAATCATGGGCATCATCACAGACACCTCACGTCAGGCCCCACAAAAATGACTTCTTGTATAATCTTAGAAATCTATCACAAAGGATATATTTTTATTTAATTGAATGGCTCACATCCAAGGAACTAAAGATCCCTTTTTCTTTTTATCATTTTCTTTTATATTTTTCATATAGATATCCACTCTAAAAGCTTATTCTCACTCTAAAGAAAGAAACTAAGAAAAAGAAAATAAGGAATCTTTCAAAGTAGGAGTAATAAGTATGGCATACAATGCATAGATGTGTATTATTTTAAGGTTGTGGTAGATAGAAGCCAAGCTACAAGTCTACAACGTCGTTATGTGGAAATAATGTCGTTTTGGAATTATTGTTTCCAATTTTTCTTTTCGTATCGGAATTGGGCTGATCCAATATTTGTAGTTATAGCAACTAGTGCAGTGGTCAGAGATGAATAGAGTGCTGCATGAGAGAGACGGGAAAATATATGGACCCTGGATATGAATCCAAGGCAAGATTTGACGTTGAGGCATTATCTTGACTATATACCTATAACAAAATTGTTCACGTCATCCAAGGTAAGTTTTGACGTTTAGGCATTATCTAGACTATATACCCGTAACAAAATTGTTCACGTCACAATTTCTCTTTGTTTTATTATCCCTTCTTTCTCACTAGCGTGTAATTGAGGCTAGTCGAGTTAATTTTTGGCATGTCTTGGCTTGAGCTAACAAAAATATTAGTAGGTTTGAGTTACAGTTCGATTCGGACTCTATTTTCTGGTTTGAGTTTGGTTCGATTAAATATTTAATGAGTTCAAGTTAAGGTTGAAAATTCGAAAATGAATATATTTTTATATTTTATACGTATATGTGCTATATTTTTATAATATATAATATATTTTTATATTATATATAAAATATAAAACTATTTATATAAAAATATATTTTCATAATATATGATGAAGGATGATTTGCTCTTTTAGTAACATCGTGACATGTGGCACCCTAGAGCCATCACATGACACCTTAGTACCATGTAAGCATTGACTTTACAAGCATTTCAAACTTGCCACACCTAACTAAATTGCCTTGACCCCACCTCGGCAAGTTGGCGTAAGAGGCAACCTTCTTCTGTCGACCTGACCGAGACCTAGTTGACGACCTGCACGATGTGATGGACGACCTCCCCTTGACTCCTTCGGGATCATGTTGCGTCATCAACAAAACTAACTCCCGTCCTGTTTGCTTCAAAGGCAATTGGATAAGCTTTACTGCTTTACACGGAAGCCAATTCCGAGCGCGAAACCACCTCTGAGAGAGGCTGGCCAGAGATCTTGGACACACTACGTGACACCTACGACAACCTGCGCCTATATAAAGGAACCACATTAATCAGAGAAGGTACCCACGATTTAGCATTCACAGCTCTCTTGCATTCTCGCTTTATAAGCATCTAGAGACTCTTCGCTGATTTAAGAATCGAAGTGCCCATCCTGGGTAAAGCAACCTCAGTACTCTAACACTATTTCCTTACAACTTGACTAGACGACTTCACTAGCCCATCATCCGAGCTACCCTGTAGAAGGGAGCGACCGGATCCTGCAACATCAATTGGCAATGTTTGTAGGAACTGCTACATCAAAGCTAAGTTCTCACCAATCCACTAAGCAGTTAGAAATGGCTTCATCAAGCACCACCAACGTTAACAATGCCGACAACATGCAAGTTGATGGCACTACCACTGGGGGGCAGAACCAGCCTATGCAAAATGTAGAGAATCCATTTGTCACGATCGAGCAGATCACCATCCCCCTGACATTACTAGGCATTCTGGTTGCTCGGGACTGAACCTTCCTCCCCTGCTCGTTTTGATTGCACCTCTCCCTACAGTTGAGCCCTCAGTGGTTCCTGTTGGGATTGACGGTTGCTAGTTTTACGAGCTGGTGCAGTACATCCACAACATAGCAGATGCCACAAGCACCCCAGCAGCAACAGTAGTAATAGCAACAAGTTCCCAGCCAGATCCCTGCACCAACATTGAATATGAACTGATAACTCTGTAGTTTGATGCCTTAAGGGCATCATTTTAGGGGTATTTTAGGCCTTAGAATAGTCAAAATGTCCCCCTTTCCCAGTTAAATTCAATATTGTGATCTTTGAGGGTCTCTATGCAAATCTTGGGGAAAACTGGGAAGTTTCAAGGATGAAATGGAGTTTTTGGGAAGCTGGTGTGAATTCTAGTTGAGAGATGGGGTGTTTTTGTGAAAAACTGAGCATAGGAGGGCGCCTCCTATTTGCTAAACCCAGAATGGTGCCCCTCCTACTGTATTAGCATACTCCCCTCTCCCTAGCAAACCCTAGGGCGCCTCCCCACTCATTTTTTTCATCTCTAACAAACCCTAGCCGCCCCTAACTATTAAATCCTCACCTTCCATCCCTTCTAACATCTAATCTCTACCCTCCATTCTAGGGCACCCTCTTTGGAGTGCATTCTAAGCCTAGGGCGCTAGCTAACTTCTGATCCTCACCATTCAACTGTTAACCACTAGATCTCAGCCCTCTATTTCACTCTCTATCTCAGCCATTCACCCTAGGGCGTCACTCACTCCTTTTAATCTCCACCTTTCAGGCCTAGGCACCTAAATCCCCACCATCCAATTTTGGGCACCCAAATCTCAACCCTACATAATATTGGGTGCCCTTTCCTTCTCTTCTCAGCCTTAGGATCACCTTAGAACAATCATAGCCCTCCATTCTAAACCCTAGGGTGCCCATATTTCTGCTAAAACCTAGCTGCCGCCCCCTCTTTCTCTTTAATTCCAGTTTTATCCACCATTCTCTATAAAAAGGACCCAGGGGGTCCTGAGAAGGGGTTGGATTCTGCCCCTAGGTAAGACTGAAGGTTGTTCTTGAGAAGTTCAAGGGTAGAGAAAGAGGATAATGCCCAAGCAAGAGGAGGGGTTCCTGCTTGCAGTTTGCCTGGCCACTACTGCCACCTCTGGATTCAGATCCCAACCAATTTTCCATTAGTTTCATATTTACTTTCCGTTCTTTAATTTCCAGTTCTTATTTTTATTTTTGCAATTTACTTTTATCAAGTTTAATTTTTGTCTTCCTTTCTGTAGATCTGAAATTCGGTCAGGTAAGACGGAAGGCCTAGCTCAAGGAGTTCGAGGGTCAAAGGATAGATCCGGAGACTGCTACGTCTAACCGAGTTGTAGACTTTTTATTTAGTTTTTTCATTTATTTATTTATTTATATTTTTGCAAACTTCACTTTCAGCATTGTTAGAATTTTATTTCAATGAATTCCAGTTCAATTAATTAAGTTTTGTGTTTCTGCAATCTTCAATCGTGTTATTTTTCCTGGATTTAAGTACGTAACGATTTTTCCCTCGCTTCCCTATGGATACGACCCCTTTCTCACCACTAACTGTGTTTGTAGTTATTCTGAGAGTCGAAAAAATTTATAAATATTGAAACTAGTGTTCTGAAGTGGTTAACGACACGCTTCCGGATACACCACAAACCAAAACCAAGTGTTGGATCCTTCTTGCCATCAAAACGACCAGAACCAGAATCGGGTCACAAACAACAACCAGGAGGGGACCCGCACTTCTGAAGCTCGGGACTCTACTTACATCCTGTTTGAAGAAGCCACCACGCCTAACAGATCCTCCTTTCCATCAAACAACAACCATTGGTTCCACCGAGGGGTCTCGAAGAAGACACCGCAAATGTACCCACCACGCCTGAGGAAAAACCCTCTTCACCCCAAAGGATGAGGAAGAGGCAAAGAAGGAAGAGATGCGGAAAGAAGAGGCAAGCCAGATCGCCATGTCATCTGCACTACACGTGTCCTGCACATCCCCTTTGGTAGCCGAGATCCTTGTGGCCCCCTTCAGTCCAAGGATGTCATGTCCCCTAGCCTCGAGTCTTATGATGACACCACCAACCCGGTCGACCACCTCGACAACTTTCAGGCCTTAAAGCAACTTCATAGGGCCTTAGACGTGAGCCTGTGCGTTGCATTCCCAACCACTTTCAGAGGCAAAACTTGGATGTGGTACTCTGGGCTAGCCGCGGGATCAACCAAGACTTGGAGGCAGTTCGCAGACTTGTTCACAACCCATTTTCACAACGAATAAGCGGTGCCCAAAGTCCGCAACCAGTCTCTTAAATGTGGTCCAACATAATGATGAGAAGCTTAGGGACTACATTAAAAGGTCCAACCTAGAGCGATTGCAGATCCCAAAAACTTGACCCTACCTTCCAGCTAGCTCACCACGACAGTTAACGAGATCCAACACCCTGACTTGCATTGGGAGGTCGAGTTAAACCCTCCTAATTCTATGGAGGAGTTCCTTGATCAGATGCCCAAGTATATAAAGGTCGAGGAAGCACTCAGATCCCAAATAAAACTAAGAGGGAAGAGAAAGAGGCCGGAGGGTGACCAAGGCAGCAATAAATAGAGGAAGAAGAGTAGGTCCTCCAGGTGCAGCAGGTCGCCTCGCAAACACAGTAGATCGCCCTACCACAAAACTAGATTGCCCCAAAGAAGTAACAGATTGTCAGGCCAATGCTCCCAAACTCCCCCAGTCAAGACAAAGAACTATACTCCCCTGAATGTTGGAAGGGGGGAGATTCTGATGGAGATCAAGTTGGCCGAGTATCTGAAGTGGCCAGCTCACCGCATGGGAGACCCAGCCAACCACAACCATGATAGATATTGCCACTTCCATTGGGAGAGAAGGCAATATACAGAGAACTGCCGAAATCTCAAGGATGAGATTGAGGAAAATCAGGAGGTATTTGAAGAAGTTCATCAAAAGATATGACTATGACTGCTGAGAAGAGAACAGCCCTAGTGCGAAACACAACAAGAAGACCACCCGATTCGAGGTGTTATCAATATGATCATGGGCATGTCGATAGTAGTAGATTGCAACACCTCGGCCAGCTAGAACTCAGTCCAGGAGCTGGCCCATGAAGAGGAAAACCTACTAAAGTGGCCGCACATTGAGGAGGTGATATACTTCACCGTAGATGACAGCCTCGGGGTCCACTACCTTCACGATGATGCTCTCATTGTCAAACTCATAATACATGACTTCGAAATAAAGCAAATTCTTGTGGACTCTGGTAACTCCACTGACATTTTGTTCCTAAAGGTGTTCGAGTAGATGGAGTTACTGAAGAAGGACCTTCTTCTGGCAGATTTACCCTTGGTTGGCTTCAATAGAGAAGTGGAGCAACCTATAGGGAGTATAAACCTGTTACTAATAGTGGCCTCCGCACCAAACAGAGTTCGGTTCAATCATGACTTCCTCATGGAATTACAAAAGGACCTTCTTCTAATAGATTTACCCTTGGTTGGCTTCAATGGAGAAGTGGTGTAACCTATAGGGAGTATAAACCTGTTAGTAATATCGGTCTCCGCACCAAACAGAGTCCAGTTCAATCATAACTTCCTCATGGTGGTGACCTCCTCTCCCTATAATGCAATATTGGGTCGGCCTATCCTATACTCCCTCAAAGTACCACTTCGCTTTAAGCAAGTAAGTTTTTTGCTTAGTAATTCAGATGCTTTTGCTTGGTCGGTTGTTGATATGCACGGCATAGACTCCTCTGTCATAATTCACAAACTTAACGTTGACCCCTAGTTAGACCAATATAACAGAGGAAAAGGAATTTCACCTAGGAGAGGCGAAGGATAGTTGACGAGGAGGTCAAGAAGCTCCTGGCAGCAGACTTCGTTAGAGAGGTCGAGTATCTGAGCTGGATTATGAATCTAGTGCTTCTAGAAAAAGCTAACGGAAATTGACGCATGTGCATTGACTACACTAACTTGAATAGAGCCTGTCCAAAGGATAGCTTCCTGCTTCCTAGGATAGGTCGACTGGTAGATGTGACCTCGGGGTTTGAACTATTTAGCTTGTGTTTTATTAGTTGCTTTTTTTTATGCTTATGCTTGTGTCAAAACCCCACGTTGGGCTCCACCTATTGGACCTAGGAGAGGGGTGCCTAACCCCTTCCCTCTTCCATCCAAGTCTTACTTGAACTGGTTTAGCCGGCGCCTCGGGCTAAGGTACCCCCCTCGGCTCGGCTGAATTGAGTGGACTCCCTCTCTGATTCGCTTGAAGACATAACTTAGGAAGGAAGGACTCACCAGCATAGAGAGGGGAGTGACCGACCTCACCTAAACTGAATGGGAATTGACCTCATTGCAGACTTCATCTCCGACCTTGATCTACTCCTCCACAAGAAACTCAAAATGGTGCAAATGGGGCCCTATTTATACCCGAAGGGTGCGAACAACCGACAATCGAGATCCGTTCAATCCGACGGTCCACAAAGGGGCACACTGCTTCAATTTCCAAATGCGAATTCAGATTTAGAATTTGTTCGCTTGTTTTGAAATTCAAACTTACTATGTGCTAGCCTGCCCACTGGACCGACCCAGGTGAGCAAACCAGCTGAACCGGTCACTTCGGAACAAGGACCCGTGACGAGCTACTCCCTTCGCCGAACCGGTCTCAATTTGGGAGTGGGGGCAATTGATGGAGGGTGGTTTGTCCCTCTAGTGATAGCGCGACACATGGCGCCCTGGAACCGTCACATGACACCTCAACACCCTGTAGGTATTGACTTCAAAAGCATTTTGAACACATCGCACTTTCCTTAACTACCTCAACCCCACCTCTCCAGGTTAACCTGTGGATGCCCCGAAAAGGTTAGGTCGGCGTAAGAGGTGATCTTCTTCTGCCAACTTGACCGAGACCTAGTTGGTGACTTGCACGACGTGGCGGGTGACCTTCCTCACGAGTGGGATATCATCTCCAACTCCTCTAGGATCACGTCACCTCATCGATGGAACTAACTCCCATCCCGCCCGCTTCTGAGGCAACCAGATAAGCTTTATTGCTTTTCGTGGAAACCGACTCCGAGCGTGAAACCATCCTTGAGAGAGGCGAGCTAGAGATCTCGGACACACTATGAGAAGTCCATTGCAACTTGTGCCTATATAAAAGCATCCCATTAATTAGAGAAGGTATGTGTGATTTAGCATTCACAACTATCTTGCATTCTCGCTTTCTAAGCATCTAGATACTCTTCATTAACTTAAGCATTGGAGTGTCCACCCCAGGTAAAGCAACTCGAGTACTTAATGTTGTTTTCTTGCAGCTAGATTTGGCAACCTCACTAGCCCAACATCCGACTTATCCTCTAGCAGGGAGCAACCAGATCGTGTAACATTAATATATATTATAAAATTTATTTTTGTATTATATAAATGAATCGAGCCACACTTACAAGCTTTTGAGTTATTCTTTGTATTGGTTGAACTCAAGTTCGAATAAATAATCATGCTTACCCCCGAGATTTGAACTTGATCCAAACTTGATTAGAGGCGAACTTGAACCGAGGCTAATTGAACTCAATCCCGGATTAATCAATTAGAGTTCAAGTCGATTGCACACCCACCATTCACCCATCTTTATTTTGTGTTTTTTATTTTTATTTTTTCTTTGATTAAATCCACCTCGTTTTGAAAATGACCAATCATGTCATGAATGAGAAAACATGTAGCACTGAATTCCACCTTTCTCATTATTTCCTCTATCACATCTTATACGTTTCCAACAAAAACAAGCTGCTTCTCATTCCACTAATCCAATATAATTGTGCCTACCTTGCCCTAGTTGCAACCTTGCTGAAAAGAGTTATGCAGGTACAATAAATGTAGTTGTGTTTGGCCGGTTGGCCCAAAGTTTCAGAAGAAAAGTATTAATCTATACTATTTATAAAAGTGTGAATGAGGAGGTATTGGCTTCTGTAATTTTTTTATTGAAATACCCTTCTTCTTGAATTTAGTTCATCTCCATTGAAAAGGTAGAGAATGTAATTAAAAGAATACCATTAAGTACATTCAGTTACCTTTTATTACGTCTCGTTTAAGTCATTAAATAAGTCACATTCTCTCTCATTGAATCCAACATTTATACTTTTGTTTATCATCATTAAATTTCACTAATAAATTCATACACAATAATTATTAATAGAATGAAATTTTGTATTTTTTAAAAAAAACATAGAAATGAAATCATGTTTTTCATCTAGGTGGTGTGTAAGTAGTAAATCATTTGGGTCAAATGGATAATTTCATGATGTCATAAATAAATAATAGAAATTTAGAAATATAAAAAATACTTTTGTTTATCATCAGTAAATTCCACTAATCCATACACAATAATTATTAATAGAATAAAATTTTATATTTTTAAATAAACCTGGAAATGAAGTCATATTTTCCATCTAGATCGTGGGTAGGTACTTCAACCATTTGGGTCAAATGAATAATTTCATGATGTCATAAATAAATAATACGAATTTAGAAATATAAGAAATACAAAAAATATAGAAAAAATCTGAAAAAATTGGACACATTTCTATTATTATATATTTTGCATATTAAAAATAACTATGATAAAATAGACAAATTTTATTAATGATGGACATCAAATATACAACTTAAAACCAATGGGAAATTAAATCATCTTCCTATCTAGGGGGTGGGTTAGTGGTTCAACATTTCATGTCAAATAGGTTAACCCATGATCTATAAATAAAAATATTTTTTTAAATAGAATATTACAAAAAATATGATCTAGATGGTAGGTAGGTCAATGATCTAACATTTCGGATCAAATGGGTCAATCTATGATGTCATAACTAAGTAACAAATATTAAATACATACATACATACATACATACATACATACATACATACATACATACATACATACATACATACATACATACATACATACATACATACATATATACATATAAACTCAATGAAAAATATAAGCTTTATATAAAGCATTTTGATACAATTTTATAGTTATATAATCACCATATTAAACAAAAACAAATGTGAAAATAAGAATTACTTTTATTGATGATGAAAATGGAATACATGATTTAAAATTAACCGTAAAAGCAAAATGGTTTTTCCATCTAAGTGATGGGTTAGTGGTTAAACTATCCATGTCAAATGGATGTTATTATTAAATTATAAAATACATAAAATCTAAAAAGTGTAGAAATTTGTCGATAATTTTGGGTACATTCTATAATATTATATATTCATCATATAAAAAGTGTGATTAATGAGAATTATTTTTCACTAATGATAGAAATGGGATAAAAATTAGGATAAAAAATAAAGAGCATTAATGTCTAACACATGATCGGACTAACCATGTCAAATGGTTCAGTAATTTAATTAGCAAGGTCATCATAGGCAAGTGGTTTGGTATGGATGGAAACAAATTAGATCATATTTGAATTAGGGTATATTCAAATCTGATCTGATCCAAAGATTCGACCGGATCTCATAAATATTGATTCGAATCCGAATCCAATCAAGATGTTAGATATTCAAATCTAATACGATCCTATTTATTTTTTTTAAAAGTAATATTGAGCATGACAATGACAATCCGCCAAAGCGCCCTTGAAGAAAAGAAGTAATTTACTTCACAGAAGACAACACGTACGGAATACAATATCCGCACGATGACACCTTAGTGGTAAGATTGTTGATTAACGACTTCGAGGTAAAAAGGATCTTGGTCGACTCTGTGAGCTCGACTGATATCATCTTTTTAGAAGCCTTCGAGCGCATGGAGCTCGGAAGAAAAGGCCTACAGCCAGCCGACGTACCCCTGGTCAACTTCAGCGGGGAAGTGTTCTGACCTGTCATCCGGGTGAGGGTACTAGTTGAAGCAGGCTCGCCTCCTAACACAATTTAGTTCGATCACAATTTTCTAGTGGTCGCCACTCTCTCCTCGTATAATGCCATACTAGGCCGACCCATCATGGACGCCTTCCGGCAATTGTTTCGACATATCACCTGGCTGTGAAGTTCCTCATTGACAGAGGCATCAGAGTCATGCGAGGTGACCAATTGGAGTCTCACAAATGCTACATAGTCACCTTGAAGGTGAGAGGCAAGATTGTTGTCGACATCGACTTGGAGCCACCATTTAAAAACCCAGACGAGCGAGCTCAGCCAACTAAAGAAACCGTCCTGGTTCCGGTCACAAAGGCTGATCCAAAGAAGATGGTTCATATAGGAGCTCGCCTAACAGAACCAGTGCGCTCCAGTTTGGTAAGTTTTCTACTTAATAACTTAGATGTTTTCACTTGGTCGGCAGCAAAAACGCCCAACATAGACCCTAAGATCATAACTCACAAGTTAAATGTGGACCCTACAGTCAGACCAGTTCGACAAAGGAAAAGGAACCTCACCCCGAAGAGATGGAAAATAGTCGACGAAGAAGTAGGGAAGCTGTTCACCGCGGACTTTGTGAGAGAAGTCCAATACCCGAGTAGGATTGTGAATCCAGTGTTGGTAAAGAAAGCCAACGGCAAGTAGCGCATGTGTGTCGACTAAACCAACCTGAATCGAGACTGCCCAAAAGACAACTTCCCTCTCCTCCGAATTGATCGCCTGGTAGATGCAACCTCAGGGTTTGAGTTGTTGAGTTTCATGAATGTTTACTCCGGCTACAACTAGATTTCAATGGACCCAACTGATGAAGAAAATACTGCTTTTGTAACCAAGATGGGTCTATATTGTTATAAAGTCATGCCCTTCAGATTAAAAAACGCTGGAGCAACCTTCCAGTGACTTGTAAATAATGTTTTTTTTTAAATTTAATCGGAAATAAAGTTAAATGTTATGTAAATGATATGGTTGTTCAGACTCAATTTTCAAATGATTTGATTGCCGACCTGGACCTCATTTTCTAATGTTTTGAGAAAATACAACTTAAAACTTAACCTGAACAAGTGTGTCTTCAGTGTGACGTCGGGTAAGTTCCTCGGATACATTGTTAGCCGATGTGGCATCAAAGCAAACCCAGAAAAAATCAAGGCAGTGCTAGACACACGACCCCCAAGCTCAGTTAAAGAAGTCCAAAAGTTGACTAGCTATATAGCTACCCTAAACCGATTTATGTGGCCATATAGCTCAGTTAAAGAAGTCCAAGACTTTGAGTGGACCGAAGAGTGTCAACTTGCCTTTGATAAGCTGAAAAGATACCTAAGCTCACCTCCCTTGTTGACTAGACTTGAGACCGGGGACAATATTAAGATCTACCTCTCCGCGAGTGAAGAGGTAGTCAGTTTGGTCCTAGTTAAAGAAGTAGAAAAAGTACAACACCCTGTTTATTATGTAAGTAAAGTCCTACACGCTACTGAGACAAGGTACTCGAACTTTGAAAAATTAGCCTTTGCACTAGTGTTAGCAGCCTGAAAGCTAAGACCCTACTTCTAGGCTCACACTATCGTATTCCTGACCGGTCGACCTCTGAGCCAAATCCTACAGAAGTTTGAGGTCTCGAGGAGACTTACGAAGTGGGAAATCGAGCTCAGTGAATATGACCTCCATAACGAGCCACGACCAGTAATAAAGGCGCAATCTTGACCGACTTCATCATTGAGTGTACCTTCAACTCACCGACCCCTGAAGTTGCCGAGTTAGCAACCACATCGGAGGCTTCAACTAGTGTGGCACCTGCCCCAGCTCGGGAGATCCCGACTTGGGATGAGGATCCCTGGATACTCCATGTAGACAACTCATCCAACCAAAGTGGAAGCGAAGTTGGCTTGATACTCTATCAACCTAGCAAGGTGAAACTGGAATGCGCGCTTCGGTTTTTACTCTGAACTTTAAACAGCGAAGTCGATATGAGGCACTTATAGCTGGGCTATCGCTACTAAGTGAAGTCAGGGCCAAACGTCTCGTGGTTTGCAGCGACTCACAATTTGTAGTAAACTAAGTGAAAGGACAATATGAGACTCGGGAACCCGGCATGTTGGCCTACCTGTCCAAGGTAAGGGAACTCCTATCCAGCTTCCACTCTTGGTATCTCTAACAGATTCCGAGATCGGAAAACACTAAGGCTGACGCTCTCTCCAGGTTGGCTAGTGCAATTGACCTAACAAAAAGAATGGTATACATAGAAGACTTACCTCGCCCATCCATAGAAAGGGTAGTAGAAGAGGTTGTCCAAGTGACAACAACAAAAATGAGCTAAATAAACCTACTTGTTGACTACATACACCAAGGAATATTGCCAAAGGAACGCAACACAGCTTGGAGAATAGAGCGACAGGCAGCTTGCTATGTGATCGTGGGCGAACAGTTATATAGAAAATCTTTCACATTACCATACCTACACTACCTACGCCGAGCTGAAGTAAACCAGGTACTACACAAAATTCACAAAGGGCTTTGTGGAGGACACTTGGGGGGCAGAACCCTCGCTTAAAAGGCTTTGCGGCAGGGGTACTACTGGCCCATGATGAAAGTAGATGCAATCGAACTGGTACAGGGATGCAACAAGTGCGAGCGACATGCTAGCATCCTGCACTAACCAACGGCCGACTTGAAGTACCTCACCAACCCCTGGCCATTCTAACAATGGGGGATCGAAGTACCTCACCACTAACTGTACACTAAAGTAAGAAACATTTTACCACGATTTTTATATTAGAGAATTTAAAAAGATTGTATAACCTAAGCAAAAACATAATACCTCTTTAATGTGTAAATTTCTTATACGCTTCGTTAATTTATCACAAAAGTCTGACATTCTGTCTAAATTGTCCTTTTTAGATTGGACAACTACTGCAACTTCATCTAATGCATCGTTCGATGATCTTTCTTAGCTTCTAGACAGCTTTGACTCATCCCCCTTAATGATTACGCTCCCCATGTTCAGATCGATAGGTATCCATGAGAAGAATTTATATCCACCAATATCCTAAAACAAATAAAGTTAAATTCAGCTTCGGTTAAGGATGAGATTAGATCAACAATAACCAAAAAGTTATACTTGCTTGGGGCTTTGCACACACCCAAAATCATTTCCCTTGTGTGCCAAGCCATTTGGATGTAAAAACTTTACAAACCCCGATTTCACATGGGCAAATCCTTGCCTCATCTTTCCACAAGAAGAAGTTGCACCTTCTATCGGGGTCGAGCTACAATAACCATACATTAGTTAGTATCCCCGGGTTAGTAGATGCTGAACTAGTACAAAACACCCAACTTGCACAAAAGAAACGAGCATAAAACTCTTGACCAATGTTCTCAGTCTTTCCATGCCTAGCTACAATGGTTACACACTCTCCACATGGGCACACAACATTCATTGTGAAAACACAAGTCAAGTGAAGTCAATTACTACCTAAAATAATAAAAAAAAGTTCATTAGGACAATTTATCGAACGAGTGCGGGGTGAGCATGCGAGGGGGACGGGCGAGGTGTGCGGGCTGGGCAGGCTAGGCATGCAAGAGGGACATGCGGGGCATGCAAGTGGGACGTATGGGTTGGGTGTGCAAGGGGGGCGGCCAGAGCATGTGAGTGGGGTGAGCAGTTAGGGAGTGCGAATGGGGCGTGCAGGGGGAGCGGCCAGGGCATGTGAGTGGGGTGAGCAGATGGGGCATGCAGGGTTGGCGTGCAAGGGGGGTGAGAGGGGCATGCGACTTTGCACTCAGGCATTTCTACGAATAGTTTCCACATATCTTTCTAAGTTTGTGATGATATGAACTCGGATGTGCACAGTTGCCATGCGAGGGACTTCAAACTCGAATACTACCTCCCGTGTTTCTCCAATGGTGTATAGTTGCCATGCAAATGACAGTGTCGGAGATAACCAACTTCGAGCCAATTCCCTCTCCCTCTCCCCCTTGAGCTAATATCAGTGACTAGCTCAACCATATAAGGGTAGTTTAAGACAAAATCGTCTCTACCTAACGAAAATGGCATTTTCGAATATAAAAGGGTAATTTTGAAATTTTTGAAAATTATAACAGTCACCTGATAGCATATTTGAACAGTTTATGATGGGACGTTAACAGTGAGGGAAATACTAGTCCATTGTCAGAAATAATAAGAGTAGCGCCAATCAATTTTCAAATAGTAAGAGTACACTTAATAAATTAGCTAAACCATAAGGGAAGTTTAAAGAAATTTACCCTTATGATTACTAATTGATTGATCAAGACTTCTATTGGCTACTAACATGCGCTATTAACTCTCCAATCCCAATATTCACCTGCTCTTATCTCTTTCAGAAGGAGTCAATTAAAAAAAAAAAAAAAAACAAGATAGGAAAGAACTTAAATATCAAATATTCAAATAGAATTCAAAATTCTAATTTTTTTAATTCTTTCCCAACATTTCAAATATTCAAATCAATAAGTTACAATTGGTAAAATGATATAACCAAGTCAATAGTAAAAAGTTACTACTTAGTTATTAACAAAGATATTTATAGAAATACAGAATAGGAAAATTTCAATCATTCTATTACAATAATTTATATTTCCTCCGATAAGTTGACCCAATAAAGTAAACTTCTATTTATGGAACCCAAGCATTGGTTACTAAATATCATATGGCACCTAACCTTATTGATTCTTCACACCAGTTGCTCTTGCATGGGAATCACAATACCACTAGATGGTAGGTCCCACACGGCCACGCCTTCGTACTCTCAAGTTGAAGACTTCAACCTCTAGTTCAATCAACACTACTAGTCTACTAGATCTATAGACTTCTACTAGAAGAGCCCCGTGATGCATGAGCTATTTTTTCCCTTAAAATACCCTTTCAATCCATTAATACCCCCTTTTGTTATCATTCTCTCTCTACGGTTTTAAATGAATTGGATTTGGATCGGATTCATATTTAATTTGAGTACGCTTCAATTTTTTAACAAGAAAAATACAAAGTTAATTATTTTTAAACTTTATGAAATCCGATTGGATTTAAAAGCCTTGGATTTGAATTCAAAATTTAATGAACTCAGGTCATATTGGAATTTAATCTGATTCTGTTTTAATTTTTTAAAATAAAAAAAAAACTAATTACTTTTCAACTTTCCAAAATCTAATTGAATTTGGAGACCCCATATTCAAATTCGAATCCTAATGAACTTGGATCGGATTCAAATTTTATCTGACTATTTTAATTTTTTTAAATACGAAAAAAGTTAATTACTTTGGTCCCCATAAGTACTTTATACTTTGGCTCGAGTGACAATTTGGCCCCCGAACTTTAAAATGTGACAATCCCGTACTCAAAATTTTGAAATGCGACAATTCGGTACCTACTGTTAACCAACTGTTAAGTGACATATAAAAAATCATAAATACCCTCAATTATCATTTAATTTTCTTTATCAACCATTCCCTAAAATCAAAACCAACCTACACACACAAAAAAGGCTAGTTATGCAGAAAATTCAAATTTCAGATGTGCGCTCAATGCTTCTTTAACCAGTTTTCAATTTCCGCTAGTTATAAGTGATGAAAAGGATGCCCTTCAGAAGAGAAATCTCAAATACCTCGTCGCTTTAGTATTAACTGAAAATCAAATGGAATAAAACAGAGTTACCGATTGACATGTATATTGAATCTTCTTCAAATAGAGCAGAGAAAATTGGACTTGTCAGCTATACACCAACACCAATACCCCTAGCCTCAATTTATTGCCCCGCCCTCTTTCATCTGTTCATCATCCACTTAAATTAATAGCATGTAATTATATTTATTAAGTCGTACATGGGTACATAAAATGAAATGGATCCCCACTAACTGTCCTCCCTACTCTTCCCCTCTCAATCGGATAGTCCAGCCTTGCTCTTTAGGCTGAATTTGGAAGGAGTATAAATGTAAATATGTAAAGCGCAAAATTTTATATTTTGTATTATTTTGTATGTATCTAGGTGCTGCTTGAAACCCAGTTGAAATGGTTGAATTTATAAAAAATGGTTTTGCATTTTAGAACAGAATAGAGTAATTGAGGCGAGAGAATGACAGAGACACACAGATACAGAGGGAGATACACAAATACTGAGGGAGATACGTTGCAGAGCAGAGCTTTGGAGCTGCGAAGAAATTAAGCACAGTTTCTTCTTGCATACTTGGGGCAGCAGCAAGTTGCATAAAAAAATGGTTTTGTTATACAGTTGCTTGTTGCACACTCGGCATGCACATCGAAGCTATTGTCCATCGACAATCAGGGTGAGGTGAGGGAACTAGCTAGGAAGGTTTCTACTTTCTGTGCTTTCAGGACTGATGCCCCACGCTCACAGAGGTCGCCTTGAGGTAATAGTAATGCAAGTGGAGAACCCATAAAGGAGATTTTTTGGATTGATGTGACAATTTGGTCCAAGACTGGGCTTTCAGGATTGATGCCCCAAACTCACAGAGAGTTTGGGGCTCTTTATCATTTATGAAGGAAGAAGATGATGAATAATGTGTTTTATTTTCAAAGGTAATTTTGACAATTTAAAAAAGTTTAGATCGCACATGAGTGGCCGTGGTAATTGGGCGGGTTGGGTTGGATTTTGTTTCGGTTGAGCTTCAGCCCAACCCATCAAATTGGCCAACCCATTAATGGCCCAATTATATAAAATTAAATGGATTGGGTTCAACCCAAACCTACTTTAACCCAATCCAACCCGCCCAAACCCATTAATCTTATATTGATGGACTTAAAAAACAAACTAACTCTCTTTTAACAAATAAGTTGGTTATAGCTTGGTGATAATAGTAGTTATTATTTAAACAAGTGGTGAAGGTTCAAATCACATTACATGCGGCGAAGCCATTTGACTATGTTCAAATTTCGGGTTTGAACGAACCACTTAGGTTCAAACCGGTTAGACCAACTTGAAGAGCTAATCACATCAAGGGTGGTTGAACAGTTTATATCTGGATCAGTCCGATCGGACTGGACTAGACTAGTTCAATCAATGGTGGATTGACTTGGACTGGCCCATATTAGGTTCGTGCATGGGTTTGGGACTGAATGATTGACTTGAAGCGGGTCAATGTAAGTAGAGCAGGTCGGGTTGTGTGGATATTGGTTGGAGCGGACGGTCCAGATCGGGCAAAGCACATGGACAACGAACCATCCCGCCCAGAACAGTTTCAGATTCGGGTTGATTTGGATAGGCTTGTGTCAAGTCGGGTCGGGTGTGTACTAGTTGAAGCGAACGACCCATGGAGGCTAAAATATATTATAGATGAATGCACTCATCAGCGTGCTTTCTTGGTTTTGGGAATTACTTTTTTTTCTAGTATTTTTGGTATCATAGTAAAATCCATTCATTAATATCAATTTTATAATAATGTATTTAATATTAATTAAATAATGATTTGGTAGCAAAGGTTGTGTTTGCAGTGCAATTTTATTTGTACTAGTATATATATACACACACTAGCCCGTGTGATGCACGGGATTTCTTAATCAAAAACTAAATAATAGAAAGGGTCATTTACTAAAACACCCCCTAATGTTTCATGGATTTATTAAAATCTACTCTATAGTATGTATTTTACTAAAACACCACTTATAATTTGCGATGGATTTAATCAATCTTTCATTAGATGACAATGAAAAATGACATGCCGACCTTAATGTTCATTTAAATAAATTTAATAAAAAGAAAAAAAATCAATTTTGCCCCTAATAAGACACGAACAACCACTCAATTGGCTATATTTGGTTAATTTTGTTTTCTATACAAAAAAAGTGTTAAAGGTATTTTTGGAATAAAAAATCATGAGCCTAATGACAAAACAAACACTCCTTAATGAAAAGTTGATTAAGTAAATAAGTTGTAAAATATAAGGGATATTTTACAAAAATGAAAACTATAAGTAGGCTTAAGTAAATTTGTAAAACTATAAGGTCTGTTCTAGTAAATGACGCTAATAGAAACACATAAGAGTATACAAATATTTTATATTTTCAACATTTTAGATAATTAATAATTATTCATATTTTATATAGTACTTTTAATAAATTTTTTATAATACAAAAATAACAATAATTAATTTTAGTTAGGTTTAATCATCAAACTGATGAAACCGACCAACCTGATCAACTCAACCCAAGTTGGTCGGTTTTCTAATATTTTAGGTCGGCATTGGTTCAAAAATTTCCCAACTCGACCACATTGGATGACTTGACCATATTTCTAATATTTTAGGTCGGTTTTCTAATTTTAGTAAATAAGTCTCGCTTTGGCCATTTGTAAACCAACCAAAATCGGATGACTTGACCATTGATATATATTAATATTTTATATTTTAAATATAATTTTTAATATGGAAAAATGGGAAACTTCCCATATTTCTTTGTTTAAAATGTTTTATATCATAAACTTATTTTTTAATAATTGCGCTGTAATTTTTAAAATTTAAATTTAATTTTTTTAGTTTAAATCTTTTGAACCAACTAACCAAACCAAAAGGTCAACCCAAATCGATACAACGTGAGTGGGTCGGTTTCACAAATGGTTAGCCCGTTTCAACTCATCAACTCCCCAACTTGACCAAGTCAATTTGGTTGGCCAAACAACCTACAACCGTACTGAACTAGCTCATAAACACTCATAATTTCAGCTATATCAATAGTCTCGTCTCTAATAAATAACAATAGTTTAATCTCCAATAATTATTGAAAATTATAGAAAAAATACACAATTATTGAAAATATATTAGTAATGAAAAAAATATATTAAGTAGTCCTTAAATAGTATTATCTCAAATAATGTATTAATCTCTAATAAATATTAATCAATAACTTCTAACAAAAATACAATAAATACAATAAGTACAATAAACAAAATTTAAAAATTTCAATAATAGTAGTTTAAACCCAATAATTATTGAAAGTTTTCCGTTAAACAACAAAAAATAAATAAATTTATACACAATTATTGAAAATACATTTATCACAAAAACAATAAATAATTACTAAAATGCAATAATTATTAATATTAGTATATAATTATATAATAAATATATATTAAGAGTTTAAAATAATTATTAATTTTTATGAAAGTTATTTAATCGAATTATTAATTGAAATAAGTGAAATTAGTTATTTACAATATTATGTAAAAATATTAAATTATTATTAAAGTTATTTCTATTATAAATTTTGTAAAATATTAAATTATTATTAATTTCAATATTATGTAATAATTATTTTTCTACTTTTACGAAATTTTTTAAATTTGATACATTTTTTTTTTTATTTTTACTATTGAAAATCTAGTTATGTAAAAAATTTAGTCATTTAAATATTAAAATAATATGTAAAGTATTTAAAATTTTTAGTTTTTTGAGTTATTTATTTAAAGCTATTACATATTGATGGAGGGTGATTTGGCCCGACCTTGTAGCTCGGGTACACGTGGGCGTGACCTTGCTCAAACAGTGACTCAGCATGACAGCGCAACGGACGTGAGCACAACTCGGAGGGAAAGTCCCGCCGAGTTCAGCACGACAACTCGGCAGGTAAACTACTCGCCGAGAGCCGCCTTGCCCGCACCTCCTCCCCGGGGTTAAGGCACTTCGGGGGGTCCCGAGTTCGGGGCACCCTGACCCCTTTTGAGACCCGAGCTTCTCCCAATGGACCTCGGGCCACTCCCAAGCAAGAACGCATCGATTCTTCTCCGGACGCCCCGAGGCACAAAGACCTCGGGTCGGCTAGCTCGACATAACCGGCTACAAGCAGCCCGTCACTTAAAGGACAACCCAGCTCAGGGTAATTCGCAAGAGAACAGTTCGGTATACCATAGGAGGGCTTCCTACCCGATTGCCGTACCCGACAAACCTATGGACAGCAGGCATGTCCCCCTCACCGCGCCTGCCACCTTTAGAAAGGCGTCCCACACCTGACAGACATGTACCCTGCACGACGGCCCCGCGCATGACACATCAGCCCTGCCTGTAACGGCTGTGGCAGACTGACAGTGGTGATTATACCTGCCCTGTTAGAGGTCAGAGGGCCTGAAGCAACGGAATTCAATTATAAGAGGCTTATTCTCCAAGAACAAGGTATCTTCGAATCACTTGCGTAACCTGCACTCTTAGCCTTCTTCTCCTTTTGCTTCTTGCACTCAATACTAACTTAAGCATCGGAGCGTTCCCGCCGGGAAACCCCCCGGGAGTTCTTCCTCTCTCCTCTCGTCTCAGGTACCTCTCAGGAGCCACACGAGCGCCAGCTAGGCGTGACCGGATTGTGCTACATCATTTGGCGCCGTCTGTGGGAAACGCTTCAAAAGGCCTTTCTCTCTAAACTTTCTGAGTTCTTTTCTTCCTCAAAACAATCCAACGCTCATGGCTTCCTCCAACAACGTCGGACGAAGCACGGAAATGGATAACTCCAGGGAACAACCCTAGCTTCCTACTGTCTGTATCGAACAGTTCACCGTCCCCCTCTCAGCGGACGGAATCCCCAGCTACAGTCGGAGCGATGTTCACCGAACCCTTGGTCGTGCCTCTAGCGGCCAATTCAAACCAACTGGAGGACTTGATGCAGTGCATGCGGCCCATGCAAGCCCAAATGCAGCAGTTCCAGCAACTTCAGCTCTATCAACAACACGTACTACACCAGGTCTCCCAGTATCAGTATCAGCAGCAGTTCCCCCAGCTGCCTCAACCTCAAATTCAGCAGCCGCAGTTCCCGCCTCGGCACCTAGCCTTGCAGCAAGCTAAGTCTCGCCGCCAGGACGAGCACCCCTCTGGCCAAGGAGAGGCCCCCCAAAACCTCCCAAAAAATCAGGCCTCCCCCCGCAGCAGACGAGAGAGACCGGCTACCCCGATCTCACCGCGGGTGGACAAGTCGGGAGGACCCCAGCTCGCCAGGTCTACGTCACCTCGGCAGTCGAAGTTTGAAACCCCACTCCATGAGAACCGATTCGAGGTCCTGGCAACAGACTCCAAGCAGGAGCCCTCGGTTCGCAGCCGTCACCAGTAGACCGGGATACTCCATGCGCAGACCATTCTAGACAGCGTAGAGGTGAGCAGCACGAATGCCGAGCCCACCAAGAAGCAGAGACGTCGCCGCCGGGCTCGCCGATCTGTCACCCATGATTTGCCTGAGCTCATGGGCAAAGAAGAGGTAAGCTTAGCCGATGTCAAAGCTCCCCTCCTCTCGGTTCCATCCCCCCTGTCTTCCGAACTCCTGGTAGTCCCAATGCCAAAGACTTCAAGCTCCCCCCCTTGACAAGTGTGACGGGTTGTTTGACCAAAATGACCACGTAGATGCCTTTCAGTCACAGATGCACCTGGTGCGAGCCAGTGAGTCGTGCATGTGCGTGACATTCTCCACTACTTTTAGGGGAGTAGCCCACACGTGGTACCGGAACTTGGCACCCGGGTCGATAAGAAGTTGGGCGTAGTTCGCACAAACCTTCACATCCCACTTCGTTACTAGCAAGCGGTGTCCGCGAACTGAAGAAAGTCTCCTCAGCATAGTACAGAGAGAGGGAGAATCCATCCGAAGCTATATCAAGCGGTTCAACAATGTCTGTATGCAGATACCGCGCCTGGACCCCGCCGTACGCCCTGTAGCAGCTAAGAAGGGCGTGGCGCACAAAGAGTTTAAATGGCACATGGTCGTCAACTAACCAGCGACCATAACCGAGTTCTTGAAGCTTGCGGACAGGTTCATAGCCACCGAAGAGGAGATCAACCAAAAGGGCGAGGGCACGCCCGAAAAAAGAAAGAGGGAATGAGAGCTCTCCAGTCAAGGAGACAGCCAAAAGAAAAAGGACACAGCTCGGGGGGCAAGGTTAGGTCAATTATTCCGACCTCCAATAGCGGACCAAGCCGATTACACACCAATGAACGTGAAGCGGGCTGATATCCTGATGGCGATCAAGGATGCCCCATACGTGAAGTGGCCACCCTGTCTGAGGGGGAATCTCAATGAAAGGAATAAGAATCTGTATTGCAGTTTTCACAAAGATCACGATCACAGTACCGAGAGTTGTAAAAACCTCCGCGATGAGATAGAGGAGCTCATCCGTTGCGGGTATCTAAGAAACTTTGTACAGAATAATAATAATAGTAATAAAATAGGTCGGCAAGGGGAGCATGGTAAGGATGCCCCGAGTCCAGTAGCAGGCCGGCCGAACAACCGCAGAGGCAGCCTCCAGAGGAGAGGCCAGTCCGGGGAACCATCCACATGATAGTGGGAGGTTCTAGCGTCGCAGGTTGCACTTCAGCAGCAGCTCGGACTTCGGTTCGTGAAGCCACCCGGGAGGAGCAGAACCCCCCAAAGCGGCCGAGGACAGAAGAGCCAATTTTCTTCACAGAAGATGATGCGCGAGGAATCCACTACCCCCACGACGACGTGCTCGTAATAAAGCTAAGAATCAACGACTTTGAGGTCAGGCGTGTACTCGTTGACTCAGGCAACTCAGCCAACATCCTCTTCAAAGCTGCGTTTAACCAGCTCCAGTTGTAGAGAAGCGACCTGAAGCCCGCGGACACTCCTTTAGTAGGCTTCAGCGGAGAAGAAGTCCGGCCCCTTGGGAAAATAACAATACCTGTGGAAGTCGGCACGTGGACTTGTGTGGTCAGATTCAAGCATGACTTCTTGGTGGTCGCAACCCCCTCCCCCTACAATGCCATAGTAGGTCGACCAATCACCCATATCCTACGGGCGGTGGTCTCCACTTACCATTTGTCTATGAAGTTCCCAACCGACTTCGGCGTGGGAGTAGCGCATGGCGACCAGCTCGAGTCCCGTAAGTGCTACGTTGCCACCCTGAAGGGAAAAACCAAGGTAGCCGATGACCTCGAGTTGGAGCGGCCTATGGACCAAGGCGAAGAACGAGCCGCGCCAATAGAAGAAACAGTCGCAGTTCCAACCTCAGCAGCGGACCCAACTCGAACACTTCAGATCAGCGCTTCCGTCCAGGAACCTTTACGATCAGAACTGGTAAGTTTCTTACTTCAAAATTTAGATATTTTTGCATGGTCTGCGGTAGAGATGCCCGGTATAGACCCCGAACTTATAACTCACAAGCTGAACACTGATCCTGTAGTTAGGCTCGTTAGACAAAAGAAATGCAACCTAGCCCCGGAGCGGTGGAAAGCGGTCGACGAGGAGGTCGAAAAGCTCCTCGCAGCTGACTTCATAAGAGAAGTCCACTACCCGAGTTGGGTAGCCAACCCTGTCCTGGTAAAGAAGGCCAACGGCAAGTGGCGCATGTGCGTCAACTACACCGACCTGAACCGGGCTTGCCCAAAAGACAGTTCCCGCTCCCTAGAATTGACCGATTAGTGGACACGACCTCGGGGCACGAGTTTCTAAGTTTCTTGGACGCCTATTCGAGATATAACCAGATCAAGATGGACCCGGCAGACGAAGAAAAGACTGCCTTCGTCACGGAATTTGGCATATACTGTTACAAGGTTATGCCCTTCGGGTTGAAAAACGCAGGGGCAACCTTTCAAATGCTTGTAAATAAGTTGTTTGCGCCATTAATCGGCAGAAAAGTAGAATGCTATGTAGACAACATGGTCATCAAAACTCAATTCTCATATGAATTAATACAAGATTTGCATTCTGTTTTTGAAATTCTGCGTAAGTTTAATATGAGACTGAACCCAAACAAGTTTGTATTCGGTGTGACCACGGGCAAGTTCCTAGTATACATCGTTAACCAGTGCGGCATCGAGGCCAACTCAGATAAAATTAAGGCCATTTTAGATATGAGACTGCCCTGGAAGTTGAAGGAGGTTCAGAGGTTGAATGGCCGCATAGCCGCCCTGAGTCACTTCATGTCTAAATCGGCGGACCGCTGTCTACCGTTCTTTAAGGCAATTAAGAGCAAAGGGTTCGAGTGGACCCAAGACTGCCAGCTCACGTTCGACGAGCTCAAGAAATACCTCACTAGTGTGCCGACCTTAACTCGGCCCGATGAGGGCGATGTTTTAGAACTGTACCTCTCGGCGAACAACGAAGTGGTCAATTCGGTACTAATAAAGGAAGTAGATCGGGTCCAACGACCCATCTATTACGTTAGTAAAGTATTGTAGGGAGTAGAAACGAGATACCCATAGATGGAAAAGCTAGCATATGCATTGATAATCGTAGCTCGGAAGCTCCGCCTGTACTTTCAAGCTCATACTGTTGTCGTCCTCACCGACAAACCTCTGAGGCAAGTATTGCTTAAGCCCGAGGTCTCTGGTCGGTTGACGAAGTGGGTCGTTGAGCTCAGCGAGTACGACCTCCAGTACAAGCCGCGAACTGCCATTAAGGCCCAAGCCTTAGCAGATTTCATAGCCGAATGCACATTCAGCTCCGAAGTTCCCAGGCCGGTTGAGCACAAGGCTCCTAGCTCGGGTAAGCCCGAAGCTCCCGGGTCGGTCGAGTCCGAACCCCGTGAGGTAGCAGCCAGTGTGGCACCTCTCCTAGCTCGGCCAATTGCGAGCTGGGGTGAGGAGCCCTGGATCCTTCACATAGATGGCTCCTTGAACCAACAGGGTAGTGGCGTCGGAATAGTTCTGCACGGCCCAAGCGGTACGAAACTGGAATACGCGCTATGCTTCGAGTTCGCGGCATCCAACAATGAAGCAGAGTACGAGGCGTTGATAGCCGGACTAGCCATAGCCAGAGAAGTAAAAGCAAAGAACATTGTTATCTGCAGCGACTCCCAGCTCGTAGTTAACCAGGTCACCGACGAGTACGAAGCTCGCGAGCCAACCATGATTGCCTACTTGACCAAAGTTAGAGAGGCCCTGCTCGACTTCCAGTCACACTTCATCAGACAGATCCCTAGGTCAGAGAACGCTGAGGCCGACGCCCTGTCCAAGTTAGCCAGCACCAGCGACATCACCATGAGAACCGTGTGCATAGAGGACCTATCTCGGCTTAGCATTCTCAGGGGGGCAGAGGAGGTCGCTCCCGTCGTTCAAGCAGAGCCGAGCTGGATTGACCCACTCGGCGAGCTTCTTGCAACACGGGACCCTCCCTGCAGATCGCAATGCAGCCAGAAGGGTGTAGCGCCAGGCAGCCAAATACGTCATGATAGACGAGCGGCTATACAGGAGATCCTACACGCTCCCCTATTTGCATTGCTTGCGGCCTACCGAAGCCGAACTCGTACTTCGCGACACTCATGAGGGGTTGTGCGGCAGGCACTTGGGGGGCAGAGCCCTTGCCCAGAAAGTGCTTCGACAAGGGAATTATTGGCCAACAATGAAGGCAGATACCATCGAACTCGTTAGAAAATGTGACAAATGCCAGAGACATGCCAATATTCACCACCAACCCGCTGCCGACCTCAAGTATCTCACCAGTCCGTGGCCCTTTGCATAATGGGGGATCGATCTACTCGGACCATTCCCGCCAGCAACGGGTGGAAGGAAGTTCTTAGTAGTGGCAGTCGACTATTTTACCAAGTGGGTAGAAGCCGAACCCCTCGTGACGATCACAGCCCGAAATGTCTAAAACTTCTTTTGGAAGAACATTATGTGCCGCTTCGGATTACCTCAGGTATTGATCTCCGACAATGGCAAGCAGTTCAAGGACATCAATTTTCAAGACTGGTGCCGAGACATGGCGATCCAACAGAATTTTACTTCAGTCGCACACCCTCGAGCAAACGGTTAGGCAGAAGTCACGAACAGAGTCATCCTCCGCAGACTAAAGGCACGGCTGGACCGAGCTAAAGGATTGTAGGCAGATGAACTACCCAGTGTCACATGGGCCTACCGGACCACAGAGAAGACCACCACGGGAGAAACACCCTTCAATCTCACCTACGACACTGAAGTAGTGATCCTCGTAGAGATCGAAGTACCTACGTTGCGGCTAGAAACATACAGTGATCAGACAAACGAAGATGAGCTACGTACCAACCTCGATCTACTCAACAAAGTAAGGGACCTCGCATACATTAGGACCGCAACCTACCAGCAGAGAGTAGCTCGGTACTATAACGCCA
>NW_010729083.1:5969364-6000133 GCF_000365185.1 Nelumbo nucifera | reverse complement strand
CAGAATACCGAGCTAACATGACCTCGGCACAAACAGGACCCAGTCACCTCTATGGCATGGGCAGACCCCGAGAGTGGGCCACAAGCCACTCCTCCAGCCTAAGGGCTAAAACGCCGAGCTAATGAAAAGACCTTGGCAGCGTACAGGACTTAGTGGCTGCATCAGCATGATCTAAGTACTTACAACACCCAAGGTGCAGGCGGTTCGGGCATGAACCTTGTAATGAATAGCCCGCCCTGGCATGCAACGAGTCGGACCCATTAAGGACAACCGATGTCAACTTAGCTCAAGCGCAGACAGGTCGGGCATGTACCCTACTCTGTCGCTCACTTTGGGTACGCGGCTCTAATAGCTCGGGTGTTAAAATCGTCTTAGCAAAGATAAAGAGTGCACACCATACTTAGGGGAGAAAGAAGAACTTTCATAGCACCATATTTAGCAAAAATAAAGAGTGTACAAGAAAAGGCCAAGTGCCACTTCAGCATGGGGGAAATTCAGGAATGGACTACGAATCCCTCCCAAAGCCTAATGGCCACAAAATGCCAAATTGACAAAAACCTGGTTATCTCTAACCCTTAAGGGAAAGGCAGCTCGGGTATGAACCCTACGGCGTCTACACCCCTACTGCTCTTACACAGCTCGGGTAACCTATACATTAAATTGACCAGCTCGGAGTCCACTCACGCTTAGAAGTATTTTTGCACTAAGAGATACTCGAAAGAAAATATATTTCATTAAAAAGAGAGTTCAGGTACAAGAATTTTTACCCGAGCTCAAAGGCTCAGGATAAGTACATTCACAGTTCAGAAAGGGAAAAGACTAAGTTACAAATATAAAGAGCAAACTACTTCGGGGGCTCGCCGCCACTATCAGGGACCTCCTCGGGGACAGTATCTGGACCAGCATCCTCTGCTTCATCTTCGGCGCCCTCATCTTAGGAATCGGGGTCATCTTTTGACTGACGCACGATGTCGTAAGTAATCTGCGAAGTAGTGATGGCGCTCGTGTCCAGCTCGGGGTAGAGGTGCCTGATCAGCCACCGACTGAGCTTAAAGCCCTTACGGTAGACCTCCATCATCACGTCGTCGAATCTGGAAGAGTTGACGTAGTCAATGACGGCCTGAGTCTTGGCCTCCTCAAGAGCACCCTCGAAGATTGCAGTCTTCTCCCTTATGTCCTCCTGGAGGTACCCCACTTCATGCTCCATCTTCCCCTTCGCCTCCTTGAGGCCTTGCACCTCTAGCTTCAAGACATCCCGCTCAGCCTTGAGGCTGCTCACCTTGAGCCCTAAGGCCTCCTGACCGACCTTAAGGCCGTTCACCTCGGCCAGCTCCCCCTTCTCTGCCATTAACACCTCGATGAAGCTCTTTTGAGCCGAGGCGTCACTCTCCAAGCGGTGAACCTGACAACGAGCTGCCCTCAACTCAGTGTGGGCTGCGCGAGACGACTTCTCAGCCTCCAGAGCCCGCCTCAGGTGCCGATCTGATTGGAGGGTCAAGGCGCGAATGGCGGTGTTCACCTGCGAAAGGGAAACCAGTCAAAAGAAAAAAAAGGAAAAGAAAAAGAGAAAAAGAAGAGAGACTCACCACCATAGTATGAGTGGCAGCTCGGGCGCCGAGCTGACCAGGAGTGAGTTCGGCCCACTCACTGACCTCCCCCGGGTATGCAGCCACCGTACTCTTCTTTAGGCTGCACTTGGGATTCAGGACGGTTTGGCTCCCCTGACCCTCCGAACAGGAAGCCGTCATCTCCACATCGTTAGTAGAGCTCTCAGTGACCTCGGCAGCAGCTTCGGCAAGATGAGCCCCGGCAACAGCAGCGTTGGCCTCGGCAACGCTTTCTCTAGCAAGTCTGGTGGGCACGGCAGTAGGCTCGGCGAGCTTAACGGCAGGTTCTGCCATCACCTCGGGCCCCTTAGGCACAACCCCCTCTTCCAAGTTGATGACGGGCGCGGCTGCCACCTCGGGCCCCGAGGCAAAAGTCTGCGGAAGTCGAGGCTCGGGTGAAGCTTGCGGGGACCCAACGCGCACCTTCTTTACCATGCGTTTCTTCCGCTTCATCCAGTGGAAGAGCTTCTGATTGTCTATTTTCTCCGCCTCCATGGGACCTGCGGTGAAACATGACATCAGCAACTCGAAGCAAATATATGAGCGGAAAGCCGAAGCGGGGAAAACCTACCCGAACTCAAGCCCACTCAGACGAGCTTCTCCTCAGAAGTGAAGTCTTTATAATGCAACCTGAGCTGAGCCAGTGACTGGATCTCCTTCTTGGTCTTCCCATCCAGAATGACACCAGGGTCTTGAATAGCTATCCTCCAATCGGTGGGGAAGGGCCACCCCATACTGCTCCGGACTACGAAGTAGTCCCGCTTCCAAGTTGGGACTTTACTCGGGAGCTTGTGCATGAGTTTGAAACCCGGGCAGGGGGACAGGTAATAGAACCGCCTATGCCCGGGGAGAGCGCTCGAAGCGCTCTTCTTTATAGCCAAAATTGTACTGAGAACATCTAAATTTATGGAGAGGGAACGGTCAAAGCAAAGAGAAATGGACCCCACCACATTCCGTATGGAGTTCGGGTGGAGTTGGTCCAGGGTGATGTTAAAGTGTACCAACACCTCAACGATCAAAGGGTGAAGAGGAAGTCGGAGCCCGGCTATTAGTTGCTCCCTGAAGATCACGATCTCGTTGGGACCATGCTCCCATGGGAAGTTGCCGGTGGGAAGACTATATGAGTACTCGTTAGGGAGTCGGAACCTCTGTATGAAGTTTTGAAACCTCTCCGAGGTCATTATGGAAGGACCGAACTGATCAGGTTCCCGACCTCGGTGGGAGGTAGATGCCAGATGACCCGAAGCCACTCGGTGGGAGGTGGTACCTACCTTGGGCTCGTCGATGAGACTGTCCACACTAGACGACATACCGAACTAAAAGAAAGAAACAAACTAGAAGGGAAATGGAAGTTCGGGAGGACTCACCAAAGAAACGCAACCGGACTGGAGGAACAAAATGAACTGGAGGACCCGAGCTAAGAGACCCCTGACGCGAGCTCAAATGCTAACGACGAAAGCTTTGTGGCGAAGAAAATGGTCAAGGGACCCCCTATTTATAGCCGCGACCGTGGGTTCTTCGAGGCGAAAACGAATTAGCGCATTTTTGACGTCCGCGAAGTCCAAGTCGCGTGAAGTCCGCGCGTAATTTGGACGCGACTCGAATCTCTTTTCGGTCGAGCTGGGCGCTAGACCGGTACAGTTAGATGGAACGCGCGACAACGCAGCTTAAATACCGATGTCAAATCCACCCGGCGCGTCATGACCTCCCTGCGCTGGGTCACCGCCGCCAGCGTAGGGAGTGGGGGGCAATTGATGGAGGGTGATTTGGCCCGACCTTGTAGCTCGGGTACACGTGGGCGTGACCTTGCTCAAATAGTGACTCAGCATGACAGCGCAACAGACGTGGGCACGACTCGGAGGGAAAGTCCCACCGAGTTCAGCATGACAACTCGGCAGGTAAACTACTCGACGAGAGTCGCCTTGCCCGCACCTCCTCCCCGGGGTTAAGGCACTTTGGGGGGTCCCGAGTTCGGGGCACCCTGACCCCTTTTGAGACCCGATCTCCTCCCAATGGACCTTGGGCCACTCCCAAGCAAGAACGCATCGATTCTTCTCCNTACCACAAGAGGGCTTCCTGCCCAACCGCCGTACCCGACAAACCTATGGACAGCAGGCATGTCCCCCTCGCCGCGCCTGCCACCTTTAGAAAGGCCTCCCGCACCGAGGCACAAACACCTCGGATCGGCTAGATCGGCATAACCGGCCACAGGCGGCCCATCACTCAAAGGACAGCCCAGCTCAGGGTAATTCGCAGGAGAACAGTTTGGTATACCATAGGAGGGCTTCCTGCCCGACCGCCGTACCCGACAAACCTGTGGACAGCAGGCATGTCCCCCTCACCGCGCCTGCCACCTTTAGAAAGGCGTCCCACACCTGATAGACACGTACCCTGCACGACGGCCCCGCGCGTGACACCTCAGCCCTGCCTGTAACGGCTGTGGCAGACTAACAGTGGTGGTTATACCTGCCCTATCAGAGGTCAAAGGGCCTGAAGCAACAGAATTCAATTAAGGGGCTTATTCTCAAGGAACAAGGTATCTTCGAATCACCTGCGTAAGTTGCACTCTTAGCCTTCGTTCTCCTTTTGCTTCTTGCACTCAATACTAACTTAAACATCGAAGCGTTCCCGCTGGGAAACCCACCGGGAGTTCTTCCTCTTTCCTCTCGTCTCAGGTACTTCTCAGGAGCCACGCGAGTGCCAGCTAGGAGTGACCGGATTGCGCTACATCACATATCACTAAATATGTTGTTATTTAATTATTTATATACTTATAATATTTTGTTATTTATGATATTTATTTAGTGAAATATTTAAATAATATTTTATTTCCTAATGTTAAGTTTTTATTATTTGAATAACATTAAGATATAGATAAAAAGTGGGAGAAAGGATAAATAGGAATTAGAGATAATTTAGGAGAGAAACTCTCTATTAAATTAGAAGTAATTTTGGAGATAAATAAGAATTTGAGATAATTTAGAAGATAAATAGGAATTAGAGATAATTTAGGAGAAAGTGGGGGAGGTAGTTTAGGAGAAATATTAGGAGAAGAGATTATTTAGATTATTAAGAAAGTGCATCTCATTGGTTGTTTCAAAAATGACATGGAATTAAAAAAATAAAAAATTCAAAAAATGAGAGAATTTCTTGACCGCTTTGTTTTAGTATATATTTTATGACTTTATGGACAATTAAATTCAATAAATAATTCATAATTTAAAATTTAAATATTTTACATATTATTTAAGTATCTAAACAAATAAATATTTTAAATAACAAACTATTTAGCATAACTAGATTTTAAATAGTTAAAATAAAGAAATTATATAATAAATTTAAAAAATACTGAAAATTAGAAAAATAATTATAACATAATATTGAAATTAATAGTAATTTAATATTTTTACATAATATTGTAAATAACTAATTTCACTTATATCAAGTAATCATTCGAGAAAATAACTTTCAAAAAATAATATTTATTTATACTAATTTTAAACTCTTAATCAGTATTTATTATATAATTATGTATACTACAATTAATATTTATTGTATTTCAGTAATTATTTATTGTTTTTTGTGATAAATGTATTTTCAATGATTATGTATAAATTTATTTTGTTTTTCTATTTAACATAAAACTTTTAATAATTATTGGAGATTAAACTACTATTATTGAACGTTTTAATTTAATTTATTGTACTTATTATATTTATTATATTTTTGTTATAACTTATTGATTAATTTTTATTAGAGATTAAACTATTATTTGATATTATACTATTTACTGACTATGTTAATATATTTTTTATACTTATTGTATTTTTGTAGTTATTGTAATTATTGTATTTTTTCATTATCAATATATTTTCAATAATTGTGTATTTTTGCTATAAATTTTCAATAATTATTGGTGATTAAACTATTCCTATTTATCAGAGCTGAGACTATTAATTTTGCTGAAATTATGAGTGTTCATGAGTTGGTTTGGCTCGGTCATAGGCTATTTGGCCAACCAAATTGACTTGGTCAGGTTGGGGAGTTGGTTAGCTGAAACCAATTAAACTTTTGAGAAATCCGACCCACTCAAGTTGTATCGGTTTGGGTCAATTTTTTTGTTTTGTCAATCAGTTCAAAGGATTTAAACTTAAAAATTTAATTTAATTTTAAATTTATAGTGTAATTATTAAAAATAAATAAATTTAGATTTATGATATAAAACATTTTAGACTAAGAAATATGAGAAATTTTCCACTTTTCCATATTAAAAATTATATTTAAAATATAAAATATTAATATATCCATGGTTACATCGTTTGATTTTTGGTCGGTTTACAAATGGCCAAAGTGAAACTGATCCAACTTGGTCGAGTTGGAAAATTTTTGAACTAAAGCTGACCTAAAATACTAGAAAACCGAGCAACTCAAGTTGAGTTGATCGGGTTGGCTGGTTTCATCAGTTTGATGAATAAACCTAACTGAAATTAATTATTGTTACTTTTGTATTATAAAAAATTTATTAAAAGTAGTATATAAAATATGAATAATTATTAATTATTTAAAAAGTTGAAAATATAAAACAATTGTATACTCTTATGTGTTTCTATTAGGGTCATTTAGTAGAACACACCTTTAGGGATGGCAATTTTCCCCATCCCATCGGGGACCCAACTTCCTCAACCCGATGGAGCCGGAGATGGGGATTGTTTTGGTGGGGCGAGGGCGGGAATGGGGATTAATAGGAATCCCCAGTCGGGGTCGGGGATGGGGATTGAGGTCCCCACCTTGCCCCGTCCTCGATTATATATATATATATATATATTAAATGTTATTTATATTAAATATACTATTATATTATTTATATTATATATATATATATATATATATATATATATATATCAAAACATATTTAAAATTTTTATCTATTTTAAATAAATCTACTTTAAAAAATAATATTATTTGAAAACATTTTGGGGATTCGGGTCCCCATAGGGAACCCATCCCCATCGGGGATTTGGGATGGCTGGATGGGGGTTAATTTCAAAATCGGGGTCAGGGACAAGGAATATGATCCCCGCCCCGTTGCCATTCCTACACACCTTATAGTTTTACATATTTACTTAATCCTACCTGATAGTTTTCATTTTACTAAAACATCTCATATATTTTACAACTTATTTACTCAATCAACCTTTCCAAAAATACCCTTAACACTTTTTTGTATAGAAAACAAAATTGACCAAATATAGCAAATAGAGTGGTCGCCCGTGTTATTAAGGACCAAAATGGTATTTTTATTTTTATTTTCTTTTGATTAAATTTATTTAAATGAACATTAGGGTCAACACTGCCACTTTCCACTATCATCTAATGGAAGATTGATTGAATCTATTTCAAATTATAAGCAGTGTTTTAGTAAAATACTAACTATATGGTAGATTTTAGTAAATCCAAAAAACTATAAGAGGTATTTTAGTAAATGACCCTGTCAATTATTTAACTTTCATTTAATAAATTCCGTGCATCGCATGGGTCCCTGCTCATATATATTAAAACAAAGCGGTCACGAAATTTTCTCCTTTTTTTGAATTTTTTATTTTTTTATTCCATGTCATTTTTCAAACACCCAATGAGATGCACTTTCCCAATAACCTAAATAATTTCTTCTCCTAAAATTTCTCCTAAACTACCTCCCCCACTTTCTCCAAAATTATCTCTAATTTAGTAGAGAATTTCTCTCCTAAATTTTCTCTAGTTCCTATTTATCCCCTCCCCTACTTTTTATCTATATTTTTCTAAAGAAAGTTTGGATTAAAAATTTAAGAATTATTTAAATATTATAACAAAATTATATAATAAATTAATAACTTTAAAATATTCATTAAAAACACAACAAAATAATTTTAAATTTTTACAAAATATATCACAAAATTATATACTAACAATTTAAATTATGTTTTCCGAATTATCAATTTAATTTTTTTAAATATTTAATAATATGTAACAGATTTAAATAAATAAAGTTCAAATAAAAAAATTTTAAACATTTTATATATTATTTAAATAACTAAATATTTATCATAACTAGATTTTAAATAGTTAAAATAATGAAATTATGTAATAAATTAAAAAAAAATCTTCAAAGTAGAAAAATAATTATAACATAATATTTAACTTAATAATAATTTAATATATTACAAAATTAATAATGAAATTATGTAATAATAGTATAAAATATAATTTTATGGATAATTAAATTCATAAAATAATTAATATCTTAAAATTTAAATATTTTTCTTATGATTTAAGTATTTAAGTAACTAAATATTTTTAATAAAAAAATATTTAACATAACTAGATTTTAAATAGTTAAAATAAAGAAATTATGTAATACATTTTTAAAAATTCTAAAAGTAGAAAAATAATTATAACATAATATTGAAATGAATAATAGTTTAATATTTTTGCCTAATATTGTAAATAATTAATTTCACTTATATCAAGTAATAACTCCAGAAAATAACTTTCAAAAAAATTAATATTTATTAATAATAATTTTAAAATCTTAATCTGTATTTATTATATAATTATATATACCAAAATTAATAATTATTGTTTTTTGTGATAAATGTATTTTCAATGATTATGTATAAAATTATTTTGTTTTGTTATTTAACAGAAAACTTTCAATAATTATTGGAGATTAAATTACTATTATTGAAATTCTTAAATTTAATTTTATATAATTATTTATTTTTGTTATAAGTTATTGATTAATATTTATTGTATTTTTGTTATAAGTTATAATTATTGTATTTTTGTTATAATGATTTTCAATAATTTTGTATTTTTGCTATAAATTTTCAATAATTATTGGTGATTAAGCTATTGTTATCTATCAAAGATAAGACTATTAATTTAGTTGAAATTATGAGTGTTCATGAGTTGGTTCAGTTCGATCATAAGCTATTAGCCAACCATATTGACCTTGTCATAAGCCATTAGGCCCACTCAAGTTGTGTCGATGTGGATTCATTTTTTGGTTTTGTCAGTCGGCTCAAAAGTTTGAAACTTGAAAATTAAATTAAATTTTAAAAATTATAGTTAAATTATTAAAAAATAAATTTAAAAATTAGATTTATGACATAAAACATTTTAGACTAGGAAACATGGGAAAACTCCCACTTTTCCAAATTTAAAATTATATTTGAAATATAGATTAATATATATCAATGGTTAGGTCATTCAATTTTGGTTGGTTTACAAATGACCAAAGTGAAATTGATCCAATTTGGTCGAATTGGGAAATTTTTGAACCAAAGCCAACCTAAAATACTAGAAAAGTTGACCAACTCGGGTCGAGTTAATTGGGTTGGTCAGTTTGATGAATAAACCTATTTGAGATTAATTATTGTTATTTTTGTATTATAAAAAATATATTAAAAGTAGTATATAAAATATTAATAATTATTAATTATTTAAAAAGTTGAAAATATAAAACAATTGTATACTCTTATATGTTTCTATTAGGGTCATTTACTAGAACACACGTTTAGGGATGGAAAATTTCCCCATCCCCGATGGGGACCCGAGTTCCCTGACTCGATGGGGTTGGGGATGGGGATTGTTTTGGCAGGGTAGGGGTAGGGATGGGGATTAATAGGAATCCCTGGTCGGAGCCGGGGTCGGGAATGGGGATTGAGGTCCCCACCCCACTCCGACCCCAATTATATATATGAACTATTATTTATATTAAATATAATATTATATATATATATATATATATATATATATATATCAAAACATATTTAAAAGATTACTTCTAAATTAAATTTTTTATTTATTAAAAAATACTATAATCAAAATACATTTTGGGGATTTGGGTCCCCACGAGGAACCCATCCTCGTTGGGGATCGGGGATGGGGGTTAATTTTAGAATCGGGGTTAGGGACAGGGAATTTGATCCCCGTCTCATTGCCATTCTTACACACCTTATAGTTTTACACATTTACTTAAACATACCTTATAGTTTTTTCATTTTACTAAAACATCCCATATATTTTACAACTTATTTACTTAATCAACCTTTCATAAAAGAGTGTTTGTTTTGCCATTAGGCCCATTATTTTTTATTCTAAAAATACCCTTAACACTTTTTTGTATAAAAAATAAAATTTACCAAATATAGCCAATAGAGTGGTTGCCTGCGTCTTATTAAGGGCAAAAATGGTATTTTTATTTTTATTTTCTTTTATTTAAATTTATTTAAATGAACATAAGGGTCAATACTGATATTTTCCATTGTCATCTAATGGAAGATTGGTTAAATCCGTTGCAATTATAAGTGGTGTTTTTCTTAGTTTTCACTTACCAAAAGTCTAAATAATGGATTTCGATCAACTGCTCCACTTACTAATTTAGAACTCGGATGTCATCATTGAATTAAAATCATTTTCTAGTCAGAAATAAAAGGGTAAATTGCTGAAACCTCCCTTGAATTTTTGGTTGTTGCTGAAACTTCCACTAAACTTTAGTAATTGCAATCACCTCCCTTGAACATATAGTTTTTCCTACTTTCCCTACTTTTCTTTGAAATCAAACACAACTTTAGCAAAAAATGTTTGTTTTCTAAATTTTCTTTTCATATGAATCACTACTCCAAATCCTTCCAATCACTTTTCTGTAAATTGATTTATTTTTCAAATTTGCCCTTCATATTAATCACTCAAAGGTAAAGCTACATTTTTAAATTTTCTTTGTTTTTGTTGTTCATAAGGTTTGTATTGTATTTTTTCCATAGAAACCAACATCAATAGTAATTATATGGGTATTTTAGTCATTTTCCATTCATAAAATGTATTTTCATCATAAATTACCTGAGGTCTTGCAGGTTCCTCAAAAAGTAAGTCTACTAGTGTATGCTTGGGGTAATAAGCCTTTTTGGTTTTATATGAGAGCTTATTTTGCTCCATTGATGGTGTATATTATTTTGTTTCTATCTCTGATTCTTCGCTTAATAAATCTATAGAGTGATTGTTAGATTTTTCTTCTTCTTTCAGTTTTTTAGAAGTTTTTTGAAAATTCTCCTTTTTCCTAGTTGGAATTGTGGAATGAAATCATTTTTGTTGCTACATCCTTGTAGCCCATTTTGGACAAGTCTAGCGCATTTCGCTTGGTTCTAATGTCTCGAGGAAAGTCTTTTACCATCCCAGTGGTTTTTCTTTTTTAATTATTGTTGTTTTCTTATTAGAAACTTCTAGGGAACTTAATAGGGTTTCGATTTGATTTGTTTGTTTGCCAAAAACATTCAAGCAAATGTTGGTATAAACATTCAGGCAAATGTTGGTATAGTTGTTTTGTTCCATTATTTGGGAACAATGTTTTGGTATTACCTTCTCAGCTTCTTTTATTATAGAAGTATCTTTTATTGGATTGGCTATTATCTCTTCTTTCTCTATTTTTATTGCTTTTAAAGGAGGATGTACTAATTCTACAATTTTACGTGTAGAAGCAGTTTTTCATGCCTTTGAAAGTTTACTAGTAAAAGTGTATGTGTGTTGCACGTGGCAATATCAAATGATGATGATGATAATAGTCAACAGCTAAATGAACTTACTAGTTGAACCATTAACCTATTTAACTAGGAAAGTGGACTATGATTAAGACATTAATTCATTTTTTTCTTTGTATTTTAGCCACTTCTATCTTTACTAACAATAATTCTTATTTTCAAACATATTTTTGTTTAGTATGAAGAATATATAATATTAATGCTTGTTCTAAAATTTCTATAAAATTTATAAAAAATTCTATATTTTTATTTCTCATTATTTAATTTATAAGATAATAAAAAATACTTATTTACCAAGAGGAAATGCAATTTCAGTATATTGTTTGAATACTGGTTTTTAGTATTCTGGTCAAATCAATTATATATATCATATATATAATATATATGTTATTTATATTTCATTTTTGTAAACTTCTTATATGATGAAAAAAGTTGAAAAATACTTATATTTTTTATTTTTCTTCGTTTTAATTATTATGTGTTCTTTTTCTTTTAATAAATTAAATTGGGTCATATCAAATTTGGATATCCAACATATTGATCGGGTTCAAATTTGAATCAATATTTATGAGATCCAATCATATCTTCAAATTGAATCGAATTCAAATATACGCCGATTCAAATCCGATTCAATCTATTTGCATCCCTACCAAACTACTTGCCTACAATGAGTTAGCTAATTAAACCATTGAACCATTTGACATGGTTAGTGGGGTCATATGTTAAGATATTAATACTCTTCATCTTTTATACTAATTTTTATCCCATTTCTATAATTAATGAAAATAATTCTCATTATTCACACTTTTTTATATGATGAATATATAATATTATAGAATTTACTCAAAATTATCTATAAATTTTTACATTTTCTATAATTTTATGTWTTTTATTATTTAATAATAACATCATGTGTTGATCCATTTGACATGGATAGTTGAACCACTAGCCCACCACTTGGATGGAAAAACCATTTTTTCTTTTTTGGTTGATTTTAAATCATGTAGTACATTTTCATCATCAATAAAAGTAATTCTTATTTCCGTATTTATTTTTGCATGTGGTAGTACTAAATGATGATGATAATAATAATCTGTAACCAAAGGACCTTACTGGTTGAACCATTAACCCATTTAACCAGGAAAATGGACTATTATTAAGACATGAATTCATTTTTTTTCTTTGTATTTTAGCCATTTTTATCTTTACTAACAATAATTCTCATTTTTTTCAAACATATTTTTGTTTAATATGCACAATATATAATATTAATGTAAAATTTTTATTATAAAATTTATAAAAAATTCTATATTTTTATTTTTTATTATTTAATTTATGAGATAATAAAAATTACTTATTTATCAAGAGGAAATGCAATTCCAATATATTGTTTGAACATTGGTTTTTAATATTGTGGTCAAATAAATTATTTATATATATAGTATATATTTTTTATATATAATATTTATGTTATTTATTATTTATTTATAAATATATCGTTTATATTGCATTTTGTAAACTTTTTATATAATGGAAATAGTTGAAAAAAATACTTATTCTTTTGTTTTTTATTTCAACTGTTATATTTTTCTTTTTCTTTTAATAATTTTTTACTTTTTAAAAAATTAAATCAAATTGTATCAGATTTGAATATCTGACATCTTGATCGGATTCAAATCAAATCAACATTTATGAGGTAGAATCTTTGGATCATATCATTTTTTAGTATACCCTAATTCAAATCCAATCTGATCTGTTTGCATCCCTACCAAACTACTTGCCTATGATGACCTAGCTAATTAAATTATTGAACCATTTGACATGTTAGTCAGGTCATGTGTTAGACATTAGTGCTCTTTATTTTTTACCCTAATTTTTTTCCTAATTCTATCATTAATGAAAATAATTCCCATTAATCACACTTTTTATATGATCCATATATAATATTATAGAATGTACCCAAAATTATCTATAAATTTCTACATTTTCTACAATTTTATGTATTTTATTATTTAATAATAACATCCATTTGACATGGATAGATTAAGCACTAACCCATTACTTGAATGGAAAACCATTTTGCTTTTTTGGTTGATTTTAAATCATGTATTCCATTTTCATCATCAATAAAAGTAATTATTATTTTCACATTTATGCCCGTTTAATCTGGTAAATATATAATAATAGAATTGTATCAAAATGCTTCTTACAAAGCTTATATTTTTCTTTGAGTTTATGTATGTATATATGTATTTAATATTCATTACTTAGTCATGACATCATAGATTGAAAATTTTGACCCGGAATATTAAATCTTTGACCTACCTACAATCTAGATATGGAAATAGTTTCATTTTCAAACTAATTTTAAATTTTGCATTTCATTTGTATCATTGATAAAATAATTATTATTTATTATACTTATTTTTGTTTATATTATTAGTATATAATATTATAGATGTGCCAAAATTATTCATATTTTTTTTGTACAATTCTAGTTTACAAAATTTATTTTTAATTATATATCATGGGTCAACCTATTTGACCTAAAAGGTTGAACCACTAACCCACCCCGTAGATAGGAAGATGGTTTAATTTCCCATCGGTTTTAAGTTGTATATTTGATGTCCGTCATTAATAAAATTATGTCTATTTTATCATAGTTATTTTTAATATGACAAATATATAATAATAGAAATGTGTCCAATTTTTTTCAAAATTTCTTTTTTTCTATATTTTTTTTTGTATTTCTTATATTTCTAAATTTGTATTATTTATTTATGGCATCATGAAATTATCCATTTTTCCCAAATAGTTGAAATACTTACTCACGACCTAGATGGAAAATATAATTTCATTTCTAGGTTTACTTTAAAAATATAAAATTCCATTATATTAATAATTATTGTGCACAATTGCTAGGACCCCTCGGCCGTGCAACTAGATGAAATACACAACCTTCTCCAAGGTTATACGCTCGGACTGGACGACAACCAAGGCACATCGTTCCTAGTGAGCCATATGCTTACTTGACCTTCTCACTAAGGCAAGGAACTGCAGGGACCTCGGCTAAGTCATCGGCCAAAGACTTCGACTCACCTTGAACAAAAACACTAAACTCGGCTAAGTATTTCGCTAAAACAGGAAGCGCCCTGTGACCTCAGCTAGGCACGTCCCCACGGCCTCAGCCACCCACAGGCTCACACCCCAAAAACACTAAGGAAAGCTAAGCGAGACTAGCTAAGGCTTGCCCCTTGCTCCGACCCCTCGATGGCACAACACAACCTCGACTTAGCTACCTTGACAGGGATGGAGAACACACTGAAAAAGTTAAGGCGTTCGCCCTCCTTTCCTTCCTGCTAAGGAAAAGGACCCCGAGCCCTTAGCGGCATAAGTTTAGCCTCGTCCTACCAAACTTTGATGGGGTGAAGAACAAGTCCGGAGAGCTAAGGCATTCACCTCTATTTTCTTCCTGCTAAAGAAAGGGGCCCCAATCCCTCGACGGCATAGCTCAGCCTCGATTAAGTGAGTGGTCATTCTCTCCGCCTTCCTTGAGAATGAAATTCTATTTCAATTGATTTTAATTCCCATTCTAATTGCTCTCTAAATTCTAATTGGACCATTTTCAATTCAAAATCTGATTCTTATTGTAAACCAAACGGACCCTAAAAAGTCTTAAAATATGCGGAAGACAGAGTTCCCCATTAGCCATTCATTACCAATAGGGTGATGACTGTTAGAGGCTCTATATCCAATAATAATGCCCCACGTCATAAACCGATGACGGACGGTTTAGATCTGATAGGACACATCATAGAACGCGTTAATCAACAATCCAACGGCTCTGTTCAACTTGAAACACGCCACCGTCATCTATCGAACGGTGTAGAAAACTCACAACAAAAGCTTTCGGTTTCATGAGCACTAGCTCGAAAGTAAACGAAGAGTCCAGAACCACTCCAAAACCGCCTCTTCTAAAACCCTCCTCAACCTATAAAACCTCAAACTCTCCCACCCTGTAATCCTCACAGAGTCGGTCACAGAAATCGCAACCCCAGAAACCTAACTCTCACGTCAATCTCTCAACTCAGTTCCCTGTAAAACTAAAACCAACGCTCCAATTCTCGCTGGTCATCCATCCAGAATGAGGAAAGTTGCTTTAGTCTTGTATTTGGTGATGGCTGTAGGGCTTCTGGCCATTCCGGCGAAAGGACTGAATCGACAGATGCCCTGCACCGGTTGCTTGTGGGACATGATGCTGCCTAGTGACGACCCATTGATCAGAATCCTCGAACAGACCCCGCTCACCATCCTCAAAGGCGTAGAAACCTTGGCTCTGGCCCGTGCGGACTGGAAGGAGACCCCTCAGGCTCATGTCATCTTCCTCGACGTTCCTGGGATAAAGAAGGAAGATATCAAGATCGAGGTGGAGGAGAACAGGCTGATTAGGATCAGCTTTGAGAGGAAGAGCGAGGAGGAGGTCGAGGGTGAGAACTGGCACCGGGCGGAGCGGACCACCGGGAAGTTCTGGAGGCAGTTCAGGCTGCCGGGGAACGCGGACATGGATGCGGTGAAAGCCCATTTGGAGAATGGGGTGTTGAGGATCATGGTCCCGAAGCTCGCAGAAGAGAAGAGGAGGCAGAGAAAGGTGATCGACATTGTGGAAGAAGGATCTTCTTCTGGGGAAGACATCAAGGCATCCAAGGCCGACAAGTAAACTTAATCCGTTTGTGAACTTTGAAGTTTGAACTACGATCACGACTTGGGTTCGTTACTTTGTGAAATACTGATAATTTGTATTGTTGTTGAGTATATTGCTAGCTATATAGACTTTTGTCTTCTCTATATAGACTTCTTGTATTACTTTCAATTGGTTTGTTTCCAGAATTTTGACGAAAGTCCACTTGGTTGGTTACTATCAACTGATTATAATTCTTTTCGAAAACTAGTTGGGGGACCCGTGCGTTGCACGGGAAAACCCAATGTCCAAAAACTCTACCAAACTATCTTTCATTTTCGAATGAAATTAATCAATAATTTATAAGTATCTGAATCATAATTATAATTTTTAAAAATGTAATTATTTCAATATCTTTTACCAACAATCAATTACTAAGGGCCTGTTTGGCACATCTTTTTGGGATGATCTTCTAATAGTTCTTACGGTCAAAAGACGCATTGAGCTTTTGCCTGAAGATCTGAGTAGTTCGAAGCACGTTTGGCAGGCACACGTCTTTTTGTGCGTCTTTCTACGCAAGAATAAAACGCGAGTGAGAAGCTTCACTTGAGCTTCCCAAAATCAGCCCAAAATGGGTTTTTCACATCTTTTCGGCATTTTGTCTTTTGGCGGTTAGATCTTTCGCGTGTCAAATGGAAATAGACCAAAAATCGGTTTTCCCGACTTGTAAACAGTTGAAAGATTGTGCGGAAAGATGTGCCAAATGCAGCCTAAACTTTTTAGAAATTATTGATAATGATTTATTGATAAATATTAAGAGGGGATAGGATTGGAAACCCCCAAACTCTACTTGTCCCATACTCTCATTCTCTTTAGGCATTATAAGAGGGGATAGGATGGGAAATATGAAATCAGGGAGGGTTGGATTGGAAATATAAAATCAAGGTGTTGGACGAATCCATTCTCTTCAAGCATTTTAATAGGGGCTTGGATTGGAAATATGAAATTAGGGAGGGATAGGATTGAAAACCCCTAAACTCTACTTGTCCCATTCTCTTCAAGCATTTTAAGAAGGGATAGGATTGGAAATATAAAATCAGGGTGTTGGAGGATGGATTCATTTCTTCTTTTTTTATAAATGGGTAAGACATTATAGTTGAATAAAAGGAAAAATCTCTAATGTTGAAAAGGTATGATACCAAATGAGCATTGACTATCGGAGGAACCCCATGGAGGCTAAAATATATTATAGATGAATGCACTCATCTGTGTGCTTTCTTGGTTTTGGGAATTACTTGTTTTTCCTAGTATTTTTGGTATCATAGTAAAATTCATTCATTAATATCAATTTTATAATAATGTATTGTTTAATGTTTTTAATATATATATATATATATATTAAAATAAAGCAGTCAAGAACTTTTCTCCTTTTTTTGAATTTTTTGTTTTTTATTTCATATCATTTTTGAAACAACTAATGAGATGCATTTTTCTAATAACCTAAATAATCTCTTCTCCTAAAATTTATCCTAAACTTCCTCCCCTACTTTCTCAGAATTATCTCTAATTCCAATTTATCTTCTAAGTTATCTCTAATTCTGATTTATCTCAACAATTATCTCTAATTTATTAGAGAGCTTCTCCCCTAAATTATATTTAATTCCTATTTATCTCAACAATTATCTCTAATTTAATAGAGAGCTTCTCTCCTAAATTATCTCTAATTTCTATTTATCCTCTCCCCTACTTTTTATCTATACCTATCTAAAGAAAGTTTTGATTAAAAAAATTAAGAATTATTTAAATATTCTAACAAAATTATATAATAACTTAAAAATATTTATTAAAAACAAAAAAAAATAATTTTATATTTTTATAAAATATATCACGAAATTATGTACTAACAATTTAAATTATGTTTTTCCAGATTATCAATTTAATTGATTTTTAAATATTTAATAATATGTAATAGCATTAAATAAATAAAATTTAAATAACAAAAGAAATTAAATATTTTATGGACTATTTAAATATTTAAATAACTAAATATTTACCATAACTATATTTTAAATAGTTAAAAAATCGAAATTATCTAATAAATAATTTTATACTTTTACAAAATACATCACAAAATTATGTACTAACAATTTAAATTATGTTTTTCCGGATAATCAATTTATTTATTTTTTTCAAACATTCAGTAATATGCAATAGCTTCAAATAAATAAAATTCAAATAACAAAAAAGTTAAATATTTTATAGATTATTTAAATATTTAAATAACTAGATATTTATCATAACTAGATTTTAAATAGTTAAAATAAAGAAATTATGTAATAAATTTAAAAACTTAAAGCAGAAAAATAATTATAACATAATATTGAAATTAATAATAATTTAATATATAACAAAATTAATAATTAAATTATGTAATAATAGTACAAATTATGATTTTATGGATATTTAAACTCCATAAATAACTAATATTTTTAAATTTAAATATTTTACATTTTATTTAAGTATTTAAATAACTAGGTATTTTGAATAACAAAATATTTAACATAACGAAATTTTAAATAGTTAAAACAAAGAAATTATGTAATAAATTAAAAAAATTGAAAAGTCGGAAAATAATTACAACATAATATTGAAATTAATAATAATTTCATATTTTTACATAATATTGTAAATAACTAACTTCAGTTATATCAAGTGATAATTCAAGAAAATAACTTTCAAAAAAAATAATATTTATTAATAATAATTTTAAACACTTAATCTATATTTATTATATTATTATATATACTAAAATTAATATTTGTTGTATTTCAGTAATTATTTATTATTTTTTGTGATAAATATATTTTCAATGATTATGTTATTTAATAGAAAACTTTCAATAATTATTGGAGATTAAACTATTATTAGTGAAATTTTTAAATTTAATTTATTCTATTTATTGTATTTTGTTATAAATTATTTTTTAATATTTATTAGAGATTAAACTATTATTTGAGATTATACTATTTAATGACTAAGTTAATATATTTTTATTACTTATTATATTTTTGTAATTATTGTTTTTTTTCATTATCAATATTTATTTTCAACAATTATTTATTTTTTCTATAAGTTTTTAATAATTATTGGAGATTAAACTATTGTTATTTATGAGAGATGAGACTATTAATTTAGCTAAAAATATGAGTGTCCATGAGTTGGTTTGGTTCGATCGTAGACTATTTGGCCAGCCAAATTGACCTGGTCAGGTTGGGTGGTCAACTGAAATCGACTGACCTTTTTTGAAAACTGACCCACTCAAGTTGTATCAGTTTGGGCCAATTTTTTGGTTTGGTCAGTCGGTTCCAAAGATTTAAACTTAAAAATTATAGTGCAATTATTAAAAAATAAATTTAAAAATTAGATTTATGATATAAAACATTTTAGGCTAAGAAATATGGGAAATTTCCCACTTTTTCATATTAAAAATTATATTTAAAATATAAAATATCAATATATATCCATGGTTAGGTCGTTCAATTTTGGTTGGTTTACAAATGGCCAAAGTGGAATTGATCCAACAAGTTAGTCGAATTGGGAAATTTTTAAACCAAAGCCAACCTAAAGTATTAGAAAACTGACCAACTCGGGTCGAGTTGATCGGGTTGGTCGGTTTCATTAGTTTGATGAATAAGCTTAACTGAAATTAATTATTGTTATTCTTGTATTATAAAAAAATTATTAAAAGTATGTATATAAAATATGAATAATTATTAATTATTTAAAARGTTGAAAATATAAAACAATTGTATACTCTTATGTGATTCTATTAGGGTCATTTACTAGAACACATCTTATAGTTTTACATATTTACTTAAACCTACTTTATAGTTTTTATTTTATTAAAACATCCAATATATTTTACAACCTATTTACTTAATCAACTTTTCATTAAGGAGTGTTTGTTTTGCCATTAGGCCCATGGTTTTTTTTTCTAAAAATACCCTCAACACTTTAATGGTATTTTAATTTTTATTTTCTTTTGATTAAATTTATTTAAATGAGCATTAGGGCCAACATTGTCATTTTTCACGATCATCTAATGGAAGATTGATTAAATCCATTACAAATTATAAGTGGTGTTTAAGTAAAATTTTAACTATAAGGTAGATTTTAGTAAATCCATGAAATTATAAGGGGTATTTTAGTAAATGACCCTTTCTATTATTTAGCTTTTGTTTAATAATGCTTATTGTATCTATTGAATTTTTGTTGTACTTTATTCATTGATGTTTATTAGAAAACTATTATTCAAGATTACAATATTTATTGACTAACTTAATATATTTTTTTGGTATTTTTAGTATTTTTGTAATTATTGTAATTATTTTATTTTTATTAGTTATTTGTTTTATTTTTATTATCAATATATTTTCAATTATTGCGCATTTTTGCTATAAATTTGTAATAATTATTGGAGATTAAACTACTATTATTTATTAGAGATTAAAATATTAATTTAGATGAAATTAGGAGTGTTGATCACAAACTGGTTTACTTCGGTTATAGGCTATTTGGCCCACCAAATCGACATGGTTAGGTTGGGGAGTTGGTTACCTGAAATCTACTGACCATTAGTGAAAACCAACTAAATCGGGCTGTATTGGTTTGGGTTGATTTTCAGTTTGCTCAATTGGTTTAAAAGATTATATTGAAAACTTGATTTTAAATTTTAAAAATTACATTAACATTATTAAAAATAAATTTATAATATAAAATATTTGAGACTAAGAAATATGGGAATTTCCCCACTTTTCTGTATTAAAAAATTATATTTAAAATATAAAAATACTAAAATATATCTGTTGTTAGGTCATTCAATTTTGGTAAATTTACCAATGGCCATAAAAAAACTGATCCCAATTTCAACCAGAAATATTAGAAACTGAGCAATTTGGGTTGTTGGTTGGTTTCATCAGTTCGATGGACAAGCTTAGCTGAAATAAATTATTGTTATTTTTGTATTATAAAAACTTATTAAAAGTATTATAAAATATAAATAATTAATCATTATTTAAAAAGTTAGAAATATAAAATAATTATATACTCTTATGTGTTTTATTGTTTAGCTTTCCTTAACAAATCCCGTGCATCGCACGGGTCCCCGATAGTATTAATTAAATAATAATTTGGTAGCAAAGGTTGTGTTTGTAGTGCAATTTTATTTGTACTATATATATATATTAACACAAAGCGGTCAAGAAATTTTCTCTTTTTTCTGAATTTTTTATTTTTTATTCCATGTCATTTTTCAAACACCCAATGAGATGCACTTTCCCAATAACCTAAATAATTTTTTCTCCTAAACTACCTCCCCCACTATCCCCCACTTGCTCCGAAATTATCTCTAATTCCTATTTATCTTCTAAATTATCTCTTAGTAGAGAATTTCTCTCCTAAATTTTCTCTAATTCCTATTTATCCTCTCCCCAAATTTTTATCTATATTTATCTAAAGTAATTTTGGATTAAAAAATTTAATAATTATTTAAATATTATTACAAAATTATATAATAACTTTAAAATATTTATTTAAAACACAAAAAACAATTTTATATTCTTATAAAATATATCACGAAATTATATACTAACAATTTAAATTACGTTTTTCTGGAATATTAATTTATTTATTTTTAAAATAATGAAGTTATGTAATAATAGTATAAAACATGATTTTGTGGATAATTAAATTCCATAAATAATTAATATCTTAAAATTTAAATATTTTTCATATGATTTAAGTATTTAAATAACTAGATATTTTTAATAACAAAATATTTCATATAACTAGATTTTAAATAATTAAAATAAAGAAATTATGTAATAAATTTTAAAAAATTCTAAAAAGTAGAAAAATAGTTATAACATAATATTGAAATGAATAATAATTTAATATTTGTACCTAATATTGTAAATAATTAATTATACTTATATCAAGTAATAAATGGATTTTCAATGATTATGTATAAAATTATTTTGTTTTGTTATTTAATAGGAAACTTTCAATAATTATTGGAGATTAAATTACTATTATTGAAATTCTTAAATTTAATTTATTGTACTTATTGTATTTTTGTTATAAGTTATTGATTAATATTTTTTAGATATTAAACTATTATTTGAAATTATACTATTTATTAAATAAGTTAATATATTTTTAGTACTAATTGTATTTTTGTAATTTCTATAATCACTGTGTTTTCATTGTCAATATGTTTTCAATAATTGTGTATTTTCGCTATAACTGTTCAATAATTTTTGGAAACTAAACTATTGTTATTTATGAGAGATAAGACTATTAATTTAGTTGAAATTATGAGTATTCATGAGTTGGTTTAGTGAGTACTATATTGCTGTGAAACTTTTGTCTTCTCTATTTCCCAATAAAACTCAAAGATTGTTGTATTACTTTCAATTGGTTTGTTTCTAGAATTTTGACAAAAGCCCACTTGGTTGGTTACTATCAACTGATTATAATTTTTTTCGATATTATATCTTTTTGACATCAGTAAATCTTTGATGTAGGAAAGGTATGATACTGAATGAGCATTGACTATCGGAGGAACCCCATGGAGGCTAAAATATATCACAGATGAATGCACTCATCTGTGTGCTTTCTTGGTTTTGGGAATTACGATGGATTGGCTAGTGCGTAATGTTTTTTTTCCTTGTATTTCTGGTATCATAGTAAAAAATCCATTCATTAATATCAATTTTATAATGTTTCTAATATTAATTAAATAATGATTTGGTAACAAAGGCCGTGTTTAGTTGTAGTGCAATTTTATTTGTACTAGTACTAATATATAAGAGTGTATGCAAATTTTAGTTTAATTTTGTTTTGGATTTTATTTTATTTGTACTGCAACCAAACAAAATAAGGTAAATTTTAAAATAAAAATAAATTGTAATTTACACCCAAAACGTTGCACTGCCATAGTTTTGCATTAGTACAAATAAATTTGCATTGCAACCAAACATGGCAAAAGTAACAAATCACCCTTGAATTAAGCTTAAAGCATAATGTTGTTGATAACTTGATATATTACCTTTCGTTCTCTTTCTTAGTTTTCACTTACCAAAAGTCTAAATAATTTAGAACTTAGATATCACCATTAAATTAAAATCATTTTCTAGTAAAAAATAAAAGGGTAAATTGCTGAAACCTCCCTTGAATTTTTGGTTGTTGCTGAAACATCCACTGCAGTTTAGTAATTGCAATCACCTCCCTTGAACGTTTTGACATAGTTGTAAGTATATCCCCTTTGGAAGAACTTTCTTAGGGAAGGCATAAAAATGTCCAAAATACACATATAATTACTTTTAGGTTGTGTTTAGTTTGAAAGAGAAATTAGGGAAAGGTAGGGAAATTACTTTTAGGCTATGTTTAGTTTGAAGGAAAGGTAGGCAAAGGCATAGAAACCTTAACAAACCTTGTGAAGTTTTTCCTACCTTTCCCTGCTTTTTTTTCAAATCAAACACAACTTTAGCAAAAAAGTTTGTTTTGTAAATTTTGTTTTCATATGAATCACTCCCAAATCCTTCAAATCACTTTTCTAAAAATTGATTTTTCAAAATTTCCCTCCATATCAATCACTCAAAGGTAAAGCTACATCTTTAAATTTTCTTTGTTTTTGTTGTTCATAAGGTTTGTATTGTATTTTTCCCATAGAAACCAACATCAATAGTAATTGTATGGGTATTTTGGACATTTTTCATTCATAAAATGTATTTCCATCATAACTTGCAGGTTCCTCAAAAAGTTAGTCTACTAAGGTTTGCTTGGGCTAATAAGGCTTTTTGCTTTTATATGAGAGCTTATTTAGCTCCATTAATGGTGTATCTGATTTTGTTTCTATCTCTGATTCTTCGCTTAATAAATCTATATAGTGAGTGTCAGATTTTTCTTCTTCTTCTTTCAGTTTTTTAGAAGACGTTTTTGAAGATTCTCCTTTTTCCTAGTTGGAATTGTGGAACGAAATCAATTTTTGCTGCTACATCCTTGTAGCTCATTTTTGACAAGTCTAGCACATTTCGCTCGATTCTCATGTATTGAGGAAGGTCTTTTACCATCCCCATTGGTTTTTCTTTTTTAATTATAGTTGTTTTATGAATAAAAACTTTCAGGGAATTTAATAGGGTTTCAATTCGATTTATTTGTTTGCTTAAAACATATAGGCAAATGTTGGTATAGTTGTTTTGTTCTATTATTTGGGAACAATGTTCTCATATTACCTTCTCAGCTTATTTTATTGTAGAAATATTTTTAATTGGACTAGCTATTAGCTCTTCTTTCCCTATTTTTATTGCTTCTAAAGGAGGATGTACTAATTCTACAATTTTACCTGTAGAAGCAGCTTTTCATGCCTTTGATAGTTTATTTATTACACATAAATCTAATTCTTCTTCTAGGGGTTTTATGTTTTTAAATCGTTTTTATTGTATAAACCAATTCCAAAAAAGGAATATTTTCCTTAGCTTCTATCATATCTTCATGCTAGAGTTGTCTAGTACGATCTCTCTCAAATTTATATAAATTTTCAAAGTCTTGAGGGAAGTCCTTTACCATCCCCATTGGTTTTTCCTTTCTTTAATTATTGTTTTATGATTAGAAACTTTCAGGGAATTTAATATGGTTTCAATTCATTTTGTTTGTTTGCTTAAAACATTCAGGCAAATGTTGGTATAGTTGTTTTGTTCTATTATTTGGAAATAATGTTTTGGTATTACCTCCTTAGCTCTTTTTATTGTAGAAATATGTTTAATTGGACACACTATTAGCTCTTCTTTCCCTAATTTTATTGCTTCTAAAGGAGGATGTAGGCAAGTGGTTTGGTAGGGATGCAAATAGATCAGATCTGATTTGAAACACGGTATATTTGAATCGATTCAATCTGAAAATCTGATCAGATCTCATAAATATAGATTCAAATCTGAATCCAATCAATATGTTGGATATCTGAATCTGATACGACATGATTTAATTTAAAAAATAATAAATCATTAAAAGGAAAGGAAAATATAATAGTTGAAATAAGGAAAAACAAAAATTATAAGTATTTTTTTAACTATTTTTGTCATATAAGAAGTTTACAAAAATGTAATATAAATAATTGATTCGACCACAATATTAAAAACCAATATTAAAACAATATATTGGAATTGCATTTCCTCTTGGTGAATAAGTAATTTTTATTATCTCATAAATTAAATAATAAAAAATAAAAAAATAAAATTTTTTATAAATTTTGTAGAAAATTTTGAACATGCATTAATATTATATATTCTTCACATTAAACAAAAATATGTTTCAAAAATAAAAATTATTATTAGTAAAGATAGAAATGGTTAATCATAATTCATTTCCTGGTTAAATAGATTAATGATTCAACCAATAAAATTATTTGATTGATTACTATTATCATCATTTTCGTTTTATATTGCCACGCGCGTTTACTAGTCTATGTAGAACTAAGAATTCCATGTTGGTATATATGCTTATTCCCATACTTGCTATAAGGATCCCATGTGGCAAACGAGCAAAGGAAAATACAAAAGAAGCCTACGATTTGGAATTTGCCTCATACAATGCGATTGATGAAGTACTATGACCTTATACTCGAGAATCATCAAACAAACTGCAATTATTGCCTAAAATTAGGCTACATGGAAGGCCTATTGGTAGGCATTCACAATTGTACATGTTGGGAGTTATTATATTATGCATTTATGTCAAAGGCCTCTCCATGCTCCATTACCCATCCACCAGACAAAATTATGTTTCAAGACTACTCGTTAGGCGGACCATTACACTTCGTCTCCTTTATCCAAGCATCACATCAGTTGATCCAGAGCACTAAAAAACCCCATCCTATCATTTTTCACATAGAAATACCTTCATTTCGCCCCTCATCTAAAAGATTCGGTTCTAACCAATCCTATTGATTCTTACACATAAGACCTTCTTCCACCCTTAGCCCCATCTCCACCCATTCATTTATTATCCTTAAAATCATACCCCTTTAATGGGAATCTCAATTGAACCCCTATTGTCCTAAATGACCAAATTACCAAAATACCCCTATAAGCTCTAATATAAATTTAAGCAAAGTTTCTCATTCGAACAAATTCATTTATTATCCTTAAAATCATAACCCTTTAATGGGAATCTCGATTGAACCCCTATTGTCCCAAATGACCAAAATACCATTAAAACCCCTTAAATTACCAAAATACCCCTATACGCTCTAATATAATTTTAAACAAAGTTTCTCATTCGAACAAATTCATGAGAGATCACTATTCATGCCCTGTTCAGTATCGGCAAAGAAAGCACAACAACATCCTAAAGCCAATTTCCCTCTTGGTCTTTTATTTTTTATTTCGCTCTATTTTCTTCTTCTCTTCTTCCTGCATTGATTTTTCTCTATTTCCTCTATTTTTTTTTCTTCACCACCGGATTGTAGGCCATTATCGTTTTTCGTTGCAACTCAAGCTAGAGGTGGCGAACTTTGTCAACACCAAACTAGCCACCATTATCGAAGCAATGATAATGTTCTCTCATTCTCTCTCTCTCTCTCTTTCAATCTTTGCCATCAAATCGGACCATACTTCATTGCTGTTGCAACCTTCAGCTTTGGCATAGGGGTGCAAAAGGGTTGGATTCTAATTTGATCCGAATTCTAATCCGATTCAAAATTAGAGGATTCGGATACCCCTTCATCAAATTTTAGAATCAGATTGGATCGTGAAATTGGATCTGTTTGGCTCTTCATTTCCTGTTCCTCTTTGCCACCCCCATTCCGCAAATCCTCTTTGTCGCTGACGGTAGTTCAAGTTGAAGGCTAGGTCAATGGTCGGAGAGACAGAAACGTGAGAGACTGAGATATGAGATTTCAGATATCACTCTCTACTTTTAACTATTATCATTTTATATTTTTATTCAATCAAACCATAGTAGGGACTAATTTCCCTTAGTTCCTAACTGAGATTTTGGAGAAAAGCATTAGCAAAAGTCTGCGTTGTTGAATTGGTTTGACTTCATTGTTGTGCTATTTTCGGTGGGAGGCTGGTTCAGGTTTGACATTGGGCATGAACTATCATGCACTTTGGGATTTGCATTTGTGGATTCCGTATCAGGTATAATTAGAAATTAATTTGAATTTCAAATATGGTTTAGTTTAGTGCAAGATTGATCATGAAGTTTTAAATTTCAAAATTACCGAAAAACCAGTTTCCAGGTTGGTTTAGAAAAATTTTAAAAATTCAGCTAGTTTGGTTTAAAAAAATTTTAAAAAATCAGCTAGCCACTAGATCTGGTTCAGCCATGTCTAATTTGATTGTTAGACAATGTATGCCCTTAGCTCCAATTATCATGATGTACATTATGACATTTATTGTAAATGAATAAAGTACATATTTGATTCATGTTATTGTGGTGTATTTCTATGTAATACTCTTAAACTTGACACATTTGAGACTCGTGTTAGTTTAGAATCTTTACAGCTGTTGGATAGATATGGGGAGATTTATCCTGCCAAGGCTGACACTGATGTGCCACCAAGTTGGTTGGGGTAGCTTGTCTCAGTTGCCAAGGTGAGAACAGAGGTACATGTAGTGTGGGTTTTCTTGAAACCCTGAACCAGACCAAATTCCAGTGTTGCCTTGGACATTGGAGACAGATGGGCAAAACTAGAATGCTACACCTGACCCCTAGACTCGATCATGGTACTGCACTAGGTGCCGAATTGGGCTGTCTTTGATATGTCAATCAGTGAGATCCTTAGCGGGGGTCAAAACCTCGGTATGTTGGGACAGTCCGACAATTCATTTGAGTGGGTGATGTGACAAGATCAACCCCTTTGTTGGACAAAGTGAATGATCGGGGAAATGCACTATTTTGATGGAAACCTAAACTGCCGACAGTGGATTTTAAATGTGTTTGAAATTTGGTTTTGCAATTATAGAGATATATTTAATGGTTTTCACAAATTGTTTGCAAAAGGTTTTAATTCTTGGGATCCATGTGAGTTGAGAGTGCAACACTATACCTTGCAACCGAGGGAGAGGTCCTCTCTTGTCAGGAAGTGTTTGATCATTATAGGCTGAGAGGTTAAGTGTAAAACTATTGAGTGTTATACCTGATGGGCTAATCTTGCATCTTCCCACAGTCCTTGGGCCTTCATAAGATGGCTGGACCCAAGGACCATTTAGTGTAAATGTTGGGCCCATTAAGAGTCCATGGTGATGGGCTCAGGGGTTTACTATATTCAGTAGTGAATTCGCCAGGCCTTGTAACAGAGGCTAGGCTGAACCCATGTGGTTGATGTGTAGATGAATGGTATGGTCCCATGCCATACAAAGAGAGCCAAGCTAGTCAGCATTAAAAGGAAGTGAGCTTGAAAGCTTAGTAGGCCTAAAGCCCGTTTCGAACTGGGTTAATTAGATTAATTAAATAGAGGCGAATCTGGGTATGGATCAACAGATAAGGATAAGAGGATAACTCTTATCCACTTAAAGAGTCCAAATCCAAATAGAGATTTGGATCAGGGAACTCCTAATTTGATGAGGAAAAGCCGATCTTGATCTACAGATATGATAAGGGATTATCCTTATCACTTAAAGAGTTCAGATCCAAATAAAGATTTGGATCAAAAAACTCCTAATTAGATTAGAAGATCATCTCTTTGAGGTTATAAATAAAGAGCAAGGCGGATCTAAAAAATAGACAACACAGAAGACAACTCAGTTTGACTGTTTCTCCCTTCAGTTCCTTCTCTCCCTACTCTTGCCGCCCTACCCTGTTCGATCTCCATTTCTTGGAACTGATCAAGATTTGATCTTGATATTGTTTCTTGCTAGAAGAAACAATTCTGAAATTGTGCTCTCTACCCGATTCGATTCTTGCTAAAGAATCAAAGGTTCTTGGTGAAGAACTACCTGTTGATCCCGCCTCATCCTAAGCTCTGTCATATTCAGTGGAGAGAGGATTTCGTACACTCTTTGGGCGTGAACACCTACGTTGGGAGGAGCAATTTTGCGTGGATTCCGTATTAGGTATACCTCTCCCTAATCTTGGTTTCAGATTTGGTCAAATCTTATTACAAGAATGAATCTTGAAAATGTAGTTTTTTAAATTGGGAATACGATTCCCGGATGGGAGTAAAGAAATTTTTAGAATTTCGCCCAACCTTCCTACAGGGTTTGGCCATTTATATGATGGATCTCCCATCCCTTCACTGATTTGTAACATTTCCAACATTTGGCTCATGGCAACCTTGCCTATAAAGGCATTTTGTTGACCCATTGTGATCTTTATTGCCCTCCCTAGCTATTTGGCCCATTTTCAAATTGACTCAAGAATCCAGCCCATAGAGGCATTTTGGTTGACCCAATAAGGTTTCTTGTTAGCTTGATTTGGCCCATTCTTGTTTTTGGCTTATACTGACCTAGTTACATTTTAAAAAATCTGCCCATTGAGGCTCTTTCTCTTGTGAAGCACAGAGGACTATTTTCTACATTGTCAAACCAAGTTTCCATGTTATCCTTGTTTTGCCATAGCATTGGAATAGATTGGGACATCTATATTTTTGGCCAATCACATGAAGATTTGTAATCACCATATGTTTGAGGGGATATGTTAAGGAATCGAGGATCATCAAGTTACTTTGTTTGAGTTGGAATAAGACAGGTTAGTTAGAGTTCAATTTGATTTGGTTTGTCAATCCAAAAATAGTGATGTACTCTTAGATTTATGATTATTTTGGTAAAAGATCTATCTTTGTTCATGGTATCACTACAAGAAAATATATTTCTACTAGCGGCAGTTTAACGACTGCCGCTAGAAATATTGATATGTAGCGGTAGTCGATTAAAACTGCCACTAGACACCAAATGGCTGCCGCTACATAAAAGGCGCAAGTTTCACTTTTCCTTCCTCGCGCCTCTTCCCTCCATCTCTCTCACTGTTGTCCCTCTCTTGCTCAGTCATCTCTCGCCTTCTCTCTTTCTTAGTCGTCCCTCTCTCGCTCTCTCTCTTGCTCTGTCAAGGGAGTGTTCTGTCTCTATCAAAAGAGTGTTCTAAGGTAAAGTCCTTGCTTCTTCAGGCCTTCTTCTCGGATTGGAAACTTTCTTTAGAGTTTTGAGGTAAGGTTGGTGATGAGGGCGAATTTGGCCCTCCAATGACATTGTGACACATGGCACCTCGGAACAACTAGGTGACACCCGGAACCACTTTGGCAACAACTTGCCTTAGACAAGTTGATGGTGTCCCACATGGCGGCTTGGCCCTGGCGCGACCTGGCCCTGGCGCGAGCTGGCAGCCTAGCATAGGCGCGACTTGGCGACCTAGCACATGCACAGACCTGGCGACTTGCAAGACATGCTCGCCAACAAATTCGGCATGCATATCCAAACACTCCCACGACCCTTGGAAGTTGGCCCACGTGTCGAACGATCCAGAGGGTGGTCAATGTGCATGGCAGTTACCTTCGAGGATCTCAGACCAGTTAGACACGATCTCCCGGAGATCTCGGGGGTGGTACGTGAGCAAGGCCTATATAAAGGCACCAACCCCAATGACAGCAAGAGAGCAAGCAAGCAAGTAAGCAAGCTCTAGCTTTCAGACTTTGTGATTTTTAGCTTGCAGTTTACTATGAGAGTTCTGACTTAAGCATCGGAGCGACCTCGCCGGGTTAGCCACCTTGGGTCCTCTGACATTTGGTTCCTTGCAGGTCTCTAAAGAGCAAAGAAGCTCATCAATTCAGCTCACCACCTGGTCAGCCCAGCACCTCATTGGCAGCTCGACAGCTAGGCAGCTCGGCACCTCACAGGCAGCTCGACACCTGTTCA
>NW_010729083.1:5913141-5968827 GCF_000365185.1 Nelumbo nucifera | reverse complement strand
AGTTATAGGCCCGTTGGTCGGGCCGGGCTCGGGCTCGGGCTCGGGCCTAGTATATTTTCATTAGGGACAAGTGAAAGCCCGGCCCGAGCCCGAGCCCAGCCCGGCCCGGCCCGAGACCGAGCCCAGCCCGGCCTGGCCTATGAACAGGTCTAACTGTAGTCAGCTTGCCACCTAGCCTGCCCAGCTTGACTCAGGTCGATAGCCAAAGTTCTCCACTTCGGCTCGAGTCATCGGCCACTTGGAAGCAAACCAAATGACGAGGTACTTGGCACAAAAAATTCACACTTCACCAAAAAATTGATTCTTCAATTGGCGCCATCTGTGGGAAACGCTACCAAAAGCTTTCTCATCCTCTAAAAGGCTAAGTCCTCTTCTTCCAAAAAGCTAAGTCCTCACTTTTTAGAAACTAAAGCTCTCACTTTATAGTTTCCATTTTTTATGAACTCAAAGACTATGCAGGAAGTTGATAGCTAACAGACTAAGCAGCTCTACCAACTTTATTTCAACTCGGATAAAGCCTCATCAGTCCTCTCCACGATGTCCCCTCTACAAAGATGAGCTCTTCGTGGCTTCCGCGGGAGTTGGCGGCCAACAGACTGCATGGATGCCCTTGCTGATCGAGCCTTCCAAGGCTCTCGTGCGAGCCGGCGACCTAAATTCAGTAGTGCTGCTCCCGTAGGTCGAGCTCCTAGTAGCTTCTTGTAGAAGTGGGTGACCAGCGTCACGAGGTTGATGCAGTGCAGCCATAGTGCTAAAGTACCGAATTGGCGAAGACCTCGATACTATATAAGACCCAGTCGCCTCTTCGGCATGGGCAAAATCAAGGAGAGTGGACTACGAATCACTCGTAGAGCCTAAGGGCTAAAATACCACATAAGACCTAGTCGCCTCTTCGACATAGGCAAGATCAAGGAGAGTGAACTACGAGTCGCTCCTAGAGCCTAAGGGCCAAAATATCGAACTAGCGAAGACCTCCTCACCACATAAGACCCAGTCGCCTCTTCGGCATGGGCAAAATCAAGGAACAGATTGCGAGTCACTCCCAGAGCCTAAGGAATTAAATCGACGCTTACGAGCTCATCGAATTATTCATTCCGGGCCAAAAGGAGAAATCTACTCCCTTCGCCGAGTTACTTTCAGCTCGGGAGTGAGGGGCAATTGATGATGGCGGATTTGGCCCTCCAATGACATTGTGACACATGGCACCTCGAAACAAATAGGTGACACCCGAAACCACTTTGGCAACAACTTGCCTTAGCCAAGTTGATGGTGTCCCACCTAGCAGCCTGGCCTTGGCGTGACCTGGCAGCCTAGCATAGGTGCGACCTAGCAACTTGCAAGACGTGCTCGCCGATGAATTCGACATGCATATCCAAACACTCCCACGATCCTTGGAAGTTGGTCCACGTGTCGAACGATCCGGAGGGTGGTCAACGTGCATGGCAGTTACCTCCGAGGATCTCGGACCAGTTAGACACGACCTCCCAGAGATCTTGGGGCAGTACGTGAGCAAGGCCTATATAAAGGCACCAACTCCAATGACAGCAAGAGTGCAAGCAAGCAAGTAAGCAAGTTCTAGCTCCTAGACTTTGTGATTTTTAGCTCGCAGTCTACTATGAGAGTACTGACTTAAGTATCGGAGCGGCCTTGCCGGGTTAGCCACCTTGGGTCCTCTGACATTTGGTTCCTTGCAGGTCTCTAAAGAGCAATGAAGCTCATCAATTCAGCTCGCCACCTGTCAGCCCGACACCTCACAGGCAGCTCGGCAGCTAGGCAGTTCGGCACTATAGTCAGCTCGCCACCTAGCCTGCCCAGCTTGACTCAGCTCGGCAGCCAAAGTTCTCCACTTCGGCCTGAGTCATCGACCACTTGGAAGCAGACCAAATGACGAAGTACTTAGCACAAAAAATTCACACTCCACCAAAAAATTGATTCTTCAGTTGGTTCTTCGAAGAATATATGCATTTTAGGTTTTATTTCTATTGTTTTCTTTTTTTTTTTTTTGCTTTTTGTTTATTTTCCTTTGTTTTGGTTCTATTCGCTGGTCATTTGCCTTTTCTGACCTTTATTAGTATTTTGATTTTTTTCCAATTTTCTGTTTGTTTTCTTAGCATGATGGATTCGAGCTCATTTCCTGAATTTATAGATTTAGGGTTTGTATTGTTCATTTGATACTTCCACTTATAAGAAGTTAAGAGTATTTGTTTTAGTTCTGATATTTAAGCAACGTACGTATGAATTTTTAGCTCTACCGTAGATCTTCTATTCGACGCTTTTGGTTCTTGCTTAGACTCTATTCGACTCTAAATCTTCTGATGTAGATCTGCTGAATTTTTAGTTGAAATAACTTGAGATATCGATTATAGATTAACCGGAGTATTCTCATTATAAGAAAGAATAACTTGATGTACTTTATAACTTGAGATATCTATTATAGCTTCTACGTTTTCTTTGTTTATTTTTCTATGCCATTGGCATGATTAACTACTCTTATAATTTGATGTACTTTATAGGTCTTGACTCTTTTAAATGATTAAAATAATAAGCCACTTACATGATTAACTACAATCATCCTGATCTGATTTGGTAATGGTCTGACCAGATAACTATAGGGTAATTGCAGCACCGCACATATAAGAATACTTGAGAGATATTTGAAGATATAAAGATGTAGTGATAACTTCCTTGCAGTTATTTTTGGTAGGTTTTCAAATAACTTAAAAATCAATCTTAATATTTAGAATTATGAAATTGTCATCAGTTTTTAGTTTCAGACTTCTAGGTATGGGTAGTAACTGGAAAATTGTCAAGATATGAGTCAAGCCTCATTGGAAATTTAGGATAGGTTGTTTTGCTTGATAAAGTAGTGTAGATATAGTTCATAATTTTTAGGATATATAAATACATCCTTCTTTATATTCATTTCATTAAGTCATCTATAAAGAGTGCTAAGAGAAGCCTAGGATGGTAAGTTTAAGCTACTAGGATTTCTCCCCACAAATAAACCCTAATCCTCTCTTTGAAGTTGAATAGGATGGAGACTTATGCCTAGATGGAAACACATTTGATTCTATGACACACATGGATCCAGCTGTGGACTTGTTGAATGAAGAAAGAGGTCTATGAGGAAGTGTTTTTTAACAGGAAAATCTGAGGTCTAGGTTACATGGATGGATACTTCAACGTAGGGTCCAGTATCTCTGACATTTCAATTTATATGTTACATGGATGGATACTTTAACGATTTGGGTGCTGAAAATGAATATATAGGTAGAGGAACAAAGAAGAAACATGCCTCCCCTCATCTTTTATTTTTTCAAAAAATAAAAAAGAAGAATGTTGGATTTGGGTTATGTTGGACCAAAATGTACATGGTCTAACAAGAAATCTGGATTATCCTGGGTGAGAGAAAGGCTAGATAAGGCAATTGCCAATTTAGAGTGGTGCAGCATGTATGAGAAGATCTAGCACCTATTGAATATGATCACTCTCTCGTATACTCAACCCCCGCAAAAAATTAATAAAAAATCATTTATCTTTCAGCCAATATGGGGAGAAAGGGAAGAATGTGAAAAAATAGTTGAAGCAACTTGGACATGCAGCTTATAGAGTTGTCACTAAACTACATAAGCTGAAACAAAAGCTGAGGAGATGGAACAAGGAAAGTTTTGTCTGGGCTCAAGAAAAAATTGCCAACTTGTCTAAGCAATTGCAACAAATGGAGGAAGAGGGCCTAGAAAGTGAAGAAAAATTCATGCAAGTCAAACAACAATATCTCACTTGGTTGAAAAGAGAAGAACAAATGTGGCAATTGAAATTCCAACGGTGGTTAGAATATGGGGACAATAGAACACCAAATTTTTTCATTCAATGGTGATAAATAGAAGAAAATTCAAAATTCAATTCCATTGAATGGCTAAGAGATGATGATGGTAAGGAATTAAAATCAAGAGAAGAAATTGTTGAAGGCCTCCAACAAGAGTATCTTAAGGCTTGTGGGACTGCTGCACCCGTCGATGAGGACTTTTATGAAAATCTGAACTTCAATACTATTGACCATGTTTGACAGTTTTTTCCAAATAAAAATAAATAAATAGCTTCCAATTGCAGAATTCTCCTACCATAGAAAACAGGTTTTTGATTTTCAACTAAAGTGAGAAGGAAAGAATTAGATGCTTGGCTTCACATCTTGGAAAGAGTATTTTTGGATCCCTCTAATCTAGATCGAAAAATTTGGTCGTTTTCTTCTATCGGCCTGTACACCTGTGCTTCTTTCTTTAGGCCCTTAACTTACCCCATTGAAACTCTTGGGCAACCTTTTCTAGCTAAGGAGGTTTGGAGCAAACCCATTCCTCCCAGGATTGGATGTTTTCGCTAGGAAGCTTTTCTTAAAAGAGTCAACAACTTTGATCAACTCCAAAGAAAAGGGCCAAATCAGTGTATTTTCCTCGATTGGTATTTTCTGTGTAAATCTAATGGTGAGACTTGTTATCACTGATTAATCTCTTGTCCATTAGTAAGTTTTATTTGGGAATGGTTTCTCTCTCTGTTTGGGTGTAAGTGGACTCCTCCACCGAATGCACAAAACCTATTCACCTCTACATTTGCTACTCGGTTAAAGAGGAGAATAATTCTATGAAAGAGCACACGAGTTGTTCATTGGACAGTTTGGGAAGAGAGAAATTCGAGAATTTTTGTAGAAAAGGAAAGAAGCTATGCTGAAATCATTGAAGTCACCATAATCAGATGAAGGGAATCCTTATCCTACGGGCATTGGTGCTACCTTAATGAAAGGGAGAAGTTTAAGTGGTTGACACAAAATGTGGAAATAAAACTGCAATGGGTTAAGAGGGGTACTAATTCTTTTGCTGCTGCACTAGAAAAGCAATGGATGGGAAAAGATCAAATGTTTGGGATTTATCGTAATCATTTTATATTGTCGTGGGGATAGTTAAGAGAGCTTATCTCTCCCCTGTTCTACTTGTTCTTTGTTTTTAATATTTAATAAAATGCAGTAGTGGAGACTTGGACACTTAACAAAGAAACACCAAATTTGTTCTTATCCTCCAACTGGTGTTTTTTATGTAAGTTGCATGGTGAAACTGCTTTCCTTAATCTCTTGTTCATTTGCTGCTGTATTTGGGAGTGGTTCTTTTTTCTTTTTGGTTTTAAGTGGAATCCTTCAGCAAGCTTGGAAAGATTGTTTAACCCTCCTGTGTTGAGTTGCAAATCTAAGAGAGGCAGGATTTTATGGAGGTGCACTTGGGCAGCAATGGTTTGGGCAGTATGGGAAGAAAGAAATTCAAGAATTTTTGAGGATAAGTAGAGGAGCAAGGCGTGGCTACCCAACCTGGAGGGAGGGACGGATTGGATATGGAGTTTGGAGTCGCCACCTAAATTTTTGAAATTGGGAATTTAGGAAAACCCGAGATTTTTCAAAGAAAACATTTTGTTTTCTTGGTGACTCGTTACCCAATGGGGATGAGATTTTTAGGGTTTGAGGACCAAGGTACGGTGTGGGAAGGTGTTAGGCACCCCACACGCACCCGGTTAAATCGGCCTCTACTTTACCAATGTTCCAAGGAAGATTTAACAATTTTGGATATATACTGGACTGACATTGGTGAGGGATGGGTTGGATAAGAATACCCTTGGATAGGTTGCATTGGAATTGTGGCCCATGATGGTTGGGCTTGCCTTGGATGGCCTTGAATGGTCTGAATTGGCATAGGTGGGGCTTGTGAAATTTGAGCTTGACTGTATTGTCCCTAGTTGGGCTGAGTTGTGGTCCATGATGGTTGAGCTTGTGTATTTTGCCCCGGGATGGGTTGAACTGGCATAGATGTAGCCCATAATGGTTGAGTCTGATTATATTGCCCTTGGTTGAATTGGACTGGCATAGATGTCACCCATGATGGTTGGGCTTGAGTGATTTGACCTCGGTTTGGTTGAATTGGCATAGATGAGGCCCATGATTGCTAGGATTGAGTGATTTGCCCTTGGTTGGGATGAATTGGAAAACATGGGGACCATAAATTTTGGTCTTGGTTGTATTGCCCCTGGTTGGGTTGGGCTTGATCATTAGGTTGGAGATGTCTAACTTCACTCTTGAACAGATCTATTTAATTTTGGAATTTTTCCATATGGCTCTGGCACATCTGTTCAATAACCCTTAGGTATTGTGAGAAGTCCATATTTAGGTTGACCTTGCATTGTAACCATGGTTTTGGGTTGTGCAGGCTTTTATTTGAAAGAAAAGGAAGAACTGTACCTGAGTGTAGGAATGGCAACGGGGCGGGTTTGGGAAGAGGCACCCCCTCTCCGTCCTCGCCCCGTCCCCGGTAGTAGGGCGGGTTTGGGGCGGGGCATCCATTCCCCATCGGGGGCGGGGAATCCCCNGGTATTGTGAGAAGTCCATATTTAGGTTGACCTTGCATTGTAACCATGGTTTTGGGTTGTGCAGGCTTTTATTTGAAAGAAAAGGAAGAACTGTATATCAGTGTTTTCAAAACCAGACCGGATCAAAAAAATCAGGAATTGATAACCTGACCTGGCCCCGTCCCCGGTAGTAGGGCGGGTTTGGGGCGGGGCATCCATTCCCCATCGGGGGCGGGGAATCCCCGAATTTTCCTCACTCCAAGGAAATTACTTAAAAAATATCTATTTTATGGACAATTTATACATAGGATATAGGAATTCGGGGGTATTTTAGAATTGAATTATAATACTTTAGGGATAATTCAAAAATAAAATTATGGGATCCTAGGATTTTAAAAATTAAGGGAAAACTTAAAGATATTTTAAATATCAATATTAAACCTAGATATATTTTACTAATTTACCTTCAGATTCGGGGCGGGTTTGGGGAATTATATACAAAACCCACCCCCGCCCTGTACCTGGTTCGGGGAAAAATTATTTTCCCCGTCCCGTCCCTGCCCTATCTTTGTTTAGGGTTGGGGAAAACCCACCTGAGTGGACCAACAACTGCTCCTACCTGCTTGCTTAAGCAATGACAAAAACAAGAATACAAATGCAACAAAAAGAGAGACACCAGACAACAAGAACTAAGTGCAAGTAAAAGGCAAATGCAAATAAGTACTGTTGTGAAATATAGAGGGAGAGAAGAGGAAAATTTTCTTTGTTGATCATAAAACATATTGAGCTTACAACTTAAATAAGAAAAGATAGGAAAGACAAACCCCTAGAATCTCTCTCAATCAGGGATTGACTAAATCTTTCCCTTAATCCTAGGATATGACTTTCCTAAATTTATTCAAATATAATCTTTCCTAAATTTATTCGAATCTAATCTTTCCTAAATTTATTTAAATTTCTTAATCAATCAAATCCTATCTTTCTTAATTTGCCGACACTCCCCCTCAATTTGGTGCAAAGATATCTATCATGCCCAACTTGCTAACTTGAAGTTCAAATGGCTGTCTCAACAAGCCCCTAGTCAAAACATCTGCAACTTGCTGCATGGTTGGTACAAACGGAGTGCAGATTATTCCTTCTTCAAACTTCTCATTTATAAAGTGTTTGTCAATCTCAACATGTTTAGTCCTGTCATGTAGAACCGGATTATGAGCAATGCTAATAGTTGCCTTGTTATCACAATACCGTTTCATAGGAAAACTCATTGGTCTCTTAAGATCAACTAGCACCCTCTTTAGCCAAAGAACCTCACACACTCCTTGAGCCATTGATCTGAACTCAACCTCAACACTACTTCTAGCAACTACACTTTGCTTCTTGCTTTTCCAAGTAACTAAATTGCCCCAAGAAATGTGTAGTACCCCGAAGTTGACCTTCTATTAGTGATTGAGCCTGCCTAGTCCGCATCTGTATACACCTCAACCCCTCTCTTCTCATTTTTCTTAAAGAAGAGTCATTTTCTTGGTGTGCCTTTTAGATACTTAAGAATTCGATACACAACTTCAAGATGTTCTTCGTACGGGGAGTGCATAAATTGACTCACCATGCTCACAGCGAAGGCAATATCAGGACGTGTATGTGATAAGTAAATCAGTCTTCTTACTAGCCTTTGGTATCTACCCGTATCTACTAGAACCCCATCTTTAACTTCTCCAAGTTTAGCATTAACTTCTATTGGAGTGTCTGAAGGATTGCATCCACTCATTCCAGTTTCTTTCAAGAGGATCTAGAATATACTTTTGTTGCAAAACCACAATGCCCTTTTTGATCTTGCCACTTCCATTCCAAGAAAGTACCTTAGCTGGCTTAAGTCTTTAATCTCGAATTCCTTGGCTAAGCTCTGCTTTAGTCTGCTCATCTCTTCAATATCATCTCCAGTCAAGATTATGTCATCAACATAGACAATCAGAAMYRAWACCTTGTBTTYGGTGGATCTTTTTGTGAAAAGAGTATGATCAGATTGTCATTGACTATATCATTGACTTTTGACGAACCTCGTGAATCTTTCAAACCAGGCTCTAGGAGACTGTTTAAGTCCATATAGAGACTTTTTTAGTTTGCATACCTTAGTTCCAAACTTCTCAATGAAACCAAGTGGAGGCTCCATATATACTTCTTCTTCCAAGTCTTCATTCAAAAAGGCATTCTTCACATCTAGCTGATTCAGTGGCCAGTCAAGATTAGCTGCAATAGATAATAGTACTCGAACTGTATTTAGCTTCGCCACTGGAGAAAAGGTCTCAAAGTAGTCCACTCCATATGTCTGAGTAAAGCCTTTAGCTACTAGGCAAGCCTTGTATCTCTCCAAGGATCCATCTGAGTTGTACTTCAGAGTGAACACCCATTTACAACCAACAACTGTGTTTCCATCTAGCAGATCCACTTTCTCCCAAGTAGCAATCTTTTCCAAAGCTCTCATCTCCTCAAAAACAACTTATTTCCACTCAGGAACATTTAGAGCCTCTTGGATACTGTTAGGAAAGGATACACTAGACACTTGTGAAATAAAGGCACAATATGAAAGTGAAATATTTTTGTAAGATACAAAATTTGACAGAGGATGTTTTGTACAAGACCTAACACTTTTCCTAAGAGAAATGGGAAGATCAAGCTGATTGGAAGAATTAGAATTATCTGGAGGACTATTTTCAGGAATTTTTGGAGAATTATCATGAATTTCATGATCCAACCTTAGATTCTTGTTGATGCTATGGAATAGTGCATATCCTTTTCTATGCTAGATATTCCCTTGAATATACAAGGCCTTTATACTGTTTTGTACACATCTCTGTTGTATCAGCCTTTTCATTTTGAGATGGCATCACCAATGGTTCTTCATTTTCAATATTTAATTCATTTGTTTCCACTAATTTTGTATTTTCTGCATCACATTCTTTCGATGACAGGTTGTGAGGAACATCATTATGGACAAATTCAAACATTAAATCAGAACCATCTAAAAAAGCATCTTCACTAGTGTTGTTCTCCCCCTGAATATAGGAGTTGTTGTAGTACGAGGTTCCTTCAAAGAATGTGACATCCATAGTCACAAACATCCTTTTCAAAACTGGATTAGAGCATTTGTAACCTCTCTGATTAGTGGGATAACCTACAAAAATACATTTATGTGCTTTTGGATCAAGTTTTGAACGTTTRGGATCATGGTTATGAACAAAGGCCACACTTYCAAAAATTTTTAAGGGAATGTTTGTCACTAGCCGAGAGTTTGGAAAACAATCAATGAAAACTTGTACGGGTGTTTTAAAATCCAAAATTCGTGTAGGCAGTCTATTAATCAAATAAGTGGCTGTTAAAACGGCTTCTCCCCAAAGATACTTAGGAACCTTAGTTTTAAAACTTAGAGCTCTAACAACTTCAAGGAGATGTTTGTTTTTCTTTTCATTTTGTTGAGGTGATTATTACATGAACTTTGGTGTACGATTCCTTTCTCAGCAAAAAAATTCCCTAACACATTGTTAAAAAATTCCTTTACATAATCACTTCGAAAAATTTTAATCTGAGTCTGAAATTGTGTTTGAACCATGTTATAAAAATTTTTGAATACAGTTTCAGCATCAAATTTCTCTTTTAAAAGGAAAACCCAAGTGACCCTAGTATGATCATCAATAAAAGTAATGAACCAACGTTTTCCAGAAAGAGTTGTTACTCTAAAAGGACCCCAAACATCAATGTGAATCATGGTAAATGGTTTTGATTTTTTATATGGTTGAGACTGAAAAATAGCACGATGATGTTTTGCTAATTCACAAGATTCACACTTGAAAACTGAATGATTTTTATTCATGAATAACTTGGGAAATAGATGCTTTAAATATTGAAAGTTAGGATGTCCTAATCAATAATGCCATAACAAAATTTCATTGTCACTAGAAACAGAGATAGAACTGTAACAAGTTTGTCGGTCTTGCATTCCAAAGGTCGATCATTTATTAAAGAGGTAGAGACCACCATCCTATTTAGCACCCCCAATCATCTTCCCCGAGGTTAAATCCTGAAATTCACAACCGGAAGACAAAAAATTAACTCGACAATTGTGATCAAGGATTATTTTGCTAACAGATAAGAGATTGTATGATAGGTTAGGAACATGCAAAACATCTTTGAGGCTTAGAGAAGGAGAAATAGATACAGTTCATTTCCCAGCAATAATAGTAAAGGAACCATCTGCAATCTTAACCTTTTGATTTCCTGCACAGGGTGTATATGAAAAAAAGAATTGCGAGGTGCTGGTCATATGATCAGTGGCACCTGAATCTAATATCCAGGAGCCATTAGATTTGGTACAAGCAATGGTGGCAATGAAAAAATTACCTGACTGAGCTAGAGATCAGGATGGGTTAGAATTTCTTAACGATTGAAATTGAAACATTTTATATAAGTGCTCTATTTGTTCATTAGTGAAAGGAAGAGACTCTGGGGATGATTGCGGCCCTGGATCCGAGTTGCTTAGTTGAAGTGCACGGACATCTCCTCCTAACTTGTTGTCACTGCTTGATTTTTTTTTCCAACCTGCCAGTTTCCCGTGCAACTTTCAGCAGGTTTCCCGAGTATGCCATGGCTTTCTACAATGATCACACCAAGGCCTCTTCTTTCCTCCTCGTTTATCTMCRTCTAAGTCTGCACCTYGGGCCACAAGAGCGGACCCTTCATTCTCTGTTTTTGTTTCACTAACATTCTTCAACATCACTTACCACCGTGCTTCTTCTCTATGCACTTCTGAAAAAACCTCTGTCATAGTAGGCAAGGGATTTCGCCATAAGATACGTCCCCGAACCTCATTGAGTTCTTTGTTAAACCAGCCAAGAAGACAAAAACCTGACCTCTGTCTATCTTCTTTTTGTATCGAGCACTGTCACTCGGACTTTCCCATTCTTCTTCAAATAAATCGAACTCCAGCCAAACAACCATCATCTCATTATAATAAGCTATTACTTCACGTTCACCTTGCTGCATCTTGCACATTCGGGTATTCAGTTCGAACAGTTGTGAATGATTGTCCAAACCTGAATAGGTTTCCCTAGCAGCTTCCCACACATCGCGAGCCGTCGGCAGGAATATGAATGGTTTTCCAACCACCGGATCCATAGAGTTGATCAACCAGGCGGTAACCATCGAATTTTCAGAATGCCACTGCCTATACTTTGGATCATCAGTGGCTGGCGGTTTCACTTCGCCGTTCAAATAGTCGAGTTTCCCTTTGCTGTCGATCGCCAACCGCACAGACTGAGACCACTCAAGATAATTTTTTCCATTCAATTTGTGAATGGTAATTTGAAGGGTATTCTCAGAAAGAGAAATAGCCGCTGACTGAATACCTCCCTCTGAAGATGTCACACCACTGGTAGCATTCGAAGATGCTGAACCAGAGCCAACCATGGCGGCCTTAAAATTCATGATCGAACCCTAAAGCTTTGATACCATGTTGCGAAATATAGAGGGAGAGAAGAGGAAAATTTTCTTTGTTGATTATAAAACATATTGAGCATACAACTTAAATAAGAAAAAATAGGAAAGACAAACCCCTAGAATCTCTCTCAATCAGGGATTGACTAAATCTTTCCCTTAATCCTAKGATATGACTTTCCTAAATTTATTCAAATCTAATCTTTCCTAAATTTATTCAAATCTCTTAAYCAATCAAATMATATCTTTCTTAATTTTCCGCAAATCCTATCTTTCTTAATTTGCCGACAAGTAACAATGCACTAAAATGCCTAATTGGGGCTCCTAAGAGTAGTTGCTAGGGCTCTACACGCAAGGGCTTGGGTTTGTTTCTATAGGCTCCTAAGGGGTGTAGGGGAACCTCAGTTGGGTCGGTTTGCCCATATACCACAAGACAAGTCTTGGGTATGTTGTTGAGGCCTCACCTCATATATCCAGAGCCACCAACCTTATTCAAGCGGTGGTTGGATATATCAGAGGTAAGAGAAAAGGGGCCTCTTCTTTCTAGGATGGTTATCCCTAAGCAATCATACCAGGGACCACCTATAGTCAAGTCAGAATGACAAAATGCAATGCAACATGAGTGATGTGTGTGCAACATGTGTGAAAGCCCAATACTAATTAAATAATCCTTGGAAATTGGTTTTTTGAGTTAGGTCCTCTTAGAATGTCCCTAGTGGAGTTGCCATCTGTGGCTACTTGACCCAGAGGGAGAGATAGATTGGATATGGAGTTTGGAGTCGCCACCAGAATTTTTGAAATTGAGAATTTAGGAAAATCCGAGATTTTTCAAGGAAAACATTTTATTTTCTTGGTGACTCATTGCCCAATTGTGATGAGATTCATAAGGTTCGGGAACCAAAGTATGGTGTGGAAAGGTGTTAGGCACCCCACACGTGCCCGGTTAAACCGGCCTCTACTTTACCAATGTTCCAAGGAAGATTTAACAATTTTAGGCATAGATTAAGCATATCAGTTTATCAAGGAGGAGAACACAAACTTGAAATTCTAACTATTCAAACAAAATCAAATGCTAAGAAAAAAACAAATAAAGACAAAATGATTCAGTGACCAACTATGCTAGCAACTATGACATGTTATGGTAGAAAAAAGTGAGTTTACTAGGTGAATGCACTATTTTAACTCCCAAATGCAAGATGGCAAGAAATGAATTATCATTGTAAGGATTAAATCTGAAGATGAATGTGTGAATTGCTGAAGGGTAGTTAGAATAAGTGGAAATTAAATAAAAGTTGACAAATGCAAAAATCTTGAAGTTTGATTGTAAATCAATGCTTATATATGCATGGACAATGAAAAATGCCCTAACTATCCAGACAATGAGATTCATGGGTTGACCAAAGTCCAAAGCAAAGGGAATTTTGTGAAGGCAAGCATATTTCATTTATCAAAATGGTGATATGAGAAAGTAAATAAAGTAGAAATGAATTCGTAACTAAACAATAACTTGGGGAGGGAGCCTAGTATGCTAATATTGTACGGGTGTAAATGATGTTAATTTTTGTTAAAAAAAAGCCTTCTATTAAAATGAGCAAGCAAAGCATACCTAGTGTCTTATTTAAAGGAGTCATGTTTCCTACCTTGAAAGGAACTTGAAATGATGACCGATCAATTTTTAAATTCAAAGCTTCCATGTGTCCCACTTAAAATCTTAACAACAAGATTGAAATTTAATGTAGAATTCCTATTATGCCATGGATGAGACCTAGTCTAGACTCTAGACAAGTGGCAACATTTTTTTTCCTTTTTATGGATAACATTCACTGTCAATCTCAAAATTTTTTCTAGCATCAAAAGGGATTAATTGAGTAATGTGAAGAGAAGTAGCAAGACTAAGTTAACCAATTGCTAAGTAAAAAAATGTTGATTATACCAATAAGGCAACACTTTATCTATCGGATGCATGCTAGTGGACTAGTTCTACTCAACTATTCAAAAGAAATCGAAAAATAAGAAAAGAGATAAAACTTGAATAGGAAGATAAACTAAATTGTTTGAATGGTAAAAAAACTATCGTACCTCATAAATGATTTCAGCAACATTCAAATTAGGGATCCCCTCTTGTTGTTTTTGTTTGTCATTGCGGAAGAGGTATTCAGTAGAAACTTGTCCAAACTGGGTGAAAAGTATCCTGCAGATGTTTATGTGACTCATAGGGGCTGCCCTCCTATTACCCACAGTCTCTATGCTGATGACACCATTATCTTCACAAGAGGGTCCAAGCAGGTTTTAGAGAAACTAATGCCAATAATCCGAAGGTACGAGCAATGTTCGAGTTAATTGGTGAACAAGGCAAAGAGATGTTTTTTCACTTCAACAAAAGCCTCTCACAGTAGAATTCAAATCATAACTTTAGTCACAGGCTACATGCATAAGCCTGTTCCCTTCACCTACCTTGAGATCCCAATTGGTAAGGGTCGAATGTAAGCAGAAGCTTTTGATGGGATTGTGCAGAAAGTGGTAGCAAAAATTTCGGGCTAGAAAGGGAAAATGATTTCAGCTGGAGGTAAGTTGGTCCTATTTAGACATGTGTGGAGTAGTATTCCGATATACTTGATGTCGGCAGTTGCAAATCCCAAGAAGGTTATCAAGTGCTTGGATCAGTTGATGAAAGGATTCCTTTGGTCTAATTCGGAGACAAGTAATCATCACCTTTGGATAGCTTGGAGGAAAACTGTAAGACATTTTTCTGAAGGTGGGCTGCACGTTAAAATCTTATTTAATGGCCAAAAAGCACTTAGGTTGAAAGCTTTGTGGCGAGTGTTGTTTCAAAATTCTTTGTGGGATGAATTTTTCAGAGCCAAGGTGCTAAAGGGTGATCATTTCTATACAGCCATCCCTCCATGCTATACTTCTCGTACCTGAAAGGTGAACATGGAACTAAGAGGTGATTTAGTCCTTCTCTCGAGGTGGTTAGTGGGAAGGGGAGAAATCAGCTTCTGGTTGGATAATTGGACCATGGATGGTCCTTTAATTGAGAAAGCCATTCAGCTAGGTGGTATTAATTTGCAGTTGAGAGTTTGTGATTTTGTTGATGAGGCAATTGGAGTCTAGATCAGGTTAGGGGGTTTCTTGAGGATGAGGCTTTCCAATATATTCAGAGGTCAGGTGTGAAGCTCTCTAACAACCAAGACAAGATAGTTTGGCTTCTTGAAACAAAAGGGGAGTTTTCTATTAAAACAGCTTAGTCCTTCTATAGGGATGTTCATCCTACGGTGGAGTGGTACAAGGTAGTTTGGAATGCTCTAGTGCCCACCAAGATAAGCTTCTTTGTCTGGAAACTTATGGTAATGAAGTTAGGGGTCGACTCTGATATAAAGGAGTTGGGGATCCCTTTTGTATCCAAAAGTGTCTGCTGCCGTGATCACTCAGAGGAGAATGTTAATCATTTGTTGGTGTCTGGCTGTCTAGCTTGAAAAGTTTGGCTTTTCTTTAGCAGATTGTTTGGGCTCTCCTTCAGGGGTAATGAGAGTATCAAGGAGCATCTCTCTGTCTGGTTTCAAAAATCTCAGGAAAAAACCAATGGGCAATTACAGTAGGGATGGTTGCTTGTTTTACAATCTGGGAAATCTGAAAGGAAAGAAATAGGCGCAAAATGGAAAATTAATTCAGATGCTCTAATATGGTGATTTGGGAAATTGTGTGATGGATTCATGAGGTATTATCTCCTTAAACATCACCCATAAAGTGAGTTTTACTCAACAACTCTCTTTACAGGGTTTGGGGTTGCGAATTCACCCAATTAAGAATAGGTACATCAAGGTGGTGCATTTATTAACAATTTTGGAGGTTACTTTAAGTTAAATGTTGATGGTGCTTCTAGAGGAAATCCTGGCCCATGTGGTGGAGGGGGTATCATCAGAGATTGAAGAAATGGTTTCATTAGTGCTTTCTCTAACATTTATGGTTCAGACTCTGATGGCTTACACCTGGCGGTTGCACTTAATTTAGAGAAGATAATGGTGGAATCAGACTCCAAACTTCTAATTGATATTCTCAATGGTACTTGTACAGCCCCTTGGAAATTTTGGTTTTGGTTGTCTTAGGTTTAGGAGCTCAAAAATAGATTGGATTTATTTTGTGTTCGTATTTATAGAGAGGCTAACCAACTGGCGGATGCTCTTGCGAAGCTTGGTTGCTTAGAATCTCAGAAAACTGTTTATGATTGCACAAATACACTTCCTTCACACGTACATCACTTGATTACAGCAGATGGCTTAGGTCTTTAACCAATTTACCTAAATTGGACATTCCAAGTTTAGGTGATTGGCTTGATTGATTGGAGGCTCTTACCTGGTCAAGTCTTAGATTTTTAAGATGCTTCTAGAGGGTAAGAGGAAGTTTTGGTCGTGGGATGCCCTAAGTTCGAAGTAGTAGTGAAGAGGATTCCAAACGGAGGGCCCAGATCGAGTCTAGCTTCGGGTCTCAAGATGGAGGAGTTAATAGTGTCGGAATTGGATGATCTTGGTACCTTTGGACTCCGAAATTCAAGATCTATCCATCTACAGGTTGGATTTCAGATTTTTTTGGGGATAGGATTGAGGATCAAAGATGATCCCGATCGGACAATCGAAATCGATTCTGACTTCGAGTCTTGAGATGAAGGGGTAAACGGTGTCGGATTTGAGTGATCTTGGTGTCGTCGGATTTGGGTTTTCAGACTTTACGTACCTATGGTTTTGGATTTCTGATTTGATGTGAAATGAAGTTTAGGATCAAAATGGCTCCGATCAGACGATCAAGATCAGTTTCGGCTTTGGGTCTTAGGATGATGGGGTAAACGGTGTCAAATTTGGGTGATCTTGGTGTCATTGGGTTTGGGTTTCTAGGATCTACAAACCTATGGTCTTGGATCCTAGAGGCCTCAACTTTTGTAAAATTCCAAAAATACCCTCAAGCCAACCGCGAGGTTAGCTGAAGCATGCTTGAAGCTCAAAAATGGGGTGTCTATAGATTGCTCCTCTTTGTTAGAGGACGATAATCTGAACAACAAAGCTTGAGGAGACAACCCATTTTTGCGTAGAAATGCGATGGAATGACTGTCCTATTCAAAAGAATGCTGCTTGAAAAACATTTTCATGACAAAAGCGCTAATGATTGGAAGAAGATGATTGGTTTTGATTGAAAATGATTCCCTTGGAATCTCTTCCTATGGTACGTTCCCATAACTGCCTAGCACTCGTTCGGCTATTGACAGAAGGATTGCGTATGCATGCCAATCCCCGGATCTTCTCGAATGGGACTTTTTTGAAATGAAATCTCTCACCCGCAACATTTGTGTGGCTATCTAGGACTTCGACGGGCCGGCCCGGCCCCTAGACGGGCTTGAACTGGTATATGGGCCCGCGGGTTTACCCTCGGGTCAAAAAGCCCAGCCACCAATAAATTCTATCCGGGCTCGGGATTTGCCAAAATAGCTCGGCCCGGCCCGACCTATAATTAAACCTAAAAACCCCAGTCGAATACCCCTCTTTTTTTCACCTCTTTCCCTTACTTTTCCAGTCGAACCCTTCTTCTCCACATCCTTTTTCCCTTCTTTATATTCTTTTTTTAATGTAAATAAATTTTGAATTTATATTCTTTTTTAATATAAATAAATTCTAATTTATATTGATTATTAAATAGGGAAAATTCTAATTTTTTTAATAGGTCGGGCTTCGGGCTCGGGCTCGAGCCCAAGTTGTAGGCCCGTTCGTCGGGCCGGGCTCGGGCTCAGGCTCGGGCCTAACATATTTCCATTAATGAAGAGTAAAAGCCCGGTTTTAGCCTAGCCCGGGCCGGCCCATGAACAGGTCTACTCAGAACCCCTTGGGTGATTCTTGCTAAAGAATTAGAGTTCTTGCTGAAGAACCTCCTTGTTGGTCCTACCTCACCATAAATTGGGAGTTACTATTTTTCTGTATCAGGTATATCCCTCTCCCTCTTTTGGTTTCAGATCTGGTCTGATTTTGTTTGAAGAACGAACATTGAAAAATGCAGTTTTTCTAAATCAGGGAATAGGATTCTTGGAAGGGAGAAAGAAATTTTTGAAATTTTGCCCAGCCACCCTGTATGGTTTGGCCATCCATATGATGGATCTCCCTTCCCTTCACAAGGAGGACTTATCCTTAGGACAAAATGTGGCTCAGGGCTTGGGTGAGGAAAGGATGGGACAAAAGGCTCAAATTGAAAGTGGCACCTAGGGGCCTATTGAGGGGTTATGTGTGCATTGCATCACCCCACTTGAATGAGTAGATAGTTGGGGACATGGTAAATTTCATCTTTGACTTAACTTATCCGAGGAGTTCTCTTCTCTTTCTTTGATTTTTTTAGCTTTATTCCGGAATTATTTTCTCAAGACTAAATTTGTTTTCTTCATGACCATGTTGCCCCTACTTTGGATGGAGGTGGGTGAATATTCCTTAAAAGGTCCCTAGGGAAAGTGAAAAGGTATAAAAAGGAAAATACTTTTTGATTTCTTTTTGGGTTTTTTCTTTTTTTTTTTGAAAAAAAAAAGTTAAGGTTTTAGAAAGGAAAGGCTAGGTCCAAAGTGGCTTGCAAAGGATTAAGATGTGATCATGGGTGGCTTAGGGTAAGTGTTGGGCCAAAGATGGCCTCCCCTTTTGTAGATCCCTTAGGGCATTTATTGCCCCTTGCCTAAGACATAGGAAGTTAACCCAAAGAATCCTTGTCTCACTTGATTTTTTTTTTTCTTTTTTTTTCCATGCTGCTTAAAGAGATTGAGAAGGTGAGCTATCCACTTTAGGAAAGGGTTTAGGGGTCAGATTTCATGGTTCATGAAGGAAGGGCTTAGGTTCATTCAAGGGTCGCAAGTGGTGAATGTCTGAACAAAGGTGGCTTAGTGGGGTGACAATTGGCCAAAGGTGGCCTCTCTTTTGGTGAACCTTAATCAGCTACTTTGCCCCTAGTCTCAGAAGAGTTGGGAATGGATGGAAATGACATCTTCCATTTTTTTTGCTTTTTTCTTTTTTTTCTTTCTTTTTTTTTTATTTTTTCTAGGCACTTTGAGCTTAGGAAGTCCGTTTATACTTGAATTGATGACACACTTGGAATTTGCTGGATATGACTATCTTGATATGTCATACTGATGAGTTGCACTAAAAGTTGATAAGCTGACTTGTCACGTTGAGGATCTCATGATGTTGATCTGTCATTCCGATCAGATGTCTTGGCATGATGCGGATCATGGTGCCTTGTCATGCTAGTGACTTGCCATGTTGTGGTCTAGACTAATGATTAATAATATATCGAGTGCTGATCAGATGATGAGTATGCTAATGGTGATCAATGATGTTGCTCTTTTGTTCTTGCTATGATTCCAACACTCGGCCAACTTTCCTTGGTAGGTAGCCATAGACTTCAACATTTCTTAGATCCCTTGATCTTGAGTATGCAGTTTAGCTTTGCATGTCAATCGGTCAAATCCTTCTTAATGTTCTTCAGTGCCAATGAATTCCTTTGTTCAAACCTTGCTTCTAGAGAGAAAGAAATCCCAACTTCTTTTTTGGAAATATATGAATGAAGACTCATTTTTGGATTTTTGAAGTTTTTGATTTTTTTTTATTTTTTTTTGGATTTTGAAAATTTTTTATTTTTTCTATATTATGAAATTTTTTATTTTTTATTTTTGTTTTTAAGGAAATATTTGATTTTATTGTTTTCTTTTTGAAAAAACAATTATTAGAAAAGCTATCCCCTTTTGAAAGATGGTAACCACCTGGATCAAATATTAAGATAAAGAATCCCAAAGGATGGATGTTTATGAATACTTTGGCACTTTAGGTCAAGAAATGAGTCTCCAACATCGAAGATGGATGTACTTGGAGGAATAATTGACTCATTATATCTAATGGGGAATTCTGGTTGAATTAAGTGCATAGGGGATAGGGAAAAGCAATGAAGAAATGCAAAAATAATTTGAATATGAAAGTTGTTGACTAGGCCAGAAAAAGGGATGTAAAGATAAGAAACAACCACTAGAGAAAGGGGATCATGCATGACTTTGTATTTTGCTTGATTGAGAGTGTTGATGTATTTGGTGACACTAATCTAGGTGGATCATGATATTTTCTTAAACTGGTAATGTTTTTATCCTGCAAAACGTATAAAGTCTCCAAACATGGGCCTAAGTCAGTAATGGGTCTTTGGTCGGAGCACTTCATGCTTGAACAAAGGGAGTTTTGCTTAAAGTTCTGATGTAATTGAAAGCTGTGTGGCCCTAGATTTGGGCCTATGCCTGAGATGGGCTGAAGGTTATCCATGATGGGTCAAGAAGTTCTGAAAAATTGTGAGGCCCTTTGATTGGGCCAAGGAAAAATGTGGGCTTAAGTCCAACTCATGGTGGATCCAGCGGATCAAGTTGTTGCAATAAATTGTGAGGCCTTTGGCTTAAGCAAAAGTCAAATGTGGGCTTAAGAATAGCCCATGGTGCATCAATGTTCAGATTACCCATAGTTGGGTTGGGAAGCAGGCAACCTTGCTCAAGTAGTTGTAGAGAGTCTTGAGGCCTCAAACTTGGGCCTTGATCAAAGATGGACTTGGGTGTCATCCATGGTGGGTTAGGAGGTTTGGGAGGCATACCTTGTTGGTGATCCAAGAGTTCTACCTTGATGTCCAGGTTAATGCCAAGAATAGGTTAACCTTGTAGGGCTTGTTGCAGCTTTGCTGGGCCTTGAGGATTGATTTGATGTTGGTCTTTTAGAGCTTGGATCAACTTATTATCATAGGTTGCTTGCCGAAGTTGACTAAAGAATGCTGCTTGAGTTTGGAGCTCATTCTTTGGTTGGTCCACCTTAATTTCTAAAGACTCGGCCTCTGTAGTATGCTTGTTGTCAGGTGAGATGTCAACTTCTAATGGTACTTCAACAATGAATGTATTATCGGCTATCAGAGAGTCTTCCACTTGGCAATCTGCACAAAGTAGGGCTTGAAAAGTAGGATGATAAATCAGAGTCAACCTACTAGCATATACTTTATTCAAGCTCTTTAAGACCATTGAAATTTGGTCCTCCTCACTAGGCCTCTTAAGGACTTGGACTTCTTGGGCCCTCCACCTAAGTATGAAGTATGTGAATAATTCTTCTGGTCCTTGCTTGTCCAATTCTAGTTTACACATTGACAATAGGATGTTTGTGTTATACTAGTAGTGATTTACAAATGCATTAACTTGACTTGGCCAAGTCTTCACTAGGCTAGGGTCGAAGTTCATTAATCAAGCCACGACAGGTCCAGTTAGGCTCCTTAAGAATGATTGGGCTAGAGGTTCATCAGTATTTGTTGATACATTCTGATGTGGATCCTTGGGCATCCTATCCCATCATAGTTGTCTATGTTAGGCCACTTAAATCCTGGAGGTAGCCTATGTCTAGTAGTCAAGTCAAGGTCCGCTAAGTTCAGGTTGTTGCCTTGCAACTTTCTTAGCCTTTGCTCTATGTGGTCTAACCATTGGTACAACCCTGGGTTAATTGGGGTCACGGGAAAGACCATTGCCCCTTGCATGGAATTTTGGGTTGGTGAATGTGTTGGATCAGGGGTTTGGGTCTGGATTGGTTGGGCTATTGTTGCCCCTTGTATTGGGACTTGGGCTTGAATGAATTGCGTTGGAGTTTTGGCCCATGATGGTTGGGCTTGCATTGGATGGCCTTGAATGGGCTGAATTGGCATAAATGGGGCTTGTGAAAGTTGAGCTTGACTGTATTGCTCCTGGTTGCGCTGAGCTGGGGTCCATGATGGTTGAGCCTGTGTATTTTGCCCTTGGTTGGGCTGAACTAGCATAGACGTGGCACATAATGGTTGGGTCTGATTATATTGTCCTTGGTTGAACTGGACTGACATAGATGTGGCCCATGATGGTTGGGCTTGAGTGATTTGACCTTGGTTTGGTTGAATTGGCATAGATGAGGCCCGTGATGGCTGGGATTGAGTGATTTGCCCTTAGTTGGGCTGAATTGGCAAGCATGGGGACCATGAAGTTTGGGCTTGGTTGTAATGCCCTTGGTTGGGTTGGACTAGCATAGATGTGGCCCATGATGGTTGGGCCTGAATGCTTTGCCCCTGGTTGGGTTAGGCTTGATCATTAGGTCAGAGTTGTCTGACTTCACTCTTGAACAAATCTATTTGAGTTTGGAATTTTTCCATATGGTTCTAGCATATCTGTTCAGTAACCCTTAGGTATTGTGATAAGTCCATACTTGGGTTAAGTTGACCTTGGGTTGTAACCATGGTTTTGGGTTGTGTAGGCTTTTATTTGAAAGAAAATGAGGAATTGTACCCGAGTGGGCCCGCAACTGATCCTACCTGCTTGCTTAAGCAATGACAAAAACAAGAATACAAATATAACAAAAAGAGAGACGCCAGAGCCACCAACCTTATTCAATGCCTAGTTGGGACTCGTAAGGGTAGTTGCTAGGGCTCTACATGCAAGGGCTTGGGTTTGTTTCTATAGGCTCCTAAGGGGTGTAGGAGATCCTCAGTCGGGTCAGGCTGCTCATATACCTCAAGACAAGTCTTGGGTACATTGTTGAGGCCTCACCTCGTATATCCAGAGCCACCAACCTTATTCAAGAGGTGGTTGGATATACCGAAGGTAAGAGAGAAGGGTCATCTTCTTTCTAGGATGGTTATCCCTAAGCAATCATACCAAGGACTGCCTATAGTCAAGTCGGAATGACAAAATGCAATGCAACATGAGTGATGTGTGTGAAATATGTGTGAAAGCCCAAAACTAATTAACTAATCCTTGGAAATTGGCTTTTTGAGTTAGGTCCTCTTAGAATGTCCCTAGTGGAGTCACCATTTGTGGCTACCCGACCTAGAGGGATGGATGGATTGGATATGGAGTTTGGAGTTGCCACCTAAATTTTTGAAATTGGGAATCTAAGAAAACCTGAGATTTTTCAAGGAAAACATTTTGTTTTCTTAGTGACTCGTTGCCCAATTGTGATGAGATTCTTAGGGTTCGGGAACCAAGGTACGGTGTGGGAAAGTGTTAAGCACCCCACATGCGCCCGATTAAACCGGCCTCTACTTTACCAATGTTCAAAGAAATATTTAACAAATTTGGGCATAGATTAAGCATATCAATTTATCAAGGTGGAGAACACAAGGTTGAAATTCTAACTATTCAAACAAAATCAAATGCTAAGAAAAAAACAAAAAAAGACAAAATGATTCAATGACCAACTATGCTAGCAACTAAGATATGTTATGGTAGAAAAAAGCGAGTTTACTAGGTGAATGCACTATTTTAACTCCCAAATGCAAGATGGCAAGAAATGACTTATCATTGTGAGGATTAAATCTGAAGATGAATGCGTGAATTGCTGAAGGATAGTTAGAATAGGTGAAAATTGAATAAAAATTGACAAATGCAATAATCTTGAAGTTTGATTGTAATCAACGCTTATATATGCATGGACAATGAAAAACGCCCTAACTATCCAGACAATGAGATTCATGGTCTGACCAAAGTCCAAAGCAAAGGGAATTTTATGAAGGCAAGCATATTTCATTTATCGAAAAATGAACATGGGATACTTGGTCAATAGGAATCAAAATCTCATTGACCAACTTTCCTCCCTTTCAAAATCTAAAAAAAGAACGCCCCCTCAAAAATTTGAATCCACTATTTTCAAGGATAATACACAAACTAATTGATGTAGTGCTGGTTATACCTCTTACAACTCCCAACCAGTTGATACCTCACTAGTTACACCACTATTTCACTCCCAAAACAATTAACTAGAACTCTTTTTAATTAGAATTTGACCAACATTAGGTTACTTCCAAATCTTATTAGGGATTAGGATCAATGAGTAAAGGTGATCAAGTGGCATGAGACCAACAAGATCTCAACCAAATTAATTATAAAAGAGTGGTTTACGCTTCTCTTAAATGTAAGTTGTAACCCACACATGGGCTAAATTCAGCATGTTTATACAAGTGAATTCGCCCAAGTGTGTTGGGCCCAATTATTGGCCCATTAAACCTTATATTTAAACTTAGGTCTTAACCATCATATGAACTCAAGACTATTAATTTGGGCTGAGTTAATGTCCTATTTAAGGCATAAGAAGACACTTGCATAAAATCTCCATGCCAATAAAAATCATAACACTACTAATAGAGAAACACCTCTTCTCTAACTATCAAATGCAATGTTACATCCTCTACTCATAATGGATTATGGGATTAAAACCATTTGCAAATTCTTTATCAAAATAAACTATTTATAGATATAAATAGAGTTTGCAAAACAATTTCAAAACATGTTGAAATCCACTGCTTGTGGTTTTATGTTTTTATCAGAGAGAGTGCATATAAGATGTTATATTTATTTGACAAAGTAGGTGATCTTATCACAACGATCACTCACTAAAATATCTTTCCATTCTACTATTGTGGAAAAACCCAAGAAAACAGATTTGAATGGCACTCAAATCAACGTAAAAGTAGAGATAAAGAGAAACAAGCAAAAAAATACACAGATTTGTGTGGTTCGGCTTATAGCCTATGTCCACGGGCAAAGGAAGAACATAAATCCACTTTGAAGTTGTCAATGGAGAAGAAATACAGAGTTGTGCTTTCATAGAAAAAAAAACCCTAAGCCTCAAATACACCCATTGTCTCACGTGTCTCTCACAAGACAAAGACTCTATTTACAAGAAAGAGAACTCCTGAAATACATAACTCTTTGTATTCGGTTTGGACCTATAAGATGAATATGGATCGGGTCCACCCAAGCCCTATGCATCCACCACAAACCACTATAAAATTTTGCCTTTGGGTTTTTCTCGAATTAATTCGGAGCAGATTCATGAAGTGAGTCACCACAAAGAATTCAAGACACAAACATAACATCTACTTCAATATATCTAGCTATTTGACCGCAAAAGGATCTTATTGGTTGGCACATCAAATATAAATCAATATTTAACACAAGGTGTAGTGTCATTATTAAGTTAGGTAGGTACCAAACCGGCCCAACTCAATCTAATGTGGTCAGTTTTTAACTTAATTTGGTCGGTTTTGGTTTAAAAATATGTATAACCTGATTCATCAATTTGGTTGCGGGTTAAGACCTTGTAAACCAAAATCAAACCGATCCAAACCAATCATCTCTAATACGCTACTTGAATATTAACTCTCTCATGTCCTAATTCCCTCTTTCCAAAAGAGGACGAAAGTGTTTTTATAACCTGACAGAGAAGAACTTGAAAGGAGAGTTTACCTCATCGCGAGTGTCTACAACTGAGGCCCTAGCCTTTAGGGCATGTAGCCATGTACATACAGGTTTGAACCTTGAACTTTGAAATGCAACAGTGTAACTCGGTAAAAGTTGAACCTATTGCCCAATACCTATTACTTTATTAATTCTTTTCCATTACGATGTTTTGAACAATAAATTATCTAATTTTTCTTGTATGGTTAAAACCTAATAAGGAATATTTTCCTTTGAATTGTAGTAGATATGGCGGAAGTAGCTATGAAGTTATAATTTTGAAGGTAAAGAAGAGAAAAAGTTGATTGGGCTTTGGGTATGCCTCGGTTTTGTTGAAATTGAATAAACCGACCATTCAATAGATTCTATTATAAGTCAATTTTTCATTTTCTTTGGTTTGTTTCAATTGTTATAATAATTAATCCGACATATTCGGTTCGGTTGACAAAATTATGGGCAACCCAACCGAACCGATATGTACAACCTAAATTAGGGCATTAAATGCAACTTTTTAGTTTTATGCATTTGTTTCCAAGGTCTAGGGTTAAACTAGAAAAAAGTCTTATTTCTAAAACACTTATTCATTGTACCTTAAGTCTAACGTGAGTAAAGATAGATTATTCCTCAAGTTTATCAATCAATTAAGAACTTTGAAGCCAACATAAGTTTTATAAATGTCTAATTCAATGGGTATTACATAGAAACATACCATATAAATATGAAATAATAATGAACTAAATTTATTTAATAATAAATATTGATTTACATCATTCATGCTAGAATTGAGGGCATATACTGTCTAACACCCTGTCCCTATCTGATTTGGTTATTCCAACCATGGCATTTCAAAAATTATCTTATTCCCTAATTCTAAAATATGTTTTGTTGTCACCATGGATCATGTGGTTTCTGATGGTAGATTAGCTTCACACTTCCTGAAGTCATGGGCACATCTTTATCCAAGGAGTATCTCCCATTTCGTGAGAGATATGATTAGGGGTGTCAATTGATTGGTTTTGGTTTGGATTCAATCTGATCCAAACCTTATCAAATCGGATTTGGACGGTCCATTATAATTATTGGATTGGGCCAATCCAAAATAAACTGGTCTATATTCTTATTGGTTTGAATTGGACCTAAACCAAATTTCCAATAATCCGATCATGAGGCCACATCCTTGTCTAATTTGGAATCAATCAAAACTGAAGCCAGCATAAAATCACTTTTATGAAAGTACTTTTATGAAAGCATTTTTATAAAAGTATTTTTTCAATGTAAAGAATGCTTTTATATAATTTTTGATATTTCATTCAGTTCGGATTGGATCCAATCCAATCCATTTACATTTAATGGATTGGATTGGATTTGATTTGCATTGGATTTGGATTGGATTAGGTCCAATTCATTTGTAAGTGGACTCACATTAGACTAGATCGAATTGGACCAAATCCGTTCAATTGACACCTCTATATGTAATCAATAACTTAACATTAACAAGTATTGAACAAAATTATGTTGATCAAGTTAGTAGAATTTTTAAAGTTTACGATGGAGATGTCCTCATATGGGCTGTAAAAATTGAAAGCAATGAATCCAAAACTTGCACCAAACATGTCTCGAGCAATGTTTGGTCTTAATGGAACTAGCGTTGCGAAGCTAAAGGAATGGATCTTGGCTTGATTTAACAAGGACAAACATACACAACAATCTGCATCACAATTTCATATGTCAGTAACAGGTTCTTTTTTATGGGTTTGTTTTATTAAAGTAGGCTACAAGTATGATAATTTATGGTTTATGATAGATTGCATGGCTCGTTTAAACCCACCTATCCCTGTAATGTACTTTGGTAATTGTGTTGGAATTTGTTATGTGGTGGTAGAGAGAGTTGATCTATTACTAGGAGAGGATGGGATTTTCAAAGTAGCATGCTTGATAGGTGAATCAATTAATAGAGTAAAGAAAGGAGTTCTTGATGGTGTAGAGGTTCGACTTATAAAGATGTTATCTAGGTTATCTGGGAAAAGGCAAAAAGCAGGTTACGTTTGTAGGGTCACTTCGATTTGGGTTTTATAAAAACGACTTTTTGGTTGGGGAAAGCCAAATAAAGTGGAAATTGTTATCAATCGATGTAATTGGAGCCATTTTTTTTTTAAAGAGAGCCATCCGTAATGGAGATGTGTGGGTGGGGGGTGTTCAGATTACTTTGACTCGACTATCAAACATGCCCGATACTTATTTGATGATTCCGATCGACACACACTTACACTTCAACCATCAAATCAGACATAACCATCAATTCTCAGACACCCCAAATACCTACCTGGGAAATCTCAAACCAGAATCTCCAGAAACCCCACCTTACCAAATTTTAGCCAAAAATATCCACATTTCCCTTCTATGTAAAAAGATTCCATTTCGGCCAATTTTGTTAGCCCATAGACACAAAACCCCCTATGTAGTCAGAATCATTTCAACCCTCCATTTTTTGACCCAAAAATCCCCACCATTGAACCAAAAACCCGACCTGACCCCCTTAAACCTGGTTTGACCCATTTTCCCAAAATTACAAAAATACCCCTCTCACCAAATTAAAGGAATGCCCTTGATAAAAAGTTACCCAAAACAATTTTGTTAGCCCACTGCCAAAATACCCCTCTAATGAAATTAAAGAAATGCCCTTGACAAAACTACCCCTCTAATCAATCAACCCAATCACCTAAACTTGGAATGTCCAATTTAGGTAAATTGGTGAAATATTTCACTCTTTGTCTTGATTAATTGAGAGGATCTCTCCCAAATCTGTCTTGATTAATTGAGAGGATCTCTCCCAAATCTGTCTTGACAATCCATTCTCTCAATCAATCTCCCTCCAAAACTCTTTAAACCTCAATCATTGATCTTCCTAGTCTCCCAATCTCAGCCCTTCATTCCCTTCTAGAATCCTCCCCAAAAATCTATAAATACCACCCCCTTCTCACATCTTAGATAGATAATAGAACCTAGACTCAAGCCAGCTTAGGGAAAGAGCTCAACTCCCACGGCCATTACCCACGTCCCGAAGCCTCCCCACTCATTATCCAGCATCCCTATAGTCCCTCCATATCAGTTTGAAGCCAAAGAACACCCTTGGGTCGTGCATCAATTAAAGAGAAGACACTACAAGAAAAATGATCTTTAGCTACAGACAAAACCGTACCTATAGACCTATAGCTACGGATTAACTACGAACAAAAAACCATGGGAGTTGTTCGCATGGCTATAGGCTATAGCTATGGAAAAGAAAATCCGTGGCTAAATCCCACCTATAGCTACAACTGTTGTCCGTAGCCATATGTCTTTAGCTACGGATAAAACTGTAGCTAAAGGATATATCTTTAGCCATGGCTTTATATTGTTTGTGGCTAAAAATATACACCTATAGCTATAGTTTTAAATTATCCGTAGCTAAAATTAAATGAAAATTTTGAACCCATCACTATGGTTCCTATAAAACCTGGCTAAATCCTGAATTTTTTCCCATAATGAATACAAACACCACTTATTTCATTCATAGTTATAATATGGAACATGAACACAAATTTCTAATAAATGATTATATTATTAAAACAATAAATTACATCTCGTGCACTTTTGTATAAATCCATGTGTTCAAAATCTATTACAAATTCAAATTGCTTTAATACATTAAACTTAATAAAAAAAACTTAAACTTGACATATAAAATTTGATAAAGTTTGTCTCCATCCTCACATGTAAATTATCTCCTTGGACGTTCAACCTATAAAGTAAAGAACAAAAAATAAGTATCTCCTGGAGCATGTCCAACCTATATATAAAGAAAAGAACAAAAATAAATACTAGTTTACTAAAGTTAATAACAACACCTCATCCTTGTCAATATCTGGATATAAAGTGCAGTTTGAGTATCATAATTTGGATCATACTTCAAAGAACAATGATTGCTTGTACAATGTGGGTTGCAACCTGCAAGTAGGGCATTCATCGATTCATGTAGCAAAGGACAGAATAGGAATCTACATTAAAAAGACTTCAAGATTCATGTGCATAGCTAACTTTTTGTTGTGTTGGACTGCCATTGGACCAAATAAGACATGTTTGAAAAATTTTGTGGCATTACACCAAGTAATGGATATGGTTCTATAGACAACTAAATAGTGATTACAAGTAGCCCGATGCAGTAATGAGAAGAAAACAAATAAACCAAAATGAAAGCTAATATAAAGATCTTAAACAACTTTAGGTTATGTTTGGTTTGAAGGAAAAGGTAGGGGATGGAAGGGAAAGGCAGGGAAACCTATACAAGGTCTGTAAAGGTTTCCTTGCCTTTCCCTTCCTTTCCTCACCTTTTCCTTCAAAATCCTTAAAGAAAATGCTGATATAAAGCATTTATATCCTTTAAATATAATTTATAAGTACATTCATACTAAGAATTCTTAAGGCTCCATTTAGAAGGAGTACAAATACAAATATGTAGAGTGCAAAACCTTGTATTTTGTATTAATTTGTATGCATTTGTACTGTACATATTTGTATTTGTACTCCTTTCAAACTGAGCCTAAGAGGAAAATAGCACTGGTAGCCTCTAGCCTATTTCATATAAAGGGTACTTGGTTCATCCATTGTGAACTGTTGTTTAAATGGAAGTTTCTTCTCTAAAACAAATCCATTGTGAAGTATTGGTTCATCCATTGGAGCAATGCCTCATTTTCCTATAAAGGGCATTGTACCAATACCTTATACTTGCATGTTCTCCTTTTTTCTATAATAAAATATTTGTTTCTTTAGATAAAACACAAACAATCCCTCACAAGTCCTCTTGTGACTTGAAACTGTTAGCATAACAAATTTTAAGATCTGAGATCCATTCTGACTAGCATTGAATAATGCCCTTTATAGTATATAAAGCAACTAAGGTGAACAATCCATGCCTAGTGAAAATGTGAAATCAATATAGTCAAAGCTTTAATAGTGTCAACTAGCTATTGAGGGGAGAGGGAGGAAATGGTCTAATAAATGTCTCACAAAGGACTTATTATATATAGAGAACAATCAAGAGACAATCAAAGGAGGAATTTATGAACTTCATTGCTTTAACAGTTTTTGTGTATTACATAAAAGACAAGGACTCAAGTGTGGAGACAGAGTAAGGTGCATGTGAAAGATACTTATATTCAAAAAAAAATAAACAAAATAATGATTTGGCTTTAACAAATTGGAGGCTACCATGTCTTTAAATGCCAACAAAGCATATGGATTTTAGCATAATTTCTTTTCTTTTTGGTGGTTAAGCTAGAAATAACATAAGATATAACTAAATTGATAAACTAGCACACAACCAAAACACAAAGAGCAAAGTACTTACCTTGCTACCTTGCTTATCTATGTGATATTTCTTCAAACACTTAGCTTGCATCTTCAGTAACAATTTATGGGTATAACCCAATAAATGCAGAATTCATGCACAAATCAATTTGTGTTTTTGTATTTAACCTAAACTTGAAGTCATCTATGTGAACTCTTCCCAATTCCACGTCCCTAACTTCATATTTAATTTTCTCCTTAAAATTTTCGTATAATGCCCACTTATGAAATATCCAACAATGATCGAGTTAATAAAGGGACAATTTTCAATTAATATATTAATAATTCTATCAAATAACAAGTGATACACTTCTTATCTCAGATACTTTGAACCAAGATTTTTTAATTCTAAAAATGTATAACATAATATAATGAAGAAATCAACATATAAATCATAACTTCTAAAATATGCCTTCTACGACTTCTCTGGTTTAAAGTACATGTAAAAAGAATATGCCTTCTATTGATATATGTCGTAATGAAATCTATTTAGCTAGGTTTTTCTCCTACACCCAAAAAAATGTTGGCTAATTTAAATTAGAGTGGAAATCAAAAAGCCAAAAGAAAGAGATTCTCACACAATAGCCTTGTGTCACTGCCAATAGAGAAGCTGCAAGACATCGTTGGAGGCAAAGACATCAAGGGTTTTCATAAGTTTGTATTATGCTTGAAAATGGTAGTGAAGCGTATGGATGTTGGTCAAGAGGAGAATAAGCAAGAGGCTGACATAGAGCAATGAACAAGGGGAGGAAAGTATTCTCAGAAATGCATTGGATTAACCAACAACGCTAGAGGGAGAATAAATTATAGCAGTTCAGAAAGAAAGAGAAAGAAATAGAGACAGGGATTCTTACCTGAGATTTCTATCAATTGGTTTTAAGTTGGGACGTAAGCTCCGATGGAATGCAGAGTTGGCTTGAAGCACAATATAGATGATCTGCTTTCGACTATTACTTGAAGCATGACAAAGATGGTGTCAGTGGAGCTTATAAACGGAGAAGAAGAGGGTTTGGAGTGGGAGATAAAAAGGAAACACGGGTTGAAAATAGAGTTTAGTGGGAGAGAGAAAAGAGGAAAACTTTCAAATATATGAATTGATATGGGCTATTGCTAAGGTTAACTAGTTTCCGTGGCAATATCATTAGCGGTGCATATGAGCGCTGATTAATGGTTACGGACAACTAAAATCCGTGGTTACAAACAGTTTGTAGCCAGAGATCAAGTGCCCGTAGCCAAAGATTACTTACTGAAATAAACTGTAGCCACAGACATAAAAAGTCTGTAGTTATATCTCATATTTTAGCTATGGATTTTTATGTCCGTAGCAAGATTGCAGTAGCTATATACCTGTTTTTTTGTAGTGAGAAGTATGAAGCCTTCTGAAGCAATATCAGTGTAGAAGGAATTTACAAGCATTCAGCAATTGTTTCACACAATTTGGGCTGCATAACCAACGTCCTTGATCTACCAAAATGAATCAAAGTTCATTCTAAAGCTTGGGGATCACTCAAGGAGAATAAAGCATCCCAGGAAGAGCTCAACAAGTAGATTTATCCTCGATGTATAGGGTATTCAACAGTACGTATTTGGGGAAACAACCATGGTTAAAGTTGTTGATTCAAAATTTGAATGTTGCTGAAATCGTTTATGTGGTGTCATAGTTTTTTTACCATTCAAACAATTTAGTTTATTTTCTTATTCAAGTTTTATCTCTTTTCTTATTTTCCGATTTCTTTTGAATAGTTGAGTAGAATTAGCCCATTAGCATGCATCCGATAAATAAAGCATTGCCTTACTTATTGGTATAATTAACATTTTTTTTACTTAGCAATCGATTTACTTAGTCTTGCTACTTCTCTTCACATTCTCATTTCATCCCTTTTGATGTTAGAAAAAATTTTGAGATTGACAATGAATGCTTTCCATAAAAAAGAAAAAAAAAAAAAAAAAAACAAATGTTGCCACTTGTCTAGAGTCTAAACTAGGTCTCATCCATGGCATAATAGGAATTCTGCATTAAATTTCAATCTTGTTGTTAAGATTTTAAGTGGGACACATGGAAGCTTTGAATTTAAAAATTAATCAAGCCCACCATTCCTTTGTTTAGCTATTTTTTTATCTAGTCTAATTGAACTATCCTTTTTTCTCCTTTAATTTTTCAAGTCTCATGGATCGGTCATCATTTCAAGTTCCTTTCAAGGTAGGAAACATAGCTCCTTTAAATAAGACACTAGCTATGCTTTGCTTGCTCATTTCAATAGAAGGCTTTTTTTTTAAAAAAAATAATTAGCATCATTTAGACCCATACAACATTACCATACTAGGCCCCCTCCCCAAAGCTATTGTTTAGTTACGAATTCATTTCTACTTTATCTACTTTCTCAAAATCCTTTCGGATTAACCGCCAGCCTAAGTTTCCAAAACTGTCGGTATATATGTTTACCAGTGGATGGCCGGAAGTCAATGTCCACTGAGGTGAGTTTCTATGGTATCCAATTAGTAAACATCTATGGTAGAAGTTTGTAGTCATAGAGTTTCTTCAAAAAATAAAAATGAGCAAGATGAGGAGTTACCTTAGTTTTTATGCTATGACCTGATTTTTTATTTTAGAAAGAATGTGGCCCATGACAAGAATTCTTGCCCATCCATGCCCAGAATGAAGAAGAAATAAAATAACGAGGCCCAAAAGAATAAATCAAACATGGCCATAATTGCTAATGCCCTATGGGCAAATATCAAAGAAACCTTCAACATTAGCGTTATTTATACAAGACAGACTAGCATTAATTGATTTATAATATGTACTCCAATTGGAATGTGCATATCACATATATATGTAACTTGTGAAATTATTACAACCTTTGATATGCTTGTTTTGCTTATCAACAATGTGTTAATTGATATATGGACTGTACCCAACAATGGGAAAATATTATTTAAAAAGTTAAACAGCTATAACAGTAGGTAGACCCTTCAAATATATGCGGAGCATCATGTATGAATCTCAAGTTCTCAACCTCATTGTTGTTTTTCGGTATTAAGGATGCTCGCGTTTTCGTTAACTAAACTGTGTGGGCATTTTCTTAAATCGAACTGGTAGTATCGGTTTTTGGAAAATAGATAATCGGAATTGAACTGAAATCAATCGGTTAACCATCAATTCGGTTTATCAGTTTTTTAGTTTTTATAATATATATTATAAAAATATATAATAAAAAATTAATAATATATATAATATTATATTTTAAATGATAAATAATATATAATATATTATAAATATATATTTATATATAATGAATATTTATTAATTTATAATATATAAAAAATATATAATATATAGAAATATATATATACCGGTTGATTTGGTTAATCGCCGGTTTTTTATATTGATTAACCGAAACCGAATTGATACCTTCAGTTTTTTAAAAACACCAAACCGATTAGTTTGGTTAACTGATTTTTCAGTTTGATTTTGATCAATTTTTTTCAATCAGTTCGGTTTTTCAGGTTTTTTTTCTCACCCAATGTATCCATATCTCTCTAGCTAGTAGTTTTCCTCCAGCTTAAATGCTGCTTGGTTCTTTCATGTTTGATTCATGTATCTGCTTTACATTATTGATCAAGGTCTGAAAATTTACATATCAGGTAAGATCTTCCCTGCCTCTCGTATTTCTTAACAGATTTGTTTTTAATGTGTTTAGATTAACAAGTCACTAATTCATGGTGGGTTTTATTCTTTCGTTAACAATTATAAGCAAGTTTGCGGTTGAGCAATCACAGCTGATGACGTGTCAGCAATAATGACTTTGCATTTGGGTTTATAGTTGCATCAAAGAACTGAAGTGTTGGGCCCAAACCTATCCCAAAATTTTTTGGGCTTTATGTGGATTTAGGCTAAGCCGCGAGCAAAGTCAAGAATGATCACCCTCTTAAACAATCATTCAACCTAAAAGATTAAGCCGTTAATTGAGGTCTTTGAATAAGTTTTAGTTCTTTAATAGCCCCTCACATGAGGGTTTATTGGGCTTGAAGAGTGGCCAGAACAGGCCCACCCATACCTTGTGCTGAAACTTAATTAATTATAATAGGGGTGATGAGAATAAAACACTAGACCACTTGGTCAAAGTGGCTCTGATACCATCTCAAAGAACCATTCAACCTAAAAGCTTAAGCTGTTAAGTAAGGTATTTGAATAGGTTTTATTCTCTAACACACCCTACTTTTAACACAACAATCTAGCCATAAATCGAAAACACCTCTTCTCGTTGTTTCCTTGCATTTTAGTAGTGACATGTCATATCAAGATTTAACATATGAAAACACCAAAATACCTATTAATAGGCTTATCAATGACAGATAATTGATAATTACAAATCAGATCTCCTACCCACATGATATTACGGTTGTACATTATCTCCTCATGAATGGGATAATATGCAAATATGGAAGATGTTCTCAACTTACAGCTGTAGTGAGCCGTGAATAGGGTAGGTGTGGATAGGGTTCTTGTGAATAGGAGATCCGAACTGTGATAATTATCGACTTAATATGCCATGATACATATCAATGCTTTGAGCCTTGCTCATAACTACCGACAAGGCAAATGAACACTAGCATGTGGAGATCAACAAAATCTGTATAGAATGATCTCCTACTAATATTGAAAGGGGCTATCTCTTGTTGCTCCCGGCCCTCCTCTGTTCCCTTCCATCCAACCAGATCAAAGTACGATCTATTTTTGTGACTCGATGGTGAATGATGCAGTAGAGGCTTAGATTGCATCTATCTATACTGTAAGGATGGTCTACATCCTACTTTATATAAAGTGTCCCCTATATCACAAGCAAAATGAAGAATCCTGGCCAGTGAACCATAGATGGGTCCAAGATCTCAACATACCATGTGATGCATGTTCATAGACTTTGATCTTAAAATACAATTTTTTTGGTAATAAAATAAAATTTATTGGAAAAAAATAAAAAAAATCAAGAAATAAGAAGAGAAAATAACAAAAAAATCATTAAAAGAGGGCCCAAAAACTAGACCCCCACCAGAATCAACCCAAGCCACTAAAACCAATCCAGATTTCCTGCCCACAACTCTTTACCCACGTTGAATTGCAGCCACACATTGCCATATTGGGTAACATGTAAATAGGAAGATGTTCCCAATGTACAGCCTGTGTGTGCAGGTGTAGATAAGAGATCCAAGCTCCAAAGAAAAAGACTAACACTGTTTAGTTTGAAGAAAAAAGTAGGAAAAGGAACCTTTACAAACCTTGTATGAGTTTCCTTACCTTTCCCTTCCTTTCTCTACTTTTTCCTTCAAACCAAACATAGCCTAAAATAATCTTTACACACATAAGCCCAACCTAAAGCCCAGGCCCAAGCAACAAGTTCACATCTGCGCCCCACAAGGAGGTGCCCCACAATGTCCCACAGTATATCCCCGTCATACATTGGGGACATCTCCCGATGATAATACTAGTCCTGATGATGTCAAAATCGGGAGATGTTCCCAATACATGGGGATGTGCTGTGGGGTGCCCCTTGTGGGGCGCAGATGTGAACTCCCAAGCAACAAAGACACCAACCAAAACTTAAAATTGTTTTAACAAGACCGTCTACCTCTACCTCCCCTCCCTCTGCCCCTTGCATTTTTACAACCTCTCTTACCCAAATTAAGACCAGCGCTGAGTCCAAGGACAAAGCTAAAGGTCCAATTTTTTGATTTCCTGAATCCAGGCAATGCCACCATTGTTATAAACCAGATCATCATCACTGTTAATATGGTCGGAAGAATCAATTGAATTCTTATCATCACCACTAGACCATGCCAAGAGTCAATCACTTTAGGTTGTAACAGAAATTGCTGATCAAACTCGTTAAATAATTTACAAGCTCCCTCATCTCCACCCACAAGGTTGCGTTTGGAAACGATGCAAATGGAGTGTAAATCTTGGTTCAGGGTAAATTTGCACTTTAGTTCACTTTTGCCCATGTTTGGCAATATTACATCTATGCATTTACAAATGACAAACCAATACATACTTACATTGATAATAAGATGTAAAAAAGTACATCAATAAAAAAAAAAAAAGTAAATTTGCATTCAAGTGGACTTTTGATAAAAAAATGCATATGCTTTATTCGAATTCATGTTTGCATCCATTACAGCTAAAAGTCTGTTTGGTAAGAAGGTAAATTTGTTAGTGTAAAACTAATCCAATTTTATAATTTATATGAACCGTTTTACACTCTACATATTTGCATTCACACTTATTCGCATCGTTTCCAAACGCAGCCTAACGAAAATGCCTGAGTCCCTCCTACCCACTTGCACGCCCAGCTCCATTTGGTCTGAACTCAGTGGGCGGCCACTAGCCTTAGGAGGATAGGTGTGATCCAGCTATCCATTCCGGAACTGCCATAACAGACTGAGGATCCTTGGAACTCTCAGCCACCTCCCTTACCTCCAGAGGTGGCTCAAAGACCAAAGCAGAATTCCTAACCCCCTCCACCCTGAACAACGGTGAGGATCCACAGTAGAGCTGGGAGGCTTTTTGTTTTCAAGACCTCTCTTCACTAGTCTCTCTTAGGCTCAGTTTGAAAGTAAGGGTGTTAATGGACCGGTTTTTGACTGGACCCCATTCAGTTCAAAATCAATTTGGATAGATTGGATGGATCAACAAGACATATTGGATTGGACCAAATCAGTCCAAAATATTTATTAGATTAGATTGGACATGACTTGTCCATAATAAATATATATTGGATTAAGCCAATATCTGGTCCATTGATATAAGATAAAATAGGTGCCAATGGACCAGATTTGGATTGAAACCAATCTAAATTAAACAAATTTGAACATATTGGACCATCCAGACATTGAATTAGATCAATCCAAAGTGGTCTAAAATATTCATTGGATTGGATTGAATTGGATCTGGTCCATTTATAATGGACTCACATTGGACTGGATTGGATTAAACCAAATCCAGTCCAATTAACACCCCTATTTCAAAGGAATACAAATACAAACATGTAAAGTGCAAAACATTGTATTTTATGTTATTTTGTATGTTAGTATGTATTGATATGTTACATATTTATATTTGTACTCTTCCCAAATGGAGCATTAGCCTCATTTTTGGAAAGAGCACAAATTAATGCATATAAAATAATATATAATACAAGGTTTTGCACTCTCCATATTTATATTTATACTCCTTCCAAACTGAGTCTTAGGAATATAAATACAAATATGTACGATGTAAATGTATATAAAATAATACAAAATACAGGAAATTACACTCTATATATTTGTATTTGTACTCTATCCAAACTAAGCCTTAGGAACAAAACCAATAGCAACCTTTCTAAAGGTGACAAACTTTTTTCTATTCAAAATAATTGACTGTATATCCTTCAATCTTACAATCTGATCATTGCTCTTCCTTCTATAAATGTTTGCACTTTGCAGTGCAAAGTCTTTTATGCACAGCTCTAAATCTATGGAACAGCGGATTTTATTTTGCCTTTTGTATGGGAGGAGTAAAACTAGAAATAAAATGGCAGGTTTCCGATTCCCACTTTATATGAGAGAGAATGAAAATAAGTTGAAAAGTTGTTTGTTTGGAAGAAGCAAAATTACATGGTATACAATTTTTGTGAGAGGGGGAATAAAAAACACAAGAAATCGTTGTCTGTGTTTAGGAATAATGGGAAGTAAAATGATGCGATTCTCACTACGCAAAAGAAAAGAAAAGGTAACAGGATGGTGGTAGAAATCTGGGATGCAAAATTACTACCACTAATGAGTGTAAATGAGACAAATGCAAACTCTGCGCGTATCAACTGGAGTGAAAATCAAAGTTAAAATCAAATTCGATTTGCACTAAAATCAAATGAATCATTAGATATTTTTTAACAGAATTCTTTTCCGCCATTGTATGAATATGCAATACCCCAAACTTTTAGAATGTGTCTAATAGGTTTCTGTTGTTAACAGTCCCTCAACTAATTTTGAAAATGTCAAAATTATCCATCAGGTGCTATCTAATTTTCTTTATTTGCCACTTCCACATAAACCAGTTTAAATAAAATTCCATCCGTTTAAATCTTGATTTCAGTAAATTATGTTGTCATCTCACTTGATTCCAAGCAATCTTGTTTTCTGGCTTGTGGAATGATAGATTACCGGTTACCAACGATGAATCTATGGCTAATGAAGTCAAATCCAAACATAAGTGAATTCTGAAATAAGCAAAGAAGAAACTAGATGAGACAGGAAGGTTGCAGCGACATTTCCCTTGTAAATGCTAAGATTGATATCATTTCCCCTTGCATCCTAGCTGAAATAGGATGGTTGCAGCAACATTTCTCTTGAAAATGTTAAGATCAACAACATTTCCCCTTGCATCCTAGCTAAGATAAGAAGGTTGTAGCAACTATCCAAGATGGATTTTAGAATATACAGAAAATTTTCATCAGCTACATAAAATTTAAAAAAAAATTAAAGAATATACAAGAAGTCATAGTAATGGTAGTTTCAGCCATCGCCAGAACTTGATCAGTTCTTGGCATTGTCATTGGTTCGTTCAAATATGTTCTTGGCACCAACGTCAATTCCTAGCACCGTCGTAGAAATGGCACAATTCTTCAGTGTGGCTTCTTTTTCTTCTTCAAGTTTCAATCAAGGGTGGAATCCATTTTCAATCTTTTACAAGTGAAGCTACAACAAGAGTTTTCTACAACATCAAGATGCACTTTGCACCGAGTTAAGCAATGAACTAGAACAGGTAGATGGAAACCACATCTAAACCACACATGTGCTCATGTGAATTAGATTCTATATGATTCCTTAAATGAGTTGGACTTATAAAATTTCAGGCGCCTTTTTCCTGGTAATAATGGTTATGAGAAAAATGTCTTCTGGGTTCTATATTGTAAACGTATTTGAACACCAAGAAATTTCATGAATAGAAACTTAATTGAATTCCACCCCCTTGGCTGAAGAATAGTAATCCTACAAATCATTTGTTAATGCTGTATATTCATGACTAGAGTTTTTCTGGTAATAATGATTATGAGAAAAATACCTCTTCTGTTTCATCAACATTGAATCCTGACGTTTGGTGTGGCTAGGGAATTCAACAGTCGCAATAAATGTTGTCTTTTGGTATGACTGCTGAGACTCAACAATCACAATTACTTTACTAAAACTGTTCCATTTATTTTGATTCCTCTAATTCTGCCCCTCCATTTTTTCGCCAGAATTTTAGGGACCATGTTCCCTATTTTCTTCTATAAAAGGGGAGTTTCTAGGGAGTAGGATGATGATGGAGAGTAAGCATTAGAAAGCTGAAGGGGAGCTTCCTACTATGTTTGGTATCGTTTTCTTCTTCATTGTTGCCATTAAGGATTTTTCACATCAGATCAAAACAGTCATCTATACTATTGAGTGTTTCAAGGCTTTGTTAAAGGCATTTCGGCACTAGTAAGGTGGCCAGCTTGTAATACTCTCATCAAGGATATGAATAAACAAGTTTTCTTTCCTCTCCCGTGGATGTAAGTCTCTTTGACCGAACCACGTAAATCTGATGCCATCTTTACTTTTCTTTTGCTCTTATTATTTGCTTTATAATTCACATATTTCTCAATTATTTTCTTGTTTACCATACTATTTAATTGGTAATTCAAAGTTTAATCCTTACAAATCGTAAAGATTGCAATGATTTCATCCTTGGTCTTGCTTCTTTGCTCTTCTTTGATCATGGAAAACAGTTGTTGTTGAGGAAAAGCTGGGGACTCTCGGGAACTATGAGCCAAGGGATTAGTTTACCATCTATTGAATTAGATAGCCAATTTTTTTCATTATTTTAAGTTTCAAAAAGTGAATTTTATAGATAAAACGCCACAAATTTTTTGTTTACTTGAATCCGCACATGTAAAACAGGGGACCATGTGAAAGGTGACATGGTTGAATCTGATTAAAAGTGCACCACGTTGCACACCAAAGCGAGTGTAGGAAATTCGGGTTCCAAATATATGCATATCCATTCAAGTCTTGTCAATAGTTGGTTTTTGTTAGGGTCGGACCCTAGCTGGTCAAGCTGCCACGTGGTTGTTGTTGTGTCCTGGGGTCACCCAACGTCCTCAACCACATTAGCAAACTAATATGTCACGCACCGGAGTCAATGAACATACCTGCAAGGAAAAACCCTGAACAATATAGTTGTCAAGGCAACACCTAGGCGATTAGGCAGTTTTACAGTGTCGCCTCGCTCATACGCCTATAGTTTTGTATACTAGGTGACCGTCCAAAGACTTAGGCAGGTGCCTAAATTCAGCTTTAGTGCTCTTTTGTTTCAATAAAATAGGGGCTTCTTCTCTTCCAGCCCAGCTTCAGTTTTTTTTTTCTTCCAGAAAACATGGTCTCCACCCCTATATTCCTTCTTCTTCTTCCAGCCCAGATTCAATGCTTTTTTTTTTCAAAAAAATTGGGGCTCCGCCCCTATTCTCCTCCTCCTCCTTCTTTCTGCACTTATTATTTTTAATAGTCTAACCTACTCCCTTCCTAGTTCCTAAACTTCTAAAATAGTTTAGGTCAGCTTCTATCGCCAAGGTGCCTAGTCGCCCCATGGTCACCTAGTCGTCTTGACAACTATGCTGAACAAGAGTGGGGTACGCAACGTCTCTATGTCGTTGATAAGTATCCTTGCTAAGGAACAAGGGATCATCCGAATACATACCTTGGAGGCCAGTCTTTTTTATTGGATCCTTGCAAACTTCAAAAATTTTCCAGATGATCTATTACACTTTTCTTTCTATGGAAACTTTAAGTAATAGCTATTAGGAACTTTTTTATGAAGATGTGTGTCGGATCTCTAATGGTGGAGACAAAAAAATTATCTTGGGGAGTCAAGAGATGAGGGAGAATGGAGAATGGAGACCTGGCAAAATTTTCTATAGTGTGACTATGCGGAAGTATTGTCGATCACAAATCTTAAGTCAAAATGTTCAATGTGAAGTTTATCTTAAGGTTTGGGTATCCCATTACATCGACATCCACATTTGAATCTGATTATTATCAAATATCTAGATTCGTATTTTATGTGAATCTGACATATCAAATTTCAGATCAGATTCAGATTTAATTCAAAACCATCTTATTTTGTTTAAAATGACTAAAAAATTAAAAATAATTATTTTTAAATTATATATCTATACTACTTTAAAAAAACATAAATAGTTTCAAGAATATTTCTGGAATTTTTTGAGGATAAAAGTTATCCCTCCATATTTAAATTTATTGGTAAAAATGATGGCAAATAGGGTAACTGGTTATTGGAATTAAATGAGTTGAAAAGAGGTAATTTTAAGATATTTAGTGCACTCAATTCCCTCTCATTAAATCCAAGATTTAAGGTATTAACTTGAATTCACCTTCATTAATCATATATTTGATGCATTTTTGTTTCTTCTCATCATTAAAATCTATTAGTTAAATCCATACATAATAAATTAATAATTTCAATAACATAAAAACTTATACTTCTAGCCTCAAGAATATTTCTAGAATTTTTTGAGGACAAAATTTACCCATCCATATTTAAATTTATTGATAAAAATTAGGGCAAATAGGGTAACTGGTTATTGGCATTAAATGAGTTGAAAAGAGGTAATTTTAAGATATTTAGTGCATTCAATTCCCTCTCATTAAATCCAAGATTTAATGTATTAACTTGCATTCACCTATCCTATATTCGAGGCATTTATGTTTCTTCTCATCATTAAATTTTATTAATTAAATCCATACATAATAAATCAATAATTCCAATAATATAAAAACTTATACTTCCAAAATCTACTTGGAAAAAATAGTATCTTCATCTAAGTGGTGATAAGAAATTAAACCATTTTAGATCAAATGGGTCAAGCCATGTTGCTACAATTAAATAATAAAATTCATAAATAGATAAAATGCAAAATAGATATAAATAAAAAAAATTGAGAACATTTTTAACATGATATATTCAACATATTAAACAATAATAAATATGATTAGAAGTGATATAATAATAATAATAATAATAATAATAAAATAATTGTCATTGTAATTTAAAATTTCCTTGTGCAATGCATGTGCACATTGACTACAAGCATTTAAGTTTAATTTTAATCATATTGTTTCTTTTGTTAATTTTTAATTTCTATCTTAACTAGGATAAATAAAAAATTCAAGTAATCAATATGCGGAAAAATTTCTCACAGGCAACGTATGTATTTAATTACTAGTGAACAATAAATGTATATAAATATAAAATATTAAATTTATCCATTATGAACTTTATATAATTATATATAATATCTATAGCTATATACATATACATAATTTTACTACATGTGTATTACATGGGATTAATTTGCATCTAAAATGCTTATTAATCAAATGCATGTTCTGACAAATAAATTTTTAGGATAGTCAAATTCGGAGTCAAATCAAGGTATCAAAATTTTCAAGTCCATTGCCAATCCTAGTTGAAAAATATGAACCCTATATAACTTCGGGTTGAGATAAAATTGAAGTTTTTTACTCAAATCGGATATCAAAATTTTGGAGTCAAAGGCTATTTAATTTCAGGTTGGGTTAAGATTGAGATATTGTTCAATCCGGCCCTACAAATTAAATTAATTAGGTTATTCCAATTCAACCCCAACCTGAAAACCAATCAAAATAAATTGGATTGATCAATAAAATAATGAATTTGGTTAATTCAACAAATTGAGTCGGGTCAAGGTTGACATCAAGTATTAGCGTGACTCTGTCTCAACCCATTAATATTTTTTATGAAAAGTTTGGATGAGGAGAGGGGGAGCATTAGCCCAACCTTTTTTTTTTCTCTTTTACTAATATCTCTTTCTCTCTTATTCAAAAAAAAAAAAGTTATGGGAGGGGGGCAAATGACCCCACCAAACTTGGCTCCTCCCCTCTGGCCTCCAATAACTAGGAGGAAGCTCAATTTTATTTTTTATGATTCGCAATTCTCCACACATTATCCATAAAGTAAAAGAAATCATCTATTTTAATTTAGGCCTAGTTCAATTTACAAAGCAGAGTCCACAAAAAAAAGTAAAAATAAAATCAAGTATAAGCTTGTAATGCTTTTTATATCTTGAAGAAAAATATGATTTTATTTCTTAAGAAACAAAATTAATCCAAGCCATTTAATAAAGTTGAGACAATCTACACATAATGACACACAGGTGATGACAAAACTAAGCAAACCCACATGGCCCTTCAACCCTTGTTTCACATGCTAGTGGCCATGATGCATTCCCAATTGTCAATTTTGTGTTAACTTTACATCAGGTGCTAATAAAAAATAAAATTGATAGATCATCCCCCCCCCCTCTTTTCTCTCTCTCTCTCTCAATCCATTTGCTAAAAATACAGGTACAGTTGGTTGTAGTGAGAGTCTGAGAAACAGAAAAATAGCAGAGAAAACATGGCTGCAGGAGAGATCCAAGAAGAATTTGTTCTTAACAACGTGGATGACAACACCGATGGCTCTGTTGGAAACAGGTTGGATTTTATTTCTAGGGAGTTTTGGCTTGGGAAGACCAAGTGGGAGACTGTCGATCCTACCAGCATTCCAAAAGACTGTTATGGTGCCTTTGTAATTGATCCTAATGGAAGGTGAGTTCTTTCTAGAGAGAGAGATAATTGATTACTTTATTGAATATAGTGGAGATTCTTTTTTCATTGCATGATTTCACTTGTACTACATCTGATGTTATTTCGGTATTGCAAAGAATATCAAAGACAATTTTAAGAGATGTATTTGAATACATATATAAAATTAAACCTTTCAATTTCCTAAAATTTCAGTAAGACATACTGATTATGATAATAAATTACCCTAAACTAAACATCCAGAACACTTATAACCATGAAACAATTATAAATTAATATGAACAAAGAATAAATTAATGCATTAAGGTAAAAAACTTAAACATATCTTGACTTTTTATAAATATTAACTTAAACATACCCTGAGTTTTGTATATAGACTTAAATATACATTGTGAGATGTTCCTATTGGATTTAAACATACCCTCATTTCTTCTCCTATTTCATGAACTTATTTTAATATTCTAAAAAATCCTATTTTACCCTTTGAAAATACTAGATTGTTTTAAAACAATATTTGTTGCTATGTTTTTGACTTCCTACAACTGCAATTGCAACAATTTTCAAATTAAGATAGGGAGCCAGTGGATGGATAGCATAGAGAGAGGGGCAGATTAAAATATATAGGGGGCTGAATGCAGTTCAATGATGGTGGCGAGTTGCAGGTTGAAGGAACAAACAAATTAAAAGAGAAGCAAGAAAAGAGAAGAGGAAGAAGAGAGAGAGAGAGGGGGGGGGGAGGAGAAAGGGGGAGAAGGGATTTGATATCAAATCTTGGCCTACAACCAGCCAAAAAACATTTGAACAAGACCCACTTATACAAGGAGAAAAAACATTTTGAACAAGATATTATTATATCCGAGTTGAAATCAGCCCCCCACAAGATAGTTTCGCATAATATCCCATAGCACATTTCCGTCATGTATTGGGAACATCTACTGATAATGTCTCATTATTTCTGATACTTTTCATCAGGAGATATTTCTAGTACACGGTGGGAATATACCGTGGGACGTTGTGGGAAACTATCTTGTGGGGGGCTAATTTGAATTCATCATATCCATGTGTGCATTCATAAGTTACTGAAACTTCAAGAATTAAACAAAAAAAAAGAAATAATATATGCAAATAAATATAACTTCCCTCGTTTTGTGGAGACTAGTGCCCAACCCCACTTTGTTTCAAAACAAAACTTATATAAATTTGAGAAATGTTGTATTTAGAGTCAAAACTGACCTTACAAACTTTTATCAACTTGTAGATTCTATAGATATTGGGCAAACATCATATGCTTTTGGTCCATGTATTCATCTTTCTTTACGCCAGTGGAGTTTGGGTTCTTCAGAGGATTGCCAAATCATCTGATGAACTTGGAGAGCATACAAATAATCTTCTTTGTAGATGTGATCATTCAATTCTTCGTCGCATACAGAGACCGTCACACATACAAAATGGTATATGACAGGAAAAGCATTGCCATACGGTAAGCTTCTTATTATATCACTTTTATTGGGTTAAAGTAGTACGAAACGATATGATGTAAATTCTCTTAATTTAATAATGGATATGACTTTGAATATAACAGAATGGCCAAATAGGATTCATATAGCCAATTTTATATGGTTGAGATATAAGACTTAGATGAGGATGATGATGATGATGATGACGACCTATATTGGTACAATTTAGGGGTGTCAATTGGATTGGATTTGGTCCAATCTGATCCAGTCTAATGTGAATCCATTACTAATGGATCAGGTCCAATCCAATCCAATGAATAATTTGAATCATATTGGATCGGTCCAATTCAATATTCGAATCGTCTAATTTGTTCAAATTCATTTTAATTTAGATTGGTTTCAATCCAAACCCAGTCCATTAACACCTATATTCTTATCTTATACCAATGAATCAGATATTTGCTTAATCCAACTAAATCCAATATAAATTTTTATGAATGGACCAGGTCCAATCCAATCTAATAAATATTTTGGACTATATTGGCCCAATCCACTATATCTTTTTGGTCCGTCCAATCCATCCAAATTGATTTTGGACCGGACAGGATTCAATCCAAAACAGGTCCATTAACACCCTTAAGTACATATGTTCACTAACTAATTGGATTTGGGTTAAATTGGAATGGCCAAAGCCTCAACTCTAACAACGTTTTTAGCTCCAATCAATAAGTCCATTCATGCATGCTTGAATTTCTGCTTTATGATAAGCAGCAAACTACTTGAAGAACATATTGAATTTTTGTTCTTTATTTTCTTTGATGTATGCAGCTATGCAAAGAGAAGCTTTGCATTAGATCTTCTTGGCTGTATTCCTTGGGATGCCATCTACAAGGTGAGGAGATTAAAAGGAAGTGTTCATACTCACGGCTGTGTTTGTTTGCAGTGCACTTGGTTCAGCTTTTGCTTTCATTTGTTTGTTAATAAGATTTGCACTTTCTACCTGATACAAAATTTGCAAGTGATTATATGTATTCGTTGGCAGTGCAAATTTTACATCCTAAAATCTGATGCAAATCTTGTACCATTTTCCTCCTACCTCAATTAGACAATCTCTCATATAAAGCAGGAATCACATCACCTTGCTTCCTACCTCGCTCACAAACAAATGAGCCATAATCTCATGAATTTAAAGTATGAGAGATATTCTCAATGTGCAACTGGATACATATAAGAGGTGGGATCGGATCAAACCATTTTCCCTCTTACAAACAAACAAACAAAATAAGGCTGCCAAAAGCCAAAATTTGCACTCTCAAACATTTACACAGGCTGCATTTGGAAATGATGCAAATATGTAGAGTGTAAAACAATTCATATAAATTGTAAAATTGGATTAGTTTTGCACTGATAAATTAATTTACCTTCTTACCAAATAGACTTTTAACTGTAATGGATGCAAACAAAAATTCCAATAAAGCATATGTTTTTTTTTTTATCAAAACCCACTTGAATGCAAATTTACTTCTTTTTTATCAATATAAATATGCATTGGTCTATCATTTATCAATGCATAAATGTAATGTTCACAAACACAGACAAAAGTGAACCAAAGTACAATTTACCTAAAAACCCGGATTTATTCTCCATTTGCATCGTTTCCAAACGCAGCACAGCAACAGAAATAAAATTTGCACTGCAAACAAATTAAGCCCGTAGAATGAGATTGTCCAAATTAAACAACATACATACACACATGACAAATGCACTGTGTTAATCGATGCAAATATGTGATAGGTCACAGGAAGAAGAGAAGCTGTACGGTGCCTGATTTGGATCCGACTGTATCGAGCACGGAAAGTGGAAGAATTCTTTCAGAAGATGGAGAAGGATATCCGCATCAACTATCTATTCACAAGGATAGTGAAGCTCATCACAGTGGAACTGTACTGCACTCACACAGCAGCTTGCATCTTCTACTACCTGGCAACCACATTGCCTCCTGCAAAGGAGGGCTCTACATGGATTGGAAGCCTAAGCATGGGAGATTACAAATATATCAACTTCAGAGAAATCGACTTCTGGAGGCGCTACATAACTTCCCTCTACTTCGCCATTGTTACCATGGCTACGGTTGGTACGTATATAACTATATATATATGCTCAGACTTCACACATCACAATCATCACACCAGAGGTTCATGGGTTCTTTGGCCTAGAAATGCTTTTTGCCTACGTACTTATTGGGCCGGGCCTGGGCCCAGAGTGTTTCCATCGATCCTCACCTATTCAAACTATTTAGGCCATGTTTGGAAGTGCTTTTTTTAATGATTTTTTTTTTATGCTTTTCATATTGGGGATTCCAAGCCAAAAAATGGTTTGATGTAGGGGCACAAATTGGGCAAGCCCAACCTGAGCCCAAACCGATTCATCCCAATTTTTACACGGGTTGGCTGGGTTTGGGCCCGGTTATACATATTCATAGATACATATATAAATATGTATTTACATATATACATATATATCTGTATACATATTTACAAATATACATACATATATGTCTACATACTTGCATAAATGCATGTGTACATGTATAATTATAGAGCTGGTCATTGACCAACCGGAGTCTAGCCTGAGCCGGAGCCCAACCCGAGTGCATCAAATACAATGCGGGCTGGGCTCGGGTTAGTAAGATCAAGCTTGATCTCGGCCTTGGTTTGGGCTCAAACCTTAGACCTAAATCTTAAGGTTGGGTTTGGATTGACCATAAACCCAACCCAACCTGCCTAACTTGCACCCCTAGTTTGATGAAAAAGTTGTAAAATGAGCTTTTCTGCATCAAGTGAATTGGGATCTGCTCCTAATAGAACGCACCTCACACAGACCACACAGCCCCATCCTACTGTGTATTGGGAACATCTCCCCATAAATAATAACACAAAAGACAGGAGATATTCTTAATGCACGATGGGATGAGACTGTGAGGTGCACTCTTTGAGGAGAAGATTTGGTACTCACAAAAGCTCATTAAAAAGACTAGTACTTAAGTAGTAAGAAATTTTTCTTCATATTAATTACTTGAATTTTAGATATATCATAGTTAAAATATAAATTGAAAATTAACAAAAGTAACAATATGATTAAAAATAAACTTAAATGCTTGTAATAAATGTCAGGTCAATTGCACGTAGAAATTTTAAATTGCAACAACAACAATTATTATTATTATTATTATTATTATTATTATTATTAGTATTATTATTAAAATTTGTATTCTATTTCTGCCATAAATAAAAATAATTTTTATTTTAACAATTATTCTTATTTAATATAATGAATATAGAACATTAGAAATGTTTTCAACAAAATTTTGTACTTTTCATTTTTTGTTTTCTATCTTTTTTTAAATATTTATTATTCAATTATGACATCATGAGTTTCTTTGAAAAGATTGATTATTGACCCATCATCTAAATAAGAAAATATCTTTGCTTTTGGATCAATTTTAAATTATATATTTCATCTACATAATATAAATAATTTTTACTTATCACACTTAATTTTTGTTTGACATAATTAATATATAATCTTTTATATATTCTTTTAATTACTTGTACCTTTTTATTTTTTAAAGGTTTAGTATTTAACTACCATATCATTGATTAATCTATTGACCCAAACCACTAACCCACCATCTAAAAAGAAAAATAGTTTGATTTCTATGTTGACATTAAATTATGTATTACATTTTCATCATTGATAAAATTATTTCTTATGTATAATACTTATTTTTGTTTAATATAATGAATGTATAACATCAAAAATGTATACAATATTTTATTAGTTTTTTTATAAATATAAAACATTATATATGTTCCCAAAATTTCTCTATTTTTTATTTTTTTGATTCTTTATATTTTCTATTTTTAAAAATTTTATTATTTGACTATAACATCATTTCATTTCTATGTTGATTTTAAATTTGGCATTCCATTTTCATCATTAATAAACATACTTCTTAAATTTTACACTTATTTTTGTTTAGTATAACGAATATACAATGTTAGAGATATGTCCAATTATTTTTTTTGGTATTATATATTTTATATATTTTAGTTTTTATTATTTAATTATGGCATCATTCGTTAACCCATTTGAACCTAAATGATTGAATTGCTTACCCACCATCGGGGAGGGAAGAAAATGGTTATATTTTCAAATTTATTTTCAAAATATTCATTTTTATACTATTAAATTAATGTTATGGATTTAGTTAGTAGAATTTAATAATTTGAAAAGTATATCTTAAATATAGGATTTAACGAGAGAGTATGCATTAGGTATGAGATTTAATGAGAGAATATGCATTAGATATGATTTATTTCCAATTGGTTTTAAATTTTACATTCCATTTCCATCATTAATAAAAATATTTCTTTTTTATCATACTTATTATTGTTTAATATGTTGAATAAATATTAAAAATGTTCCCAATTTCTTTAATTTCTATATTTTTTGCATTTTATCTATTTTTCAATTTTATTATTTAATTATGGCAACATGGAATGACCCATTTGACCCAAAATGGTTTAATTTCTTACTACCACCTAGATGAAAACAATGTTTTTTCCAAGTAGATTTTAAAGTATAAGTTTTTATGTTATTGGAATTATTAATTTATTATGTATGTGTTTAATTAATGGAATTAAATGATGAGAAGAAACAAAAATGACTTAAATATATGACTCATGAAAGTGAATGCAAATTAATACATTAAATGTTGGATTTAATAAGAGAGAATTAAATGCATTAAATATCTTAAAACTACCTCTTTATAAATCATTTATGTTGTGTTTGGTTGTAGTGCAATTTTATTTACACTAGTACAAATGTACGAGAGTGCAAATGAAAAAAAAAAAAAGCAAATGTTGGTTTAGTTTTGTTTTGAATTTTACTTTATTCCGCTTTTGGTCTTATTTTACTTCATTTTTAATGCAACCAAAAAACATAAGGTAAAATTTGAAACAAAAAATAAATCAAAACTTGCAACCAAATCATTTGCACTACCATAGTTTTGCATCAATGCAAATGTATTTGCACTACAACAAGACACAACCTTGATATATATAACCGATTACCCTATTTTCCCTTATTTTTATCAATAAATTTAAATACTATGGGGTAAATTCTGTCCTCATAAAGTTCCAGAAATATTCTTGAGGCTATTTGTGCTTTTTACTATACTAGTAAATTTGCACAATGCCTTGCACGTGGCAATTTTAGATGATGAAGATAGTAATATATATCCAAATCATTTTAAATTTTGTATATATTTCTATGTATATAAAATAATTCTATATTAGAGATATCCCAAATGTTTTCAACAAATATTATGTATTTTTTTTATTTCATTTTTTAATTTTTATTATTTAATTGTGACAACATGGCTTAACCCATTTGACCTAGATGGTTGAATTGCTTATCCACCACCTAGACAAAAGGACAATTTCATTCTTTTGGTTCAATTTTGAAAAAAAACAAATGAGATTTATTGTTAAAACTATTGGATATAGATCTAATAATAGAATTTATTGGAGAGAAAATATCTTAAATATATCATTTATTGAGATAGGAATTGGCACCTCAAATGTATGACTTAATAAGAGGGATTTGAATGAGGTGAAAAATAATAGTTCAAATTACATTTTTTTGCCCTCACAATTAAAAAGGGACTAAATTCAAATTATATTTTTTACATTTGTTATATTTCCATGTGTGTAAAAATAATTCTTATTTATGACACTTGTTTTTGTTTAATATGATGAATATACAATATTAGAGATGCACCCAAATATTGACATTATTTATTGATTTTTTACTGTTTAATTATGATATCAAATATTGACACATTTGAACTAAAAGTTGAACTATTGATTTGGACCCAATAAGAAATCAATTTCATTTTTTGGTTGGTTTCACAATTCGTGTTTCGTTTTCATTATCAGTATAAACAATTCTTTTTTAGAACACTTATTTTTGTTTGTTATGATTAATTAATATAAAATATTAGAGAAATGGCCCACATGGATTCACTCAATTGACATCAAATGGTTGAATTGACTTATCTACCACTTGGATGGAAGAATGGTTTCATTTTTTTGGTTAATTTTAGAAAAGGATAAATCGCTGAAACCTATCTTAAAGTATTTTACCGTCACTAAAATCTCCCCTAAAGTTTGGTAATTGCAATCACCTCCCTTGAACTTTCAAATACAGTTACAAGTAGACCCCCTCTCTCAAAATCCTCTAACAAGAGCCAAGAGAACCACAAATGTCCAAAAAAACCATACAATTACCATTGAGGGTGGTTTTTTGCATAATATAATCTAAACTTTTGAATGACAAAAAAGGAAAGTTTAAAATTGCAACTTTACCTTTGGGGGATTCATATGAAGGGAAAATTTATAAAATAAATTAATTTCTAAAAGGAGGTTGGAAGGGTTCGGGGTAGTGACTGATATGAAGGGAAAATTTGGAAAATAAACATTTTAGTCAAAGTAACTACATGGTTATCTTGAACATTTTCATGCTTCTTGTTAGAGGATTATAAGAGAAGGGGTCTACTTGCAACTGTGTTAAAAAGTTCAGGGGAAGTGATTGCAATTATGAAACTTTAGGGGAAGTTTCAATAATGGTTAGAAACTTCAAAGGGAGGTTTTAATATTTTCCCCTCTAAAAAACATGGGTTTTATATTGTTAAAAAGTATTTTATAAAGATCTAATTATTAGAATTTATTAAATAAAAAATACCTTAAATACAAAATTTAATGTGAGAGAATGTGAATTAATTCCTTAAATATAAATCTTAACGAGAGAGAATTAAATAAGGTGTTGTAAAGGATATTACATTATTAGCCATTAGAATTAAAGGGGAACTAAACTAAAAATGGGGGTAGTTTAGTAAAAAAGAAAGTCCACACCCTCATTAGTACTTTTAATAGTACTAGTAAACATGTATGTGCATTTGCACGTGATAGTATCTCAAAGACAAAACTATTTACAATTCATGGACAGTTTTTGAATAGTTATAAGTGGACAGTTTCTTAATTGTTATAAGTGGGCAGTTTCTTAATTGTTATAAGTGGACAGTTTTTGGATTGAGAGTAAAGGGCATATATGCCCTTTTTTATGCTCGTTGTATGTTGCTTAGATAAGGGGTAAAAATGTCTAATGAAAAGTCCAAAAGATGGGGCTATTCGATCTTTTATTAGTAGTACAGACTAGTAAACATTTGCGTGCATTTGCACGTGACAGTATCTCCAAGACAAAACTATTTACAATTCATGGACAGTTTTTGAATAGTTATAAGTGGACAGTTTTTGAATAGTTATAAGTGGGCAGTTTCTTAATTGTTATAAGTGGGCAGTTTTTGGAGTGAGAGTAAATGACATATATGCCCTTCTTTATGCATGTTGTATGTTGCTTAGATAAGGGGTAAAAATGTCTATTGAAAAGTCCAGAAAATGGGGCTATTCGCTCTTTTATTAGTAGTATAGATAAATAAATATACTATACACAAAAGTGTATCATATAGGAAATATACACAAAAAATTCCAACTTCACATGTTTTGCACATGAAAATTTTAAATTACAATAACAATTATTATTATTATTATTATTATTATTATTAAATTTTAACCATGAGTTTATTTAAAACTTCTGACACCCCAAACCTAAACACTAATACCTCTCCTTTATTGGCATCAATTTCCCTTGTCACTACTTTCAACTGTATAGTGGAGTTAAAATTTGTTAGGTGAGGGTAAGGTACCGTTTGATTGCACTTTTTAGAGGTCCAAATCTGAAAATGCTACTTTTCAGACCTCACCCCTTGTTTGGTTGGACCTCTTAAACTGGGTTTGAAACTGATTTTCAGATCTGAAAATCATAGACCTTGGGCCGGCTCTTGACGTGCTTAGACGAGTTTCAGAGTATGCCCAATGTCCAAAATATCCTTACAATTTTTTTTGTAAATGACCTGAGTTACCCCTAATACCCCCAAACCCATAAAACCAAAACATTCGACCTCTCTTTCTCCGTCTCTCTCTCTCTCTCTTCGCCCTATCTTCTTGCCACAGCCACTGCAAGTTGTAGTGGTGGCTCTCTCTCCCCCTGTCTTCTCTCTCTCTCTCTCTTGCTCTCTCGCTCGCTCTCTCTCTTCGTCCTATAGTCCTGCCACTGACGCTGCAAGCTTTCTCTCTCTCTCCCTTGTCTTCCCACCACTGCCACCGCCGTTGTCTTCTCTTTCTCCCCCTAGCGGCAGCTCTCTCTCTCTCCTCTGTCTTCTCTCTCTCTCTCTCTCCCTCCCCTGTCTTCCCACCACTGCCACTATAGCTACAACAAGCAGCAGCAGTGGTTTGGTACTTCGGTGAATAAGAATAATGCTTTTATTAATTATTAATTATAAATTATTTTTATTAATTATTTTAATATTTTTATTAAATTTACTTGTGTTATTTATTAATTATTAATTATTTTTATTAAGTAGTAATTTTTAATTATTTCATTAATTTTTAAAAATTATTTTAATTTTTATTTATGTGAATTATTAATTATTTTAATATTTTTATAATTATTAATTTTTTTAATTTCAATCATTTCATTTATTAATTAGTAATTGTTAATTTATTATTTATTATTTGTATTGTTTTAATATTATTTTGAGGTTGAAAATTATTTTTATGAGATAATGTAAATTGAATTCAACATTTCCAAATTGCACATTTTAGTGGTAAAATAGTAAAATCAATAAATTTCAAATGGTAAAGGGTTGTTCCAACACAAACAAACTTATGGATTCAGATCCTCTAAAAAGTAGAAAAGAAATTATGCCTCTTTTTAGATTTCAAACACATTTAATATCTTTTTAACTTTTAAGATCTGAATTTTTAGATTTATCAAACGCCACCTAAGTTGATCACGGGACAAACACAAGATAATAAAAAGAAAAAAAAAAACTTTGTTTGGATTTAATGCTTGAAGCAGTTAAAAGAAGCCGGTGACCCGAGTTACCCTTGATACCCCCAAACCCGAGTTACCCTTGTTTGGATTTAATATTTTTATTAAATTTACTTGTTTTATTTATTAATTATTAATTCTTTTTATTAACTAGTAAATTTTAATGATTTCATTAATTTTTAAAAATTATTTTAATTTTAATTTTTGTAAATTATTAATTAGTAATTATTAAATAATCATTAATTATTTTTAATTTTAATTGTTTCATTTATTAATTAGTAATTATTAATTTGTTATTTTTTATTTGTATTGTTTCAATATTATTTTGAGGTTAAAAATTATTTTTTATGAGATAATGTAAATTGAATTCAACATTTCCAAATTGTATGTTTTAGGGGTAAAATAATAAAATTAGTAAATTTCATATGGTAAAGGGTTGATCCARCACAAAAAAACTTATGGATTCACATTCTCTAAAAAGTAGAAAAGCAACTATGCATCTTTTTAGATTTCAGACACATTTAATATCTTTTCAACTTTTTAGATCTGAATTTTCAAATTTATCAAACGCCACCTAAGTTGATGACGGGACAAACACAAGATAATAAAAAGAAAAAAAAAACTTTGTTTGGATTTAAAGCTTGAAGCAGTTAAAAGAAGCCGGTGACCCGAGTTACCCTTGATACCCCCAAACCCAGCAAACCTAAACACTCAACTCTCTCTAGCTCTCTCTCTCTCTCTTGCTCACTCTCACTCTCGCTCTTTCTCTCTCTTCCCTCCACATTCCTGCCATCGCCACTACAACTTGTAGCGGCGACTTTCTTTCCTTGTCTTCTCTCTCTCTCTCTCTCTCTCTCCCTCTCCCTCCCTCCCTCCCTCCCTTCCTTGTCTTCCCTCTACTACCACCGTCGTTATCTTCTTTCTCTCCCCTAGTGGTGGCTCTCTCTCTCTCTCTCCCTGTCTTCTCTCTCTCACTCTTGCTCTCGCTCT
>NW_010729083.1:5886787-5912631 GCF_000365185.1 Nelumbo nucifera | reverse complement strand
GAAAAGCAACTATGCATCTTTTTAGATTTCAGACACATTTAATATCTTTTCAACTTTTTAGATCTGAATTTTCAAATTTATCAAACGCCACCTAAATTGATGACGGGACAAACACAAGATAATAAAAAGAAAAAAAAGCTTTGTTTGGCTTTAATGCTTGAAGTAGTTAAAAGAAGTCAGTGACCCATAAAACCTAAACATTCGACTCTCTCTAGCTCTCTCTCCCTCTCTCTCTCTCTCTCTCTCTCTCCACTATTGTTGCAAGTTGCAGCAGTGGCTCTCGCTCCCCTCTCTTCTCTCTCTCTCTCTCTCTTTGCCGTGTATTCCCGCCACCGCCGCTGTAGCGGCTCTCTCTCTCCCCTGTCTTCTCTCGCTCTCGCTTCCTCTCTCTCTCTCTCTCCTGTCTTCCCACCACCACCATCACCACCACCGCTATGTTCTCTCTCTCCCCTAGCAGCAACTCTCTCTCTCCCCCTGTCTTCCCTTCTCTCCCTCCCCCTCTCTCTCCCCCCCTTTCTCTCTCTCCCTCTCTCTCTCTCTCTCCCTCCCCCGTCTTTCCACCACTGCCACCGTCGTTGCAACAAGCAGTAGTGGTGGTTCGATACTTCGGTGAATAATAATAATGTTTTTATTAATTAATAATTATAAATTATTTTAATATTTTTTATTAAACATTAATTATTTTTTATTAAATTTACTTGTGTTATTTATTAATTATTAATTATTTTTATTAACTAGTAATTTTTAATTATTTCAATAATTTTTAAAAATTATTTTAATTTTAATTTTTGTAATTTATTAATTATTTTAATATTTTTATAATCATTAATTATTTTTTTTTAATTTTAATCATTTCATTTATTAATTAGTAATTATTAATTTATTATTTTTTATTTGTATTGTTTCAATATTATTTTGAGGTTGAAAATTATTATTTATGAGATAATGTAAATTGAATTCAACATTTCCAAATTATATATTTTAGGGGTAAAATAGTAAAATCAATAAATTTTAGATGGTAAAGGGTTGATCAACACAAACAAACTTATGGATTCAGATTCTTTAAAAAAGTAGAAAAGCAACTATGCATCTTTTCAGATTTCAAACACATTTAATATCTTTTTAACTTTTCAGATTTATCAAATGCCACCTATGTTCTTTTTCTAAAAGCCCACTTCGAAAATTGACTACTTTTAGAAGCCCCTTTAGACAAAAAATAATCCCAAGACTCTAGAATTTTTTTGTGACACCTTTCTCATAAAATATCCTCAGTCTACACTTCAAATAATTCAAACAGGATTCTAAGATAACTATTAGAAAATGGGTTCAACTATGATGCCGAAAGGTATGATAATAGAAAAGCTTAGAATCAATCAATTGACATCAATTAGAGTGATTTTCACCAAAATTTATCGAGTATTTATTGAATATAATGATGAATTCTAGATTTCCCACGCATAAGAACTCTACCCACACCTACCCACAAACCATTATAGTCGTGAATTGGGATCATCTCCCTATGCATAATAACATGAAAGCACAGAAAATGTTCCTCGTGTGGATAAATTTGTCTTATGCGCGCTTAGTGAGAGCAGATCCGGACTCGTCTCGGCAGGCTGCAGGCTTTCTAACGTAGGCCCAACATGGATAATCCGGAGAGCTCTCCCAAACGGACCCTTATATCATAACGTTAACGCATGCCACACTTCACAGTTCACACACAAAAGAAACGAAAAAAAATGTTGATGGTTGTAGCAAAGATGATATCAATTTTCGTCAGCTTTTCGATCTTCAGATGGAAAGTTACACAATTTGCTTCTTCTGAGAAGCAGTTTTGTTCGATTTTCCCCATTTATCGTATTTGGAATGGATAGATAACTTCCCAAGTTTTTGTTACAAGAATGTCCCAATAATTTGAATTTTGAAGAGGTAACAAAAGACCAACCCTTTCTCTGTAAATCCTTCTCTCTATTATTTGCGACTGTTTCCTTTTCTTAATTGTTGTTACTAAAGAGTTGAAGCAAAAGTGCATAACCTACTCCTTGATTTCCGAAATGTGGGATTCATGTTCTTGGGAATTTTTGATTCCACATGTTCTTGGGATGCTGTCGTATATTTTACCATTTTGTTTCGATTTTCATGAACTACAACTATGAGAATCTCTCTCTGTTCTGGATGCTTTCTGGAATTTTTGGGATTTATTTTCTTCTTTTTTTTTAATTAATTTGGGGTGGGGGATCCCTTGTTCCTTTGTACAGGTTATGGAGACATTCATGCGGTGAACACCAGGGAGATGATTTTTATTATGGTCTATATATCCTTTGATATGGTGTTAGGGGCCTACTTGATTGGTAACATGACAGCTCTGACTGTCAAGGGATCCAATACAGAGAGGTTCCGGGACAAAATGACAGATCTCCTTAGATACATGAATAGGAACAAGCTGGACAAGGATATCAGATCACAAATAAAAAGCCACTTGAGGTTGCGGTATGAGAGCACCTACACTAAAGCTAGTGTTCTTGAAGACATTCCTGTAGCCCTCCGATCGAAGGTAGTAACTTCACTCTTCGAACATAGTTTACCCCGTAATTTGCATGTTCATATACAATTGAATCATGTTTATAACCTAAGTTGATTCAAATGCATGTTAAGCTTTCTGCAAGTTTGTGTAAGTTGTTAGTCCCTGTTTGTGCAAGCTATACATTAATAGGCAGCTCATGGCGTCTTCTATGCCTATGCTCAAAATGGGTGTTTCCTATGTAGGAACTTGAGTGATCTAGAAAAGATTTCTGTAGGTGTGAAAGTTATTGAAAATTGACAAACAATAAAGAAAAATGAGAAGCAGAGAGGAGAATGAGATTGCTGAAAAGTATAAAGTCTCAAAGATAAAGATCTGGGCAACATTATACATTAGTAGACACCATAGGTAGTCCAAAATAATGGAACAAATGCCCAATTCCCACATTACTCAATTCCCTAATCCCTATCAATCAAATCCAATTACATATGTTTTCCTTCTTTTATTTGTAAACTAGCTGACTTAATTCCCAGTGTAACTCAAACATCAATCAAGATGGTCCAACTTAACAAATGACAAAATATCATTATATAACCTTTTGAACTCCTTAATTGTTCAAAACCATATCAAAAGGAATAACTGTAGTTCTTGGATGGTGGTTCCAAGAGTGGCTAGATGGATTCTATAGTTGGTTTGGGCTGTGTCAGTGGTTGTGTTTGCTGCCATCTAGTTGCATCTATAATTGATTGGTGCTTGAAATGTTTCAAAAGTTTTTGATTCCATGTTGATTCTGTGACAACTTAAATTGTTGACTTTGTTTTTCAAATCATTTAGCCACCTCACAATTTGCAAACACAAGTCATCTTGCTATCATTTTGTAAATCTCCCACAGTCATTTCCACCTCATTGTGTAGCCATACTGCCACAATGGTAAACAACCTCATGCTGCAAAACAGAAGGTGCTATACCAATTTATGTAGCCTAGGGTAGCTATAGGTAAACAGATAAATAACGTAAGCTAAACTGAAAGGTTTTGGAGAGGGTGATTATGGTTATAGGGGAGAGGGAAAGAATGAAAATGGTTCATTCCAGATGGGATATAAGGTAAAAGAAAGATAGGATAGAAGAAATAGAGGTCAGCTTTTAGGATTAGGGTGGTTTGGCCTAAGCAAAGGAAGAAAATTTGGGTGACAAGGTTCATCTAAAGGAAAAAACAGAGAAAAGGGAAGACTCTTCAGTGGAAATGTCAATCTCTAACAAATAGGAAAATTTGGGTAAAAATGTTCTTTTTATCTTTTTTTGTGGCAAGTGGTACCCTCAGGTCGACTTAAAGACTTTGTTCCTTACCTCATTCTTCTCTACTTCTAAGAAAAGGGGTAAGGTGCTATAAAGATTTACAAGATCTGCCTCTTTTCGATGTGTTTGGGAGGAGCAGAATGCAAGACTCTTCAAGGATAAGGAAAGAGCAGTTGAAGAAACCATTGAAAATGTTTTTGATGGAGGATGATTTGGCCGGCCAACCACGAAGAGACACATGGCAAGCCTGAACTGTCAGGTGACACCTCGGTACCACATGGAGTAGGTTGGCTAGATCCGAGATGTTCCAAACCTACTTGCCCGGCTTAGACCTTGACCTGGAGAGGACAACAGATCGCTCCTTGATAGGGTAGCACACACCACCTTGAGAGAGCTAGCTGAGGGCCTTGGAAACTGACTTGATTCCAACTTGGGCTAGTCAAGGACTTGATTAGTCAGCTATCTAGAATACCGAACTACCGACCTATGTGGCGGGTCACCCTTATCCGGGGTAATGTGACCTACGTTTTCGAGTTAGGCGGCGACATGTTACCTACTTGGCGTGGACAACCCCATCTCCCGCACGATTCAAAGAGACTGGACCCAAAGATAGCAGACTGATAAGGCTCGATATGCATGGATATTCCAGACATGGAACTCGGACCCTTTCGCCTATAAAAGGACCTCAACACTCCTTCACAAGGTACGTGCAATTAAGTGCAAGTTATCTCTCTTCTAGCTCTTAATACTCTCTTGCTCTCTTGCATACTTCAGCTCGACTAACTTAAGCATCAGAGTGCTCTCCCTAGGTCTAAACCCCCAGACACTCTGATCCTATCCATCTTGCAGACCGATTCGTTGACCTCAGAACTCGTTGTCTGAGTTGCCCTCCAATAGGGAAGCAGGCAATTTCGAGCAGCATCAGTTTCCATTAAAGTGGCAAATTGGGTGAAAATAATGGACCTTTTCTCATGTTTCATTGTGGTTGATATTATTAGAAACTAGAGACAGGTGGCAAGCTTGTCCCCAAGCAACACAAAACCGTTATCCTATTGGACCCTTCCTCAACAGGGTCTAATAGATAGGGGTGTCAACGGTATTCAAAAATCCGATTTCAAATTCAAGATTCGACATAATTGAATCTAATTCGGATAATTTGAATATCTAATCAATTGAATTTGGATATCCTATTCATATCGAATAGCTAATCGGATTCGAATTTGGATATGATCTTATTTGATTTGATAAATATCCGAATTCGACTGATTATTTAATTCTTATATATAACATTTAAAATATTTAAATGTTTTATACAATTTATATATAAAATAATTTATATATTTATATACTTTATGTAAATAAAATATTTATTAATTACCTAAAATAATTAATTGATTGAATTCGAATCAAATAGAATATACAAATATTTAATCGGATTCGAATTTGAATATTAATTTTCAATACCTGTCGGATATCGAATCGAATTCAGATATTGGATTTTCTAATCGGATTTGAATTCGGATATTGTCTGATTCGATTCGAATTCGATTTGTTTACACTCCTACTAATAAATCTAAGTTTTGATGTCCATAGATCAGGTAATCTAGGACTATCAGGAAGAGGTAGATCATTCAAGAATGAAGCTGGACAATCTTAGGATTATTCTTTGGACATATATGGATCGGAGAGGGACCATTACTTGGTATAATGGTAATATCTTGGGATGACAAGCGTCAGAACATTGGTTTGAGTCTAAGAGCAGTCATTTGTGCAAAAAAAAAAAAAAAAGATGCCAAATGTTGGATCTAGTTCACCACTCCCACCCCAAATAGATGGGACCAATATTGGATAATGATCCATAGGGGTTTGAGATTCAGCTTGGGTAGAAGTGGGCAGTTCTTATAAGTTTAAGAAGGGCAAGAACTCTCAACATGAGAAACTTGGAATTTGAAGGTGTCTCACAAGTTCTAGCAGGATGGCTGAATGACAATAAAGATGCTTTTTGGAAATATTGTTATGTCTTGAGAGAACTACAAAGACTAATAGGTGAGCTAAAGGTTAAGGTTAGATGGATAGAATGGGAAGCTATTGGTTGGAAGGTTGATTGGAAAAGCAAGGGGCATCAAGGGATCAAATTTAAATGTAATTAGGGACCTCCAAAAAATTCGAGGAGCCTTTGGAGTAAGATACTCTCATACTGTTAATGTAACCAAAGTTTTCTCTCAGTTGAAACTTAGATTGGTTGGGATTGGGCCAACAAAGAATTATAAGAAGGTATAGTAGAAGAATGGGCAGTAAGACTATTATGCCAATAGATGAAGCTATTGATAACGAGAAGTCGTAGGGTGCTTCTAACCCGGGTAAATAACTGGTGACTGGTCTATGTAAAATAGCATCTGAAAAGGATTCCATTTCTATTGTAAGTGATCCTGCTAAAAGTCTTGAAAGGAAGGAGGAGAAAACCAGAAGCACTTCTGTTAAGGTAGCGGATAAAAAGGATGGAGATTGGTAAAAGCCTGGGTTTGTTTTTCTGGGGTGGTGAGGAATTTGCTAGGAAAGATTTGAAGAGTTTGAAAGGAAGAAGAAAGAAGAAAGATCGAGAAAAGGGGCAATTGGAGGAGGGAGATGGGATGAAGATAGTGGTGACTAAGAGGAGGTGTTTACAGGGGATAAGGTCCCTTCTTCAGCTAGGCTTGTCGTGTTCGCATTGCAGCTGGCCTTTTGTGAAGTTGGCATAGGATTTGGTTCTAGAGGAGTTAGTTTCTTTACTTTTATTAGAGTATTTTTGTTGGATTTTATTAGAGTATTTTTGTTATATTTTATCAGAGTATTTGTTGGTTGTTAATTAATGTAAAAGTGTCTAAGCTAGTCTTCTCTTTTCTCAGGTGATATCTTATCACCTTCCTCTTCCTTTTGTATTCTCTTTTATTTTAATGAAATTTTCATTTTATTCTTCAAAAAAAGGGATCAAATTTATTGGGGACAAGTCGTTTAAGGGGGGCAGAATTTGTAACTTGTGAGGTGGTCAGCCGAGGGTAACTATCCAAAATGGGGACATTTCATAATGATGTGTTTTAAAAGAAAATATAATCAAACATTTGGTATTTCCACCTTTAAGGACCTTTACCCATCTTTGTATTCCCTCTCCCTTTTTAAAAGCGAACCCATTCAAAGATTAGTTTCTTTCTCCTAGTACTTTAGCTTTAGTTGGAATTTGGGTTTCAAAAGAGATCCAAGAAAAAGTAAATCAGTCCTCTAAAACTGATACAAACTTGATTAAAAATAGAGAAAAAAGTAGAAAGGTAGAAGACAGATGAACAAAAGAAGAAGATGGAGAAAAAAAGAGGAGGAAGAAGAAGAGTCCGATAATCTCCTCTCTCTCCTCACTAGTCCTTTTGTTAATCTTCATTTTCTAAGTTAATTACAAGTACGCCCTTAAGTGGGTGGCCAGCTAAGCAAGAACTTAAAATAAACTTGTAAAAAGAAGTAACGGGCCCATAAAGACAGGCTTGTTAACAAACAAATAAATAACACACTACATAAATAAAAGAATAGTTACTAGGGCTCATTCAGCCCAGTCTCTCTACACTCCCCCTCAAACTGAGCATAGATGTCAGTCATGCCTAGCTTGCTTATATAGTGTGTCAGCTACCCTCTTGGAACACCCTTGGTCAAAAAATCAGCCAGCTGCTCTTTTGAAGAGATAAATGGCAAGCAAACTTCCCTTGAAGCAAATCTTTCCCGTATAAAATGTCTATCAACCTCTATGTGCTTAGTTCTGTCATGTTGAATAGGATTATGTGCAATGTCGATAGTTGCCTGGTTGTTAGAGTAAAGCATCATTGGCTTTTCATAGTCAATTCCCAACTCTTCTAAAAGTGATCGCAGCCATAGTAATTCTGACACTCCATGTGCCATTGCCCCGTACTTTGCTTCAGTAGAGGATTTGGTAACTACAGATTGTTTGTTACTCCTCCATGAGACAATGTTCCCTGCCACCAAAGCACAATATCCCAAGGTGGATCTCTTATCATCAATACATCCAGCCCAATTAGCATCAGTGTATGCTTCCAACTTCGTGTGTTCATGCTTGGCAAATAGAATACCTTTCCCCGGAGTACCTTTCAAGTAACACAAAACTCTTTCTGCAGCAGCTAAATGCGTATCTCTGGGAGAATGCATAAACTAACTAATAACACTCATTGCATAGGAAATATTTGGCCGAATAATGTAGAGATGTAACAACTTCCCAAGCAGTCTCTGAAACACTCCCTTATTAGGTAAAAGTTCACCATCAGGAGCAGAAAGCTTATGATTGGGATTTATAGGGGTGGAAGTCAGTTTAACACCAAGTTTACCAGTCTCTTCAAGGAGGTCAAGAACATACTTGCATTGAGAAATGAAGATACCATCCTTATCTAGCAACTTTAATTCCCAAGAAATACCTGAGAGCTCCTAAATCCTTGATCTCAAATTCAAAGTTAAGAAATCTTTTGAGTTTACTCACCTCCTGGGTGTCATTACCCATGACCACAATGTCATCAACATAAACAATCAAAAAGTCACCAAAGAGTTACTTCTTTTAAAAAAAAGTATGGTAGATTGAGTTTGTGTGTAACTAAAGGAGACAAGAGCAGCCCTGAATCTCTCAAACCAGGCTCGATGAGACTGTTTGAGACCATATATGGATTTATGCAATTTACACACCTTCCCTTGCATTTCCTTTCTGTACACCCCCGGAGGCAAAGACATATAGACCTCTTCATGTAGGTCTCCATTAAAAAAGTCATTTTTAACATCAAACTGGTGGACAGACCAATCAAAAATAGCAGCTAGAGACAACAAAACCCAAATTGAGGTCATCTTGGCCATAGGAGCAAATGTTTCAAGGTAGTCAATACCATACATCTGAGTGTAGCCTTTAGCAACCAATCGGGCCTTAAAACCTCTCAATAGTGCCATCAGAATGATATTTAATGGTGAATACTCATTTACAACTTACTGGTTCCTTTCCTTCAGGCAAATCCATAATATCCCAGGTATGGTTCTTATGCAAAGCATCCGGTTTAGTCATCATAATGTCCCTCTATTCAAGTTTGGATAGGGATTTTGGTTCAGACCTTGGAATCACATGGGAAGAGACAAAAGCAAGAAAATAGTAATAGGTAGGGATAGAAGGCTATGGGACAAGTGTTTAGAGATACAATGTGCTATACACTTTTGCTTACCTTTGCGAAGGGCAATAGGAAGATCAAGGTCTGGGAAGGAAATAGGTGGGTCAGAGGAAGGCTGACCTGTTATCTTAGTAAAGATGGGAGGTCCAAGAGGCTCTGCTGCAAGAGTGGAAACAACTTGCTCATGCTTGAATTTGTGTATTTGGTACCACCTTTGGAGAATAGGGTGTGGGGGAATTATAGGAGGAGGGGGAGCAGGAACACTTGAGGTAGACACACTAGAAGGAGAGGACAACTCAACAGAGGACTCAAAAGGAACTGTAAGGGGAACAACTGGAGACATAGCAAAAGGTTCCTCAGATTGCTCCCCCTTGGGAGAAATACTAAAGAAATGGGGTAGACTCAGCAAATGTGACATCCCGAGAGACAAAGCGGGTGCCACGAACTGGATCAAAACAGTAATGTCCCTTCCCTTCTGTGTGGAGGCATATCTTAGAAAAATACACTTATGTGCCTTAGGTTCAAATTTGTGTCTTTGATGGTTATGAACATGTACATAGAAAGTGCACCCAAAAACTCGGAGAGGAAGAGAAAAGAGATCCTCATCCGGAAATAGAAGACTAAATGGGGTTTTGAAACCCAGAACCTGGGAATGAATATAGTTAATAAAAAAGGTAGCAATAAGGACAACATCTCCCCAAAATTTAATAGGAACATGAGATGCAAAAATGAGGCATCTAGCAACCTCAACCACATGGAGGTTCTCCACTCCATTATGCTGTGGAATGTAGGAACAAGAACTTTGATGAATAACCCCAAAAGTCTCAAAGTAGAATGAAAGGTTCTTTTCAAAATATTCCTTAACATTATCATAATGGAATATTTTGATTTGGGTATTAAATTGGGTAAGGATAAGTTCATGAGATAAATCCAAGTGTAACGAGAATAATCATCAATAAAAAGGATAAAGTACTTGTAGCCCCCCATAGTAGGCAAATGATATGGACCCCATACATCAAAGTACACAATATGAAAATGAGAAATAGATCTTTTATTGCTTACTGAATAAGAATGTCTACAATGCTTTGCAAGTTCACAAGACTCATAATGAAGACTCGATAAAGACACTCCCTTAAACATATTGAGAAGCAAATGACTCAAAGCTGAAAAAGGCAAATGACCAAACCAGAAATGACATGGCATGACTCAATAGACTCTGACAAAATAGACTCTAAAGCTACTCCATGGGGTGGTCCAAGACTCCTATTAGGTGTGTCCAACAAGTATATTCCATTCACCTCATGGACACTCCCAATCGTTCTCTGAGATTTAAAGTCCTGAAAAACACAATGGGTAGGAAAAAAAGTTATGCTATAGTTCATGGATTTAGTCATGCTGCTAACAGATAAAAAGATTGGTATTAAGTTTGGAGACATGAAGGATAAAGGATAAAACAATGGTGTTATAGGTCTTGATATCCCCCTTACTAGAGATGGGAGCAAGAAACCCATCAACAAGGGATATTTTCTCTTTACTAGAGAGGAGATGATATGAACAAAAAAGGTTAGACAAGCTAGTCATATGGTCTGATGCACTAAAATCAATAATACAAGGGATTTTATGATTACTTGAAACAGAAGCATGATTTGCAGAAGTACGAATACCTGGGTGAGCAAATGCGGATGGTGGTGTGTTTCCTGAAGAGTGGGGTGTTGAGATAGTGGTTTCCCACGTGATTCAATAACCTTCCATACTTTTCAAACTCTGCTTTCATTGCTGCCAACTGTTCCATGGATGACTTTTCTTCACTCTCCTTATTCCCTCCTTTAGGCACTATGGCAACATTAACATTCTTAGGCTTTCCTGTTTGACCGTTCTTCTTAAAATTTGCTATTATTGCTATTATTCTTAAACCTGTACGGGAGAAGATCTAGATGAAGCTTCTAGCAAGTGTCCTTAGTATGCCTCGGTTTGTTGCAGTATTCACATATCACCTCTTTCTTTTCAATTGGACCCTTCAGCTTTATTCTAGCATGTGCAAAGTGTTCTGTAGGTCGACTCTTTAATTGAACCTGCCGCCTACTCTCTTCACTACTTACCATAGCATATGCCTAGGCAAGAGTGACCTCATCCTTGGCCAGAATATTCTGCTTAATAATGTCAAATTTAAGGTTGAGTCCTATAAGAAACTCAAACACCCTGTTCCGTTCCACTAGTTTCCTATGCATCCTTATTACTCTCCCATACAACTGTCTCAACATCAATTTCCTACCATAGTGATTTCAGCATAGAGTAGTAGATTGCTACACTCTTCAACTTATGAGCTCTTGCCACATTCAACTTCTGTGAATAGGTTTCTGTAACACTGTCCCAGATCTCCTTGGATGAAGATATTCAAAGATAATGTTGACTTATATGGGACTGCATAGAGTTGACCAACCATCCGATTACTGTGTAGTTCTCTTGCATTCATTTCTCAAATGCAGGGTCTGTCTCTATGGGTTTCACTTTACTGTCTGTTAGATACCCTAATTTACCTTAACTGCAGACAAATCCATATAGACTGTGCCCAAGCTTGGTAATTGGTTACATGCAACTTAATTGTGGTTACTCCATTAAAAAGGGAAGAGAGAGAAGAGGCAGTCGCTCCTACCAGAGCTTCCCAACCTCCTTCAAGTCTTAATTGCACACTTCTAGGATTCAAAATACACCTCCCAAGCACTGAGCGCCACACCAAAAGCTTCTCCTTGACCCGTAACTTTAAAGCTCTCTAATCGGCTAGGGTTTTGGGTAGAAAAATACAGTATCATTTGTTGGCAGTTTTCGACTAGACTTCAACTCTCCAAATCCTCCATCAACGAGGCAAAAGATCCTCTAAACTATAGGGAACTTATCTCTCCATACACTCTCCTAATCGAAGGGTGTATAGGAAAAGAGAAAAGAAAAAAGGGAAGGGAAAAAACCTGCTCTGATACCAAGAAGTAAATCAGTCCTCTAAAATTGATATAAACTTGATTAAAAATAGAGAAAAAAAGTAGAAGAAAGGTAGAAGACAGCAGAACAAAAGAAGAAGATGGAGAAAAGAAGAGGAAGAAGGAGAATTCGATAATCTCCTCTCTCCCCTCACTAATCCTTTTGTTAATCTTCATTTTCTAAGTTAATTACAAGTATGCCCTTAAGTGGGTGGCCAGCTAAGCAAGAACTTAAAATAAACTTATAAAAAGAAATAACAGGCCCATTAACAAACAAATAAATAACACACCACATAAATAAAAGAATAGTTACTAGGGCCCATTCAGCCCAGTTTTAGGGTTATTTTAGTCTTTTCCCTTCTTTAAATCAGTGTTTTTTGGTCTCTATTCTCAAGTATTTGTATACAGGGGTAATAGTGTAATTTTACCTTTTATTATGAATTAAACATTCTGGGTGACAGTTCTCTTCTTCGATAGAAGCTGTGTAGCCCTATTCTGTTCGACCTTTCTTCTCTTCTTCTTCTTCATCTCTTCTCCTTCTAGGCTCATACCAGAAGCCTTCTTTTATTTATTTAATTAAATACAGGCCTGATAACATGGTATCAGAACCTGGTTGATCGAGTTTCTTGACTGCATCACTGAAGGATGCCTGCAACTGGTTTGGCTGAGTTTTTATACCAATATGAGAACAAAGGAAGGGGAAGAACCTAAAAGGGCTGATCGCCCAGAAGGTTAAGAGGCTTCTATGCCTCAACCTGCATCGTTGGTCGACTGTTTGATGGTGGTTTAGACTCTCTCTACTTGGCAGTTCAAAGAGGGACTATGAATGTGAAGTTCGGCTGATTGTTGGTTGTGGTTGATGTGTTTGGTGGGTTGTTTTCTAGGAATCAGGAGGTTAGTTGACTTGTAGAAGTTTTTATGCTGATATTCCAGGTTTAGGGGTTGCGGCTATGCTGTTGAATTTTCAAAAACAATAGCCAAGTTGGTTGAATGCTGTTGTTGAGTTGGGAAGGTGTTCGTCTAGGGAGAGTGTTGCAGAAGTAATTGATGGCTGCCTCTAGCAGTGAATACAAAACTAGTGTGATGGTACAACCTGATTTCATGGCTGTACAAATGACGTTGGTTAAACTTAATGGTGCCAACTATGTACCATGGGCAAAGTCGGTGGAGGTAAATTTGATGGCGAGAGGAAAGTTAAAATATATTAAAGAAAACAAACCAGACCTAGGAGCTGCAAGGTATGATGATTGGATCTAGGAGAATGCACTGATTATGACATGTCTTTGGAACAATATGGAACCTCGTATCAGTGTGAATCTTATGTTCTTTGACACTGCGCAAGAAATTTGGGAACATGCTAAGCAGTTGTATTCTGGACAAGACAATGTAACTAGAATCTATCAATTGTATCAGGTGTATTTTCAATTACAACAAGGTGATAGGAGTGTGGAAGAGTACTATGCTTGCTTGAAGAGTTTGTGGAATGAATTGGATTCATATCAGCCTCTTTCAATTGATCTCAAAGTGCAAAAACAACAGAGAGATCAGTTGGATGTGTCACGTTTTCTTTATGGATTGAGGTCTGAATTTGAACCAATGCATGCCCAGATTTTAGGTAGCAGTGACATACCTACACTATCAGAAGTCTTCTCTAGAGTAAGAAGGGTTACGAGTCCACATACAAATAGCTCTCCAGTATTAGAGAAGTTGATCCTAGCTGCAACCAGAGGTGGTAGAGGTGGCTCACGTGGTAGAAGTAGCTATCCCGGAGGTGGTAACCGTGGTGTGAGAGGAGGTCACAATGGTGGTAGAGATGGGAATTTTAGAGGTTGTGGAGTCAATATTGCTGGTCGAGGAATGATCAAAGAATGCAGCTATTGTGGATGGGAAGGACACACTGTGAACCACTGTTATGATCTGCATGGCCCACCTTCGGGCCAATCATGCTATTATAGAAGGACATAGTGGTACTACGAGAGATGACTCTGTTGGAAAGTAGAAGATTGACTCTCTGATTGATTCTCCATAATTTTAGGTCCATCAGTTTAGGAAACTTAATTTCCTAGAATCATGGGATATTAATTGGAGAATCCCACTTATATAGAAATTAGTTTTTTAGGAAAAGTTAGTTTCTTATTTTATCACCTTGTAAATTAGCTCTGTAATTCTATATAAAGTTGTGTATATGCTCCTTCCAAGACAATACAATCAAATTTTTTCTGTCAAATTTTCATAGACTCCACTGCAATAAGTACTGGGAAGGAGAAGGAAATGGTTTCCATCACCCAAGAAGAGTATGAAAAACTTCGTCTGTCTTCTTCTTTCGGTAATACTGCAACTCTTGCAAAGTTAGGTACAACATGTCTTCTTTCGGTAGTACTACATCCCGTGTTTCTGGTATTGGTGATGTTTCTTTACATTCTGATTTTACTTTATCGTCGGTCTTATATGTTCCTAAATTTCCCTTTAGTCTTATGTCTACTAGTAAGTTGACAAAAACTTTGAATTGCTCCGTCTCATTCTTTCCGTCCTATTGCATTTTTTTAGGATCTCAAGACGGGGAAGACGGTTGGTGGCAGGCATGAAGCTGGAGGATTGTATTATCTTGATGGTGGTGGGTCACAAACAGCTCTTCATTCCTCTATTACACCATTGTAGTGGCACTGTTGAATGGGTCATCCTTCTATTCCAGCTCTCCAGAGTCTTGTTCCAGAGGTTGTGTTTGTTCGTGTGTTACAGTGTGAAGCTTATCAGCTTAGTAAGCATCATCGTGTCTCTTTTGTTCCAAGGGAGCCTACTAGAGTCTCATGTCTTTTTGAACTTGTTCATTCAGATGTTTGGGGTCCTTGTCCAATTGAATCTTACAATGGTTTTAAATATTTTATTTCCTTTGTTGATGATTTTTCAAGAATGACTTGGATTTATTTAATGAACTCGTACAGAGGTGTTTGATATATTTCTCTCCTTTTATGCTGAAATTAAGAATCAATTTGGTATCTCCATTAAATACTTTCAATCTGACAATGCAAAAGAATATTTTCAACGCCCATTTCGTATGTTCTTTGAATCTCATGGCATAACACATCAATCATCTTGCTCCTCTACTCCACAACAAAATGGAGTGGCTGAGCGGAAGAATAGACATTCTTTTGAATCTCATGGCATAATACATCAATTTTGTATCCCTTTTATCGTCTGTGTTTGTTCCTAGATCTCTTCAAGATTCTCTTCTCTCTCTGGAATGGAAAAAGGGTGATGGATGAGGAATTTCATGCTCTTTAATCTAATCATACTTGGGACCTCACTTCTCTGCCTCCAAGAAAGAAAGCAGTTGGCTGTCGGTGGGTTTACACTGTTAAGCATTGTGTCGATGGTAGAGTGGAGAGATATAAAGCACGCTTAGTAGCTAAAGGGTATACACAGACCTATGGTGTTGATTATACTGATACCTTTTCACCTATGGCTAAAACGGGTTCGGTCCGGGTGCTTATTTCCCTTGTTGCACACTTTGATTGGCCGTTGTTCTAGTTGGATATTAAAAATGCATTTCTTTACGGTGACCTAAAGGAAGAGGTGTATATGGAGCAACCTCCAGGGTACGTTGCTCAGGGGGAGGAAGGTAAGGTGTGTCGATTGAAGAAAGCAATTTATGGGTTGAAGCAATCTTCGGGGGTCTAGTTTGGGAGATTCAGTAGTGTAGTACAATAGTTTGGGATGACACAATGTAGGGTTGATCATTTAGTGTTCAGTAGAGACACTACCTCTGGGAAGATTGTGTTAGCAGTCTATGTTGATGACATCATTATCATAGGAAGTGATGAGAATGCATTGAAAAGCTCAAACAGTTTTTACAAAACCAGTTCCAGACTAAGGACTTGGGGAACTTGAAATATTTTTTGGGCATAGAAGTAGCAAGGTCAAAGTTGGGAGTCTCTCTCTCACAAAGGAAGTATTTGCTTGACCTGTTGGATGAAAATAGCCTTTTAGGGGCAAAGCCAGTGGATACCCCTATAGATCCAAATGTGAAGATGTTTGATAGTGAGGGGGAGCCGCTAGATGATCCTGGACAGTACATGAGAGTAGTAGGAAAACTGATTTATTTAACCATTACAAGACCTAACATTTCCTTCAGCATTGGATTATTGAGCCAATTCATCCAGAACCCAAGGACAATCCATTGGGAAGGCATTGTTAGAGTTCTATGCTATTTGAAGGGGGCTCTAGGTTAAGGGTTGTTGTATAAGAAAGAGGGGAAACTTTCCTTGGAAGGATACATAGATGCTGATTGGGCAGGGTCGGTTACTGACAGGAAATCAACAACTGGTTACTGCACTTTTTTGGTAGGGAATTTGATTACTTGGAAAAGCAAGAAGTAGAATGTGGTGGCTAGGAGTAGTGCTGAGGCCGAGTACAGAGCCATGGCCCACACTACATGTGAGTTGGTGTGGTTGAGACAATTGTTACAAGAGATGGGAATACCAATCACAACCCCCATGAAGCTATTTTTTGACAACCAGGCTGCCATTTATATCTCTTCCAATCCAGTGTATCATGAGAGGACCAAACACATAGAGGTGGATTGCCACTTTGTTAGAGAAAAGGTGGTCAGTGGAGAAATCATTACCCCATACGTGAAGTCTGAAGATCAACTAGCTGATTTGTTGACCAAAGGCTTGAGTGGTGCTCGGATGAAATACATTTGTAACAAGTTGGAGTTTATGATATATATGCTCCAACTTGAGGGGGAGTGTTAAAATACAGCTTTGTTTCAGGGTTATTTTTGTCTTTTCCCTTCTTAAAATCAGTGCCTTTTGTCTCTATTCTCAAGTATTTGTGTACAGGGGTAATAGTGTAATTTTACCTTTTATTATGAATTAAACATTCTGGGCAGCACTTCTCTTCTTCTTCTTCAACTCTTCTCCTTCTAGGCTCATACCAGAAGCCTTTTTTTTATTTATTTAATTAAATACAGGCCTGATAACAATGATGCTAGAATCTGGATTCCCAATTCTCTGGGTCTTTTTTTCTTGTGTCTCTTTTTTCTCTCAGTTGTGCTCAGTTCCTAACCCTCAACATTTCTTTTGGAAAGAAGTCTAGTCTAAGACCATTCCCCTTAAGGTTGGATCCCTTTGTTGGGAAGCCTCTCTTGGGAAATTAAACACTTTGGATACCTTGCAAAGAAAAGGCCCAACTCCTTTGCAAAGCAAATGGAGAGGGTTGTTACCATCTTCTAATTTCTTGTCCTCTTGTTGTGAATCTTTGGAAAATAATTTTTGGTCTTTCTGGGCGTAGGTGGACGATGCCTCTGCAAATCAGGGGGCTTTTCAACCCTACAACTTTCAGGTGGCCTAACTGCCTAAGAGAAGAGGTAGAATTTTATGGAGATGTGTTAGGGCTGCTTTTGTATGGACAGTTTGGGAGGAAAGAAATAACAGGACTTTTAATAATAAAGAAAGGGATGTAGCTACTGTTTGGGAATGTATGCTAATAAGGGCTATTAACTGGGACAAAGCTTTGGATTTATTCTCACTTTTCTCCTTTGAAGACATATGGAGAAACTGGGAATCTGTTGCAAACTCTTCTTTGGTTAAGGACAAACCTGTTGTAGACTGGAAGCCCCTAGAAGAAGGCTTCATAAAGCTCAACTTTGACGGCAGCAGCCTTGGCAATCCTGGACCTTCTGGTATTGGGGGTGTATTTAGGAATGAAGAGGGACAGATTGTTGCCTTATTCTCTGGCCCTATTGGAGTGGGGGATGTGGTTAGTGCAGAGGTGCAAGCTGCTATACAGGGAGCACAAACTGTTAGAGTTGAACTTTAGGAGGTTGATCATTGAAGGTGACTCTAAAGTGTAACTGGGTGGCTGAAAGAACCAGAGACAGTAGCTTGGTCTTTTAGGAGAGAGATGAGGAGGTTCAAGTGGTTTACTTCTAAATTCTAATCTCAGTGAGAGTTCAGAGGGAGAGGAGGTCGGCAAATGGGCTGGCTGATCTACTAGCTAAGCAAGGGGTGAAGAGGGATCTCTTATTCTGGGCTCAATTGTAATTTTACGTTGTTTTTAAGGCAGCAACTTGCAACTTCTGGGAGAACTCTGTTTTGTATCCACTTGTCAGCTTATTTTATTTATTTATCTTAATAAAATACGTCATGGTTCATCAAAAAAATGACAATATAATCAAGTACTTTCTGTTATTCATCCAAAAAGGAAAAAAGAAAAAGAAGAAAAAACTCAATGAAAAACTATATAATAGATTTAGGGGTGTTTTCTTCATCAATTATAGGCCTGCTACAGCCCTGCTGATTTGACATCAGTAGCAGTGCTTTAAAAGGCGTGCCTGAGGTGTGCCTAGGCGCCAGGCGAGGCACATTTTAGGGTAGGTCCTCGGCCAGGTCCTAGGTGCAGCACTTTCAAAAGGCACACACCTGATGCGCCTTGCGCCTTGGCCCAGGCATGCGCCTTTTGAAAATTGTATGCTTTTTTGCCTCAAGGGGGGTTCTTGGAGCTCCAGTTTTGGGCTTTTGTCTTGAGGGGTGTGGCACAAAGGTGACTCATAGAATTAGGAATGTAATATGTTTTACATCACATTAGCTACTTGAAGTAATGCAATTGAGGAAAAAAGAGATCGTGGGCTTTACATGCTTGAAAATGTTTTATATGTTTGGTTTTATTTTGAAAATTTCATTTGAATATGATTTACTTGTTATGTTTATGTATTTTAATTTTAGATAATAGGTTTTTTAAAATCATTAATTTTAAAAATTAAGTTTATATTTCTTATTAATATTATGTTTAATATTTTTGCACCTTGCTTTAAAATGGCACGTGCCTCGCCTCGTGCCTCTCGCCTCGGGCGCAAATTGGCCCTTGTGCCTTTTTTGCGCCTTGCGCTTTTAAAACACTGATTAATAGGGACTAGCTCAATGCTTGTCTATTAGTGCATGAAAAGGGAAATTAGTTTCTTTGATACTAACTCGGAAGATTTGTAATAGAAAAATAAGAATAGAAGAGCAGAAAAGAAGAGAGAAAAGGAAAGAAGAGACAGAGAGACGTTGAATTTAGGAAAAATAGTATATGGGCTAACACTCGTTCTTTTAATTTTTATACCTTCTTATAGAATGTAACAACTACAACTATACTCCCAGTGAATAAATAGAAAAATTCTGAATTACCCAATTAAACCTCCAAATTACTACAAAGTAAATCAGAAAAGTTAATAAGCTTCAATTGAGATCTGAATTGGAGATTTCAAATTGCATTAAGAAGAAACCACTTCCTCTACTCCTATCCCAACTGCCAGCTACCATTCAGCATGCAATTAACTTGAAAAAAAATACTATGATGATGAGCCCATACCAAAAATTACCTCCTTTTGGTTTTCTTCTGCTCTTTGGGTCTTCAGTTGTATACTTCAGCCCATATCCTGATATCTGGTTTTCATCAGAAACTCTACAAATCATTGTGCTTTGTATAAAGAAGCATTACTATTTGATCTTCAATTTGTAATCCTCTAGTTAGGTTTTTGCTTGGCCATGTAGAACATGGTACCCCATCTTCTTAGAGCCATGTCTAGATTTTGTTAGGGCTGTAAGCAAGTTATATTTGGATTAGATATATGTAGATCCAATTATATGTTGTGTATATCTTGATTCAATTCCAATCCAAAATAAATGAATTTGAATATTATGTACCTTTAATAAAATTAAGAAAAATGATGGCTTTGAGAGTTGAACCTGAATGAAACATTTCTCTCTTTTATTTCTTTCCTTTTTCTTTGTATAATTGGATAGGAAGGGGCCATTGCTTGATGCAATAGCAAAATCTTGCGCTGACAAGTGTAAAAATGTAAGTTTGGGTAAGAGAGTAGCTGTTTTGTGCAACAAAAAAATTGCTTACAGTTAGGTCTAGATCCATTCTACCCCTCCCAAGTGCCCAGATAGTTGTGACCAATATTGCGTAATGACCTTTTTGTATAACTGGATAGTGGGTTTGGATTGGATGCAATCATAAACAGATCTATCATTTGAACCATAGTTTGATCCATTGACATCTCTAGATTTGGTCATTCTATGAATAGAAAATGTTCATGTAGGATTCTTCTACTTTCAGTTGTGACTAATTGTTCTTAGTATTGTCACAGATTTCTCAGACTTTATACATCGAGATAATTCAACAGGTTCCTCTTTTCAAAGGATGCACAGACGAGTTCCTAAATCAAATAGTATGTTCAATCTTCATTTGGAAATTTTTTATTTATATGTATCACCCAGTGTTGTAGTGATCTTGGGCAGAAAACCTGTGCAGGTTATGAAGTTAAATGAAGAGTTTTTTCTCCCAGGAGAAGTTATCCTTGAACAAGGCAGTGCTGTGGATCAAGTTTATATTGTATCACATGGATGTTTGGTAAATTATGCATATTAACTGGAAATTACTAATTATTTGCCAGATAGTTGCATGCAGACTCACAGACCTCGCTACATATTATGCATCTGTCAAGTGTAATATATTTTTCTTTTTCTTTTTCTTTAGGTTCTCAATTCTAATATTTATTAGAGTTACAGTGGTTCTGCTTTGCCTTACATTTTCCATTAATGTGATAAGATTGTTCCTAAATTAATTAATGAAACTTCAGGTTGATGTTTTATTCTGTTACAGGACTGATCTGTACTGGTTTCAGCCTTTAATTAGCAGACAATAATAATAGCATGAGAGAGAGAGAGAGAAAAGAGAGAAAATAATAGAATAGGAGAGATTACTGATTCGAACTAGAGAAGATGTGACACTTGCACCCTAATTAAGTATGGGACATAGTACTTAAATCAGAACATAAATAAAAAACATTACACCACATTCTTAATATAAATAAAATGACCAAACTACCCCTGTATAGTCGTCTCTAACATAGGAATTCCTAAAGGCTAGAGGGGATGACTAAAACTGTACATCTAAATCAAAACAATGAGGGTGAGGTACCTTTTCTTGCCTCAAGCTGAGGGCTGTCAAGTTTAACATTATATACAGTACGTTTTTTTCACAAATCAATAAAAGTTTCAGTTATGGATACAAAATGAATCATCAGATTGATTTCAGATCAACAATTCCTAGGGTTTCAAATTGCAAGGTCAACAATGAACCAAGAATAGAGATACTTAGTCCAATACAAGGGGTAGTAGTCATCCTTTTAGCGAGAAATGGATAAAATCCACTACTACTGAATAAAATAGGTCTGTAGCAGACCACTTTCAATCTGATTGACATGGATTAGCAGGTGCAATACAAACTGGAACAGCATTTGTTACAACCATAATCTCTATGAAGATATATATGTTGTTAGATAGGAGTGATTAATAGTGCATGAGAAGGTATATTATATTTTAAATAATTAAAGATCTCTGTAGATCTCCACACATTTGATCGAATTCCTTTTCGATGAAGGCATAAATGCCAAGCAATAGAGACCAATATCATTATTAAGACCTTATCCCAGATATTGAGGGTTGGCTACACAGATACTGTTTGCAGCATTCCACTCTTCATAGTGCTGAAATTTCCATATGTAACCATGTAACACTGAAAAAAAGATTCATGGATTGGATAAGGTAATGCTGGTCATCTGCATGTTGTACGGTTTTTATTAGTTTTTAGTGTAATTTAAAAATTTTCAAGGGATTTTTTTTTCTTTTCAGGATTGAAGTAGTAATAAAATGACTTAAGTTCTAATAATTTAACAATGGATATGGTATTAATCAGAACAGATGGGCGAAACAGGATTCATGTATCCAATTGCCAACCTCATAATTGGAATAAGGCTTGGATGATGATGGTTTTGTTTTTTTCTTTTCTTTTCAGGATACTTACAACTCATGCATGTTTCTTATTTTCTGGATTTTTGTCTTGTTTTGTATTTTGTTAACTTGTAGTCTTGTCTGACTGCTCAAATTTTGGTTTCTCTCATAAACTTGAGAAAAAAAGTGAGTTTCTTTTGTCTTGTCTCATTCCTTGGATCCCATATTAGAACTTTACAAGACCCTCATGGAGTATATTTGTGAGAGTTGGAATTGTGTTGGCAGGGAACAATATGAGGTTGGGGAAAGGAAACCTTTATCACATCCATGCATATGTCAGTCTGTGGCATGTGGTGTGTGGTGTGTGTCCAAATGCCATCTTAATTTTTCACATTCCTGAAATTAATTTTTAATTGTGTTTTAACATTGGATTATAAATATTATCAATGTGGTGAGGCAATAGCTAGTCATTTGACCTCTCTAGTCAATCTAATAACAAGTCAGTGCCTAGGTTCAAAGTAAACAAAAGAAAAATGATATGTTCTGAATGTAAGGCATTGATGCAGTATCATAAATAAATTAATATGGATGTTGTTAGTGTTATTATTTTATCTTTGCTGTTAGTGTGCTGTCAGCTTGTTCTTTTCTTCTTTTAATTAGTTTATTATTAGGGTGTGCCCCCGGGGGTATAAATGTAATCTCCCATTTATTATTATGTTATATCATTATAAATAAGAAGCTGGGCGCTGCCAGCAACACTTTTAGACTCCCAAAGTATTTTCCCTCTCTCTTCTTAAAATCCGATAATGCAAAGGAGTATTTCCATGGTGAGCTCAATGAATTCCTTGCCTCTCATGGATCTATTCACAGGAGCTCATGTGCAAGAACACCACAACAAAATGGTGTTGCAAAAAGAAAGAACGAACACCTCCTTGAGGTAGCACGAGGGATGATGTTACACATGAATGTACCAAACGGATTTTGGATGTATGCTATACTTGCAGCTTCTTATGTCATCAATCGCATGCCCTCTAGAGTGTTGAACTACATGGCCCCTCATCAGTTGTTGTTCCCCTAGTCTCCTTTATTTTCCATTCCCATGAGAGTGTTTGGTTGTCGTGCCTTTGTCCATGATTTGTCTCCGTCGTGGTAAGTTAGACCCTCGGTTTATTCCATGTATCTTTTTGGGGTATCCCTCCTCTCAAAAGGGTTACTAGTGCTTTGGTCTCATTAGTCATAAGTTTTTTGTCTCTATGGATGTTTCCTTCTTTGAGTCTGAATTGTTCTTCCCTTCTTCTCCTCAGGGGGAGAGTAGTGTGGAAAAAGAGAAGCAGGTCCAGGTCCGCTAAGTCTCTCTTCCTTCTATTCTAGACCCTGCTCCCTTTCGTGTCTTTCAACGTAAATGCCGTAGAGATCATTAATGTGATAAAGATGTGGAGCCACCAAACATTGAGCAACCGACACCTTCAGACTCCCAGGAGGTAAGTCCAAATGAACTAGGCCTTAATGCAGCACTTGTTGATACCCCTGCTCCCATTTTGGTTGTGGATGACCTTGATATTCCTATTGCTCAAAGAAAGGGAATCAAGTCATGCACTACCAAACACCCCATTACCCAATATGTTTCCTATGATCACATTTTCCCCTCGTACCGAGCCTTCCTATCTGCAGTTGATTGCATCTCCGTACCCAGAAATGTTGTAGAGGCCTTAAAATACCCCGAATGGACAGATGCTATGAAGGAGGAGATTAATTCTCTCCATAAAAATCAGACTTGGGAGTTGCCAATTGGTGGATCTTCCAAGGGGGAAAGACCCAATGGGGTGTAAGTGGGTGCTTACAGTTAAACACAAGGCAAACGGAACAGTTGAAAGGTACAAAGAAAGATTAGTAGAAAAAGAGCACACTAAAGTCTATGGGATTGACTATGATGAAACATTTGCTCCAGTAGCTAAGATGAACTCAATTCAAGTTCTTCTATCATTGGTTGCTAACCTTGATTGGGAATTGCATCAACTGGACATAAATAATGCCTTTTTAAATGGTGACCTAGAGGAGGAGGTGTACATGGTTCAACCCCCATGATTCTGTGCCAAGGGAAGTGAAAATAAGGTGTGCAAACTGAGAAAATCTCTTTATGGTTTAAGGCAATCTCCCAAGGCTTGGTTCAATAAGCTTCATATGGCAGTCCAGCAAGTAGAATTCAAGCAATGTCAGTCTGATCACACTCTTTGTGAAGAGATGTCAAAAACAGGTTGTTGTGTTGATAGTATATGTGGATGATATCATCATTACATGAAATTGGAACTCAGAAATACAAAAGTTGAAACAATTCCTAGCATCTCAATTTGTAGTGAAAGATCTGGGTCCATTAAAGTACTTTCTTGGAATGGAAGTTGCCTGCTCAAAAAGGGGCATCTTTATTTCTTAGAGGAAGTGCACCCTTGGTCTGTTACAAGACACAAGCAAGTTAGGTGCAAAGCCAGCAGATACTCCTATGGATGTTGACCATAAATTGGGTGATTGTGATGGTGAACCTCTTAAAGATGTGAAACAGTTCCAAAGGTTAGTGGGAAGGTTTCTTTATTTGCCCATGACCCGTCTAGACATTGCTTATTTAGTTGGGGTTCTGAGCCAATTCATGCATTCCCCTAAGAAACCACTCATGGAGGCAGTAGAGGGGATTCTTAGGTATTTGAAAAAGTATCTAGGAACAGGTTTGGCATTTAGTAAACATGATCACTTGAAGGTGGAAGTCTATACAAATGCTGATTGGGCAGGTGTTGTGGATAACAGAAAGTCCACAAGTGGGTACTACACATTTGTGGAAGGAAATCTAGTGACATGGAGAAGTAGAAAACAAAGTGGGGTAGCAAAGTCAAGTGTTAAAGCGGAGTATAGGGTGGGCTATGGCACATTGGGTGGCTGAAGTACTTTGGTTAAAAATTCTTCTAGGGGAGCTTGAAGTTACTGTTCATAAGCCTATGTCTCTCTACTGTGACAACAAGGTAGCCATAAGAATTGCCAGCAATCTTGTCCTGCATGAGAGGACCAAGCACATTGAAGTGGACAAACACTTCATAAGGGAAAAATTGGAAAAAGGGAGAAATTTGTACTCCTTATGTTAACTCCAAGGAGCAACTAGCTGATGTCCTCACAAAGGGACTTCCATACTCATGTCACAATGAATTGTGTGACAAGTTGGGCATGATAGACATATTTAGCCCAACTTGAGGGGGAGTGTTATTAGTGTTATTATTTTATCTTTGCTGTTAGTGTGCTGTCAACTTATGATGCTGTCAGCTTGTTCTTTTCTTCTGTTAATTAGTTTATTATTAGGTTGCGCTACTAGGGGTATAAATGTAATCTCCCATTTATTATTATGTTATATCATTATAAATAAGAAGCTGGGCGCTGCCAACAACACTTTTTGACTCCCAAACTTTTTTCCCTCTCTTCTCTTCTCCTCTCTCTTCTCTCCTCTCCTCTCTCTTTTCTTTCTTTTCTCTTTCTGCAAGAAAGAAAATAATAGACTACAAATATTCAATGGTATTTAACATTTAGTTTACAATCCTTGTTTTACTGACAAAAATTAGGCTAGATAGGGTAGGATGGGAAGTCTAGCACACAATGGCTTTTCATGTAAGAAAACTCCAGCTCTTAAGATTCTGCTTGCTAGAGCTGCTCAGTCTAGTACATTATCACATGCTAGCATGCTTTGGGTCTCAAGCTGGTGCTTGCAGAAATGCTGCTCAGTTGGCAATTGGCATGCTAGCATGCTGACATTTTGTATCATGCTGAGTGTGCTAACATTAACCACAATTAGGGGATTTGAGAAACTTGATGTGTTGTGGCACCATAGTGAGTGCCTGAACCCATCCCTCCATTTGTTGAGTTTTAGACTGAAGTTACTTGAGCAAAAAATAAGTGCCTACCCCCAACTTTCTCCTCTTCCTTTCACAAGAAGCTTGGCCGAATCAGCACATAAGGCTTTCTACTTGGTATCAGAGCAGGTTGAAGGTTCTTGAAGAGATTCACTCCTGCAGCCCTAGATCGGCCGACTGCATGGAGATTTAAGAGGTTGATCGAAGCTCTCAGG
>NW_010729083.1:5797820-5812453 GCF_000365185.1 Nelumbo nucifera | reverse complement strand
TTGAATATTTGATTGTAGACGATTTTCATCCCTTTGCTCTTCATTTTCATTTGAAGGGAACCATAATCAGCCTTTGAGATTTAGACTGTAGATGGTTTACTCTCTAACTTTGTCTTGAAAGAGAGACCATAATCAAACAAGTAGAGGCACCTAGTTGTAGATGGTTTATTCCCCCCTACTCTTCATTTTCATTTGAAGGGAACCATAATCAGCCTTTGAGATTTAGACTGTAGATGGTTTAATCCCTAACTTTGTCTTGAAAGAGAGACCATAATCAACCAAGTAAAAGGCACCTGGTTGTAGATGGTTTATTTCCCTCTTTTTCCTTTCTCAAAAGTAATAACGAAAGAGAGAGAAAGAAGGATACATAGAAAAAGACATAAATAAGAAGTATTCACAGAGAGGACTTTCCTTTTCTCTACCTGTATTAGTGAGACTTTTCCTTCCTTGCCTTCCCTTGAGCACTTTTCTTTTCTTCTCTCCTTATCTTTGCTTTTCTTAAGAATCTCTTGTGAAAATTTTCTCCGAAGAGTCTCTCCGTGTGTATATATTTCTAGCTTCCCCTTAAGGAGCTTAAATAGGGAGTGGGGTGGTTATGTAACTACCCCCTCCTCCTAGGTGAAGGACACCTGTCCCTCCTACTTAAAGAGAAAGAACTCCCTACTTAAGAGGGGGAACTCCCATACGGGATACTTTTTTGTAATTTTAATGATTTGGCTAGTAGACTAGCTAGCCCACTTATTATTCTTATTCTTCTTTTCTCTTTCAGCCCTATATGGGCATTCTTGTAATTGTACATATCTTTTAATATATAAGAGACTCTTTAGGTGGGGGTCATTCATTCTTGACACCTCTAAGATTATTCCTGTTCTTCTCTCTATTCAGACAAGAGTGTTGACAAGGAGTATCATATTGAAGAGGTTTAGGAAGAAAACAAGATTCCCTACCTTCTTCTTCTATGCTCTTCACTCCAATCTTCTTCTCTTTTCTCTTCCCACTTGTTTCTTAGTGCTAGAAATCACTCAAGTCAAGCCAAATAGACTAATTTTGACACTAAAATTCAGGACAAACGTAGAACGAAAGGTTTGGAATAGTTTTCTCTATGCTTTTCTTCTGAGACCCAAGTAATTCACTAATAACTTTGATTACTATATCCTGTGTCTTTTTTATTGTTGTTTCATAAAGGAATGGATGTTCATTAGTCACTAATGGAGCATGAAAAAATAGAGGGACAAATAATTTCACCCATAGGAAGTAGTTTGTCAGTTCTTCCAAGTTAAGCTTTGGTCTGATTTACAAAATTCTGGATACAGTCCTACTTAAAGAATGCAGAAATCGAAGGAGATAAGTTCCTCAACAACAGTCAAATGATTATTGATATTCAGGAAGTGCTCAATCATTTGATCCATGGCAATTCTTGATTCAGAGCCCCCTGCTCCAACACAGATCTTTCAGAACACTAAAACACATATATACTTTCATAGAACATTTTTTGGTGCAATGCTTTAGCATGTGTGTCATCCTGCCATTCTGTGTTTCTCCAAGTGATTGACTTCTTCACTGTATAAGGAAAAGACAACAACTTAATTGTTTCATTGTATGCATGAAATCTCTACCAAGGGTGTTTCTCTTAACTACAAAAATCAGAATTATTTTTTTGTAATGAGTGCACTTAATTGGAGGTGGAGCAAATTGTTGGCATTGGGAATCTATTGCAGATAGATATTTCCTTTCAGTATAAAACAGGTGTATTTATATTGTTACATTATTAATTTATGGTCAATCAGAGGATAACTTCAAGGTTTATATTTCCATTTTCCTATAATTGATCTTATATTTTTCAATGTAGATGGGGAAACACTCCACTTGATGAAGGCCATAGATGTGGGAGCAAACCTTTAACCAAGATATTGGAGCATGCTAAAGAGGAACACATGGGTGAACGTTGTGTCTTACAGAGGTAACATTTGCTGACAAGATCCTAATAACAATCACAAGACCCTTTAGCTCATGCACGTTCCCTAACGTATATAAAGTAGAACTGCATAGATGTCCATGACCATAACCAAATTAATAAGACATTGAAAATGTTAAGTGAAAATAACAACTTAGAAGAATGAACAATGTCAAGCAGTAATAGAATAATACAAACAAGAAACGTAAAGGTGAAACTATTTTATAGGCATGTCATTGATACAGGGAACAATGGAAGTGGACTAGGTCAACCATCTCAACATCAATTTACAAAGGAGAGAAGATTGTAAACTGAGCTATGAACCTAGTTAAGTCCCATCTTCTGTACATTGTTCAATTCACAATCAAAAGGTCAACTTAGGAATGCATGAAAAATAAAAGAAAATAAGAGGAAAACCAGGTATTACCATTTTCTAGGCTATTAAACCTGTATGGATTCTCTCAACCAAGACCCAATATACTAAGGTAAGCTATTTTTAACCCATAGGGTTCTCAAAATAAATCTTGCCAGACTTTGGTGTTGCTTCCAATGCATGCAACAACTGAACCTCGAAGATCTTTACAATGGGATTCAAATAGAAATGGCTGAGAAGAACCCCAAATTGTTCTGGGTCAAAACAATAAGAATTTCTGTGCAAAACTTTCTGAGAACTTTGGTAGTCAGGAAAATATGTTGATCACTCCATAGGTAAATAAATATCAGTTTGAACTTCGAAATTCTGATCTTGGCACATATGTTCAACATGTATGGATATGTTCATCATCATCATCATCATCCATGCCTTATCCCAACTATATGAGGTCGGCTACATGAACAATGAATCACATTTCACAAATTCATTCTATTTAAAGCCATATCCACTGTTAAATTATTAGTGCTTAAATCATTTCTTACTACTGCTACCCATGTCCTTTTTGGTCTACCCCTATCTCTTCTAGCCCCTTCCACTTATAACAAATAATTCCTAATTAGGACTGTTGGTGATCTTCTATGCACGTGACCAAACCATCTTAGTCTACTCTATATCATTTTACCACTTATTGGGGCCACTCCTAGGTTTCAATGGATGGCTTCATTTCTGATCCTATCCTTTCTAGTTTTTCCACTCATCCATCTTAGGTTCGCCTGTCTGCCACACTCATTTTCTCAACATGTCTCTTGAATGCCCAGACTATGTGCATTTTCATTTTATTTTTCAATCATAGATGGTAAGAGAATTTGTTAATGTTTTCTATTCACCCATACAATATAGTTTGTTTGTGTATGGACAACAACTATTTTGTTGAACATATCAACAATTAACAAAAGAATAAATAAAAATTGGATTTTTGGCTACCTTGAACTTTGTAAAAAAAATCTACGTTAGACCCTAAGCATAGAAAAGGGCCATTTTCATCTTCAAACTATGATGGAAAGGCCACATTAAGCCAAAAAGGATTAGAGACATCAGTTCCATTAGACAACGAATAAAATAATAAAGCATGCTTATATGACACTACTCAAGTAAAAAAAAATTGGGAAATTGCAGGCCAATTTAGACCCTAAAGTTTGAAAAAGCCACTTTAGATGTTAAAAAGTTATTATTTGAAACATAAATTTTATTAATTTTATCATGATTGTAATGATCCTTGATAAAGGGGCCTATGATGGAAGAACAGTAAATAAATAGTCATTAATTAACTAATTAAGAGTAAATTATTTCTTAAATATAAACTTAATTAGCTTAACTAATAGAAAATAAGCAATCACTTGATTTACTTAGTTAACTTAGTAATCAATTTCTAATTTACTTAATTAATAGTAACTTAATTTACTTATTTACCTTAATTAGCCTAATTTCTTTAATTGTTCTATTTACTTATTTTAATTTACTTAATTAATTAGTTAATTCACTTAATTGCTTGGTTTTAAAATTGTCGTTGACCTAGGCGATCAAATTGTTCGTTTCCATTTTATACTTGGCCCGAAATTTTCCATAAAAATGTTCATGTGATCAGCAAACTACTGACCCAAATGGTTGAACCGCTAAACTATTCGCCTAGTGAACGGTTTTCAAGTCTTTTTTTTTTATTTTTCAAAACATCACAGGCTGATTTGTTTGGACCAGAAGGTTGAACCACTGACCTAGAAACCCTTGGCCAAAGCAGTTCCATTTTCAGCTCAGTTTTTAAAACCTTGCTTAATTGGCTTAATTTACTTATTTAGATCGATTTTCTTTGTTTATTTAATTTATTCATCAAACTTAGTTTCCCTAATTAATTTGATTTATTTATTCCATTGTTTAATTTGCATATTTGGCTTAATTTACTTAATTATCTTAATTAGTGTAATTTATTCAATTTACTTAATTAACTTTGTCTTCATAGACTCCAAAGTAGTTTACTCAATATGTCCTTTTAAAAACTTTAGGGTCTAAAGTGGCTTTTTCAAACCTGAGCAATGCTACATAAGCATGCTTTATTATTGTATTCGTTGTCTAAGGAACCGTCAACAACTTCTCTAGCGTCATCCCTTATTGTCTTAACATGGCCTTTTCCATCATAGATTGTACAAGTGCTCATGGTTCGGTTAACCAAACTATAGGCCTTCTTTATAAACCAAACTAGTCTTTTGTTTTTGGAAAACCGAAAATCCAAACCAATTAGTTGATCGGTTTGGTTCTTCGATTTTTCGATTTTTTTAAATTTACAATATATATCATCAATAAATATATAATTATATAATATAAATACTAGAAATACATGTAAATTATATATATCTTATGACATTTTACAAAATAAATGACCAAGTTTGGTCATTTGATAAAATTAGTTATGTTTTTAAAATAATGATAAAAACAATGAGCGGGACAAGAAAATCATTTTCTTCATTGACCAAATTGCCCCTTTAAATCTGAGATGATCGAAGTTACTGTTCATTGTCGTCCTCCTCCCAACACTCAAACACAGAACTTGGCGGTGTATCGTCGTCCTGTATAAACTATTATGAGTAGTAATGAAGTTATCTTTTTTGTTTCTAGAAAAAAAAAATTATGTTACAATTTCAAAACTTATTCCCCTCCCAAAACCGAAATCGTGTTTTATTTCATCCCCTTTTGCTTTTCAAACCCTAGCCTCCTTCCAATCTCCCATCCCCGTAGAACACCGATTCACTGTACCGGCGAACCCTAGCCTCCGTCGTGACGCTCTCCACCAGTTCCACCCTCCTAGTCCTGACCACCACCTTCCATACTTCCCTTTCCCTTCTTCTCAATCTCTTATCTCATTCTAAGAAGTAAGGTCGTTCATCTGTTCTTCCTCCAAGACCACCACAAAAGGAAGGAGTTGAATAAGGATGTCTGGTTGCCGCTCACAAAAGGACGAAGAAACACTCGATGCCGAACACCTGAATAGTGTCAAAGGCTCCTCTAGTCGCACAAGGAGGAATGCCTGAATGCTCTAAACCATTGATTGCCTCTGTTTCTAGGCTTGGTTGAAGGCTCTCTATTTTTGGACTTGGTTACTGCCTTCACCAATCACCGCTAACTGCCGTTATTATCTCACTCAAAGGTAACAATCTAAGGAAAACAACAACTATCTTTTGTCATCAACATTCTTGAATGCTTACATTGTTTTTGTAGTTTGTTTATTTGGGCTTCAGGGTATTACGACTTACCTTTTTTCCATTTCACCAATCACCTCCAACGACAACTAACTAGCCGGTGAATTGGTTAGCCAATTTACAATGGTTCGGTATCAAAAACTTAGTCCCGAACCGCGATCACCCCTAGATGTTAACTTCCCCTTAGTCACGTATCTCCTGAGAGAATAATGTAAACAATTGTCTCGTTTTGTTAGTTCTATTTTAAATTTCTGCTTAAAGGGGCAATTTGGTTTGATTGTGGAGGAGTGTGGGAGGAGGAAGACAATGAACAGTAACTTCGGCCATCTTAGATTTAAAGGGGTAATTTGGTCAAAAGAATGATTTTCTTGTCCCGCTCATTGTTTTTGTCATTATTTTAAAAACATTAATGATTCTTTCAAATGACCAAACTTGATCATTTATTTTGTAAAATGTCCTACATCTTATATATTATAAATATTTATTTATATAATGCATATATATTTATGTATATAATATATGAAAAACATATAATATATATATGTATATATATACACACTAGTCGGTTTGATTAAAGTTGAAAATTACACCTACAGTAACTTAGATAATGCAAGAAAAGAAGAAAAGAAGTTTCAGCAATCGGTTGTGGAAGAAAAAAAAGGGGAAGAGAGAAAAGAAGAATTTGAACTTCTCTCTCTCTAGCCCCCTTTCATCACTTTTATTAATAATTCTAAGTTTGATCTCAATTATCAGGATGCCCTTATTGGGGCGGCCAACACTAAAGAGATAATTAAAGAAAATAAAAGAAGGCCCATAACTAAGAAGCATAACTTTTAAACACTACTTAAAAGAAATAAAGAACACTAGGGCCCATTCGGCCCATTCTCACTACACTCCCCCTCAAGTTAAGTATAGATGGCTATCATGCCCAACTTGCTTACATAATGTTGAAGCTTTGCCTTTGGGACTCCCTTAGTTAGAAAATCTGCTAGCTGCTCTTTTGATGTAGTGAAAGGTAGGCACACTTCTCTTGAAGCCACTCTCCGGTATAAACTGTATCTCTACCTCAATGTGCTTAGTTCTATAATGCTGAATTGGGTTGTGAGCAATGTTAATGATAAGTTTGGTTATAACAATACAACATCAGTGGCTCATCACATGAAACACCCATCTCATTAAAGGAGAGATCTAAGCCATAACAACTCAGAAACACCATGGGCCATAGCTCTATACTCTTCCTCAGTTGAAGATCTAGCAACCATTGACTGCTTTTGCTTCTCTAGGAAACAATATTTCTGGCTACCATAGCACACTATTCTGATGTGGATCTCCTGTCATCCACATTTCCTGCCCAATCAGCATTTGTATATGCTTCTACCTTCATGTGTCCATGTTTAGCAAATAATATACCCTTCTTGGAGGTTTCCTTAAGGTAGCATAACACCCTTTCTGTAACAGCCATATGTATCTTTGGGAGCATGCATGAAATGGCTGATGACACTCACAGCATATGAAATGTCTGGACGAGTCATATATAGATAAAGAAGCTTCCCTAGTAATCTCTAAAACACTCCCCTGTCAGCTAAAAGTTCTCCATCATTTGCTGAGAGTTTATAATTTACATCAATAGGGGTAGAGCCAGGTTTAGTACCAAGTTTTCTAGTCTTAGTAAGAAGGTCCAAAACATACTTCTGTTGAGAAATAAAGATACCTTCCTTGGACCTAGCGACCTCAATGCCCAGAAAATACCACAACTCTCCAAAATCTTTAATTTCAAATTCAGAACTAAGACACTTCTTGAGAGCGCTAATTTCTTTTGTATCATTACCAATAACCACACTATCATCTACATAAACTATAAGGAATGTCACCAAAGTGCCTTATCTCTTAACAAAAAGGGTATGATCTGATTGAGTCTCAGTGTAATTGAACTGAACAAGAGCAGCCCTAACCTGTCAAACCAAGAATGTGGAGATTGTTTCAAGGCATAAAGTGATTTCTTCAATCTACACACCTTACCCTGCATTTCCTTGCCATATTTACCAAGAGGAAGGGACACATATATATCTCTTCAGTGAAATCACCATTCGGGAATGCATTCTTAACATCAAATTGATACAAAGGCCAATCATATCTCACAATTAAGGATAAAAGAACTCTCACCGAAGTCATCTTAGCAACTGGAGAAAAGTTCACAGTGTAATCTATCCCATATACCTGGATATATCCCTTGGCAACAAGTCGGGCCTTGTACCTCTCAATTGACCCATCTGCACGATACTTGTTGCACCCAACAGGTTCCTTCCCAGCTGGTAAGTCAAGAATATCCCAAGTATTGTTTTTATGGACTTCTATTTCAGTACTCATAGCATCCTTCTAATCCGATGTGGCTAAATCTTCTGAAATAGACTTTGGGGTGGATTGAGAGGAAATGGAGGCTAGAAAGGCATAGTAGGATGGGGACAACAAGCTGTAGGAAAGGTGTTTAGAAATACAATGAGTTGTACATTTCCTCTTACCTTTTCTCAAAGTAATGGGTGGGTGATGGACATGTCCTCTCTTCAGTAATCGGGAGCGCCTGAGTCTCAATTGGAGGTGTAGGATCAACCCCGTTTTTGTCTTAGCCTTTGCCATTGGTACCACCTCTGGAGAATAAGATGAGTGGAAACAACTGGAGGACTAACAGGAGGAAGGGGAGGAGCAGGAGTGGAAGGCCTCAAAGGAGAAGATCCCTCCACGGGAAAGGGGGTAACTGTGGAGGATCGACAGAAGACTCAACTGGAGTTGGCAAAGGAAGGGATGAAAAAAACAACTTGAGATATCTCTCCCCCTCAAAAGGATGGCTATAAAAAGGAAGCGACTCTACAAAGGTAACATCCATGGAAACAAATCAGGTGCCACTAATGGAATCAAAACAATAGTACCCTTTCTATGTGGAGGTATAACCAAGGAAAATACACTTCTGAGCCTTGGGGTCATGGGTCTTTTGGAACTAGGAATGTGGATATAACAAATGCAACCAAAGACCCTTAGAGGAATAGAGAAAATCTCAACATCAGGAAAGAGGACTCCAAATGGAGATTTTAACCCAAGACTCGAGAAGGCATGCGATTAATAAGGTATGTTGCTGTTAAAAGTGCATCACCCCAAAACTTCACAAGAACATTTGTAGACTATTACAATGCCTTGAGAACTCATAAGACCCACAATAAAGAATTGTAGACTAATTCCTTTAAATATTTCTAAAAACAACTGACTCAATGAAGAAAAGGGCAAATGGCCCAAACGACTATGAAATAACATAATACGACTAGTGGACTCTAAAACAAATGTAGTTCTCTTAGGTTGTACTTGGCTCTGCTCAGGCATGTCTAACAGATAGATCCCATTCGCCTCATGGCCACTCCCAATCACCTTCTGAGATTCTCTGTCTTGAAAAACACAATATGAAGGAAAAAATGTACACTGCAATTCAGGGATTTAGTTAAATTATTAGTTGAAAGCAAATTGGTATTAAGTTTTCCTGCATCCACCTTTCATAGGTAAGATCATCTTCTTCTAGTTTCTTCTTGCTCCTGATAATATAACTCCATTTTCCTCTACTACACATATGTATCTTAATAGATTGAGACCAAGCTAAATAATTGGTCTCATCTAGCTTCACAGTAGTTACAGCCCCAAAAAGATTCTCCACTGACCCCCCCCCCAATGTCCAAACCCGAAATTTTTGGAATATTTGGTCTCTCCTCCAGTTTGCTCTATTGAGTAAATGGATGCAAACGAAAGGTTAGATTCCCCCCCCCCCCATGTCCAAACCTAAAATTTGTGGAATATTTGCTATCTCCTCCAGTTTCCTCCATTGAGTAAACAGATGCAAACGAAAATCAAATTAGGGATTTATTAGGTTAAATTTATTGTTCTAAGCAAAGAACAACCTCTCAACCACCCAAAATTAGGGTTTCACAGGGTCCTACAAGATAGGGAGAAAGAGAGAAACTTTAACTGCCCCTTCTAGAGGTTCCAGAATTCAATCCGACCAAAACCGCCCCTAATAGAAATCAAAAGGCTTACATTTGATCCCCAAGCGTTTGGTTCAAACTATCTTTATGACCTGTAACAAGGTTTCTCTAGTTATCTAGGGTTTTCGAGAAAAATCTCCAAGAACCTGCCTTGGGCTTCAACTAAGGATGAAAACCTCCACAAAACTCTCCAAAAACCTTCCTAGTTGAGCTGCATAAGTAGCTGATTGATCAACCAATCAGTTCTCCATATACATACACTATGTATGGGCAAAGAAAGGAGAAAAAAGTTGAAAGTGAGAACTTGGCTCTGATACCAAGTTGAAAATTACACCTACTATAATTCAGATGATGCAAGAAAAGAAGAAAAGAGAGAAAGAGAAAGAAGAAGAAAAGAAGTTTCAGCAATAGGTTGTGGAAGAAAAAAAGAAGGGAAGAGAAAAAAGAAGAATTTGAACCTCTCTCTATACCCCATTTTCATCACTTTTATTAATAATTCTAAGTCTGAGTACAATTATTTGGATGCCCTTATTGGGGCGGTCAACACTAAAGAGATAATTAAAGAAAATAACAGAAGGCCCATAACTAAGAAACATAACTTTTAAACACTACTTAAAAGAAATAAAGAACACTAGGGCCCATTCTTACTATACTTAATCTTGACAGTATGGCCGACCAGAAATAAGAGGAAGAGAAAAGAGAAGAAGATAGGAGAGAAGAGAAGGGATTTGCAATGTAACAGTGCTGGCGGGAGAAAGGATTTGCAATGTAACAATGCTGGCGGCGCCAGCCTTTATTATAAAATATATAGGGTGGCAGAAATAACAAGGGAAAAGACCCTTGTGCCCCTGAGTACAATAATAGACATAACAGAAGTGAAAAAATGAAATAAAAAACACACTTTAACTAGCCAAACAGATCCTAACACCAACAACTAAATTATTTTAACACTCCCCTTCAAATTGGAGCATAGATGTCAATCATGCCCAACTTGTCACACAAATCTTTGTGCCGCACATGATGAAGACCTTTGGCGAAGATATCTGCAAGTTGTTCTTCTGAACTGACATATTATGTGCACACTTCTCCATTTTCAAGTTTCTCTCTAATAAAATGCTTGTCCACTTCAATGTGTTTCGTCCTATAATGCAAGACTGGATTAGTAGCAATATTGAAGGTAGCTTTATTGTCACAGTAGAGTGATATAGGATTGCTCACTATGAAACCCAGTTCACCTAATAGATTTCTTATCCATATGATTTCAGCAACCCCATGAGCCATCGCTCTATACTCTACTTCAGCACTAGATCTAGCCACCACACTTTGTTTTTTATTTCTCCGTGTGACCAGGTTTCCTCCTACAAAGGCATAATACCCACTGGTAGACTTACGGTCATTGACTGCTCCTGCCCAATCTGCATCAGTATATACTTCCACCTTTAAGTGACCATGTTTCTGGAACAACAAACCAGTTCTGAGAAACTCCTTGAGGTATCTCAAAATCCTCTCTGCAGTTTCAAAGTGAGTTGTCCTAGGGTTGTGCATGAATTGACTAAGGACACCCACTGCATAGGTAATATCAAGCCTGGTCATAGACAAATACAAAAGTCTCCCCACGAGTCTCTGGAACTTCTTCACATCTTTCAAAAACTCTCCCTGACTGTCTCTCAGATGATTATTAGATTCAATTGGTGAATCAATTGGTTTTACCCCCAACTTGCTTGTATCTTCTAGTAGATCTAGTACATATTTCCGTTGGGAAATAAAGATGCCCTTGTGAGAGCGGGCAAATTCAATCTAAGGAAGTAATGTAAGGGGCCTAGATCTTTCACCTCAAATTGAGTGGCTAAGAATTTTTTTAGTTTCCGTATTTCAACCTCCCAATCTCCTGTGATCACTATGTCATCCACATACACAATAAGAGCTGTAATTTTACCTTTACCTCTTTTCACAAATAGAGTATGATCTGGCTGGCATTGTTTGAACCCCATCTATTGAACCGCTAAATGAAACTTACTAAACCAAGCCCGAGGTGATTGTTTCAACCCATATAAAGATTTTTTTAACCTGCACACCTTTTGTTCACTACCTTTGGCACAGAACCCTGGAGGTTGGGTCATATACACTTCTTTTTCCAAGTCACCATTCAAGAAATCATTTTTGATGTCCACTTGGTGAAGTTCCCAGTTAAGATTTGCTGCTAATGAAAGAAGAATTCTGATAGAGTTCATCTTGGCTACTGGAGCAAAAGTTTCTGCATAGTCCACTCCATATACCTGTGTAAAGCCTCTTGCTACCAGTCGAGCCTTGTACCTTTTAACAGTTCCATCAGCCTTGTGTTTCACTGTGAACACACACTTGCAACCCACTAGTTCCTTCCCTTCAGGAAGGTCTACCAACTCCCAAGTGCCATTTTTGTGTAAAGCATCAATTTCCTCCTGAATTGCATTTGTCCATTCAGGCTTAGACAAAGCTTCTACCATATTCTTAGGAACGGGGACACTGTCCACAGAAGAGAGGAAGGCACGGTATGAAGGTGAAACATGATCATAAGACACAAAATTAGAGATAGGATGATTAGTGGTACAAGACGTAACACCCTTTCTCTCAGCAATAGGAATATTAAGATCATTGATGACAGGTGAATCAACATTTAGAGGAACAGACATATCAACAGGAGCAAGTGTACCTAGCTGATGAGACGGATCTACCTTGGGTGAATCCGACGATGTTGGTTGCATAGTGTTAGGTTCTATGGCTCTTGAACTCTGCTGGCTTTTATGGCGACGATGAAAAACCCGGAATGGAGAAGGATCGGGTAAAGGAGGTAGTTGAGTTTGAGTCGCATGTTTCTCCTCAACCCTACTCTCCCTCTAAGGAGAAACCGAGAAAAAAGGTTGATTCTCAAAGAAGGATACATCAATGGATACATCATGTATCCCGAGCCTCCGAGCTCGACTTGCAATGTTCCCCCCACCTTTTTTTTGCAATGCTAATGTAGACTGCCCTTTTTTTTACTAGTAGCGACATTTACTTTTCTCCAACATGCCATGCCCCCCTTGTGTTTTTTCTTTTCCCATCTTAGAAAATTGGCTAAGTTAAAATGTTTGTTGAGGTGTTAGGGTGTATCTAAGCCGAGGTGCTAAAAGCGAATCGTCTTGTTATAAATTCAGCTATCAAAATGTTGCCGAGGCACTTGAGTGATGCCGACCTGAGCAAGTCGACCACCTACTACCGATGTGTTATGTGATCGACTTGAGGGTGCCTTTGTGCCAAGGAGCAATTTGGCTTCCCCTTCTTTTTTTTTATCCAAGTGCTAATAACGTGCGTCGGCTTGACCAGGTTTCCAAAGTGGGTGGTCTGGTTCATGAGTTAATAGCTCGTCAGTTGAGGGGGCAATTCACACTTGGAATTTTTCTTTGGACTTGAACGTATGTGGTTCATAATTGTGACGAACTCTTAGACATAATACCACCGTAGGTTATTGATATTCCATACGCAGGGGACCTGCCTCCCCTCAAAAGTTTCAAGCACATACATTTCGAGTCCGATCACTTTACTTACCCTTTAAGGGCCTTCCCAATTAGGACCCAACTTTCACGAGTCGGACTTAGGCACTATAACTTTCTTGAGTACCAAGTCCCTAGCTTAGAATTAGCATCTCTTAACTCAGGCGTAATAGTATTGAGCAACTCTCTATTGATATGTCGTGATCCGAATGTAGGCTAAGTCACGAACTTCCTCCACTAAGTCTAGGTTAGTCAACAACTCATCATCATTTTCCTCCTCTTTGTATGCTTCAGAACGCAAGGTAGATACCTTGATCTCAGTGGGGATGAGGCCCTGGTATTGTATGTCTAGTTGAATGGGGTTTCGCTTGTTGCTATCCTAATCATCGTTCGGTATGCCAACAAGACACTGGGCAACTCGTCCACCCACAAACCCTTAGCTCGAGAAAGTTGAGCTTTGGGTCATTGCAAGATAGTTCGGTTGGTCACTTCGGCTTGACCTTTTGCTTGAGGATGAGCCACTGCGGTGAAGTTCTACTAGATCCCCATCTTGGCGCACCGGTTCTGAAATTTGATGGCTTCGAATTGCTTCCCATTGTCACAGATCAACGTGCAAGGGAGGCCGAAGCAACAGACTATATTTCTCTAGAAAAAACCCTATACATTCCAAGCTATGATGGATGTCAGTAGCTCAGCCTCTACCCACTTAGTGAAATAGTCCACTACGACAACCAAGAACCTTCTCTGCCTGGTTGCTGGTGGGAAGGGGCCGAGTATATCGATGCCCCATCGCGCGATTGGCCATGGGCTAGTCAGGTATTTTAGATTGGTTGCAGGCTTTCGAGGTATGTTAGCGTGTCGTTAACACTTGTCACAAGGCCTTTTGGACCAGGAGACCTTCGTGGATCTCTCGTAGCGCCTCAGCAGGCTGCAAACAACGCAGGTAAAGGAGCGTGAATAATTTGCGATACAGTTGCTCGCCTATAGTACATAGCGAGCCAACTGCCGCTCTACCCTCTGTGTTGCGCTGTGGTTTGCTGGTAGGGTCCTGCGGCATAAGTAGTCAATGAGCAGATCTATCTAGCTTGGTTCTACTGCCATGATGGGAGCGACCTCCTTTTGCACCTTCTTGATGCTTGGACATGGGCAAGTCTTCAATGTAGACACTAGACAATCCTTCAAGTTGTGTCCGTCGCACCGGCCAGCTTAGAAAACGCGTCGGCCTCGGCATTCTCGGATCTCGAAATTCGTTGGATGTACAACAAGCAGAAGTTCAGGAGGATCTCTTTGACCTTGGCCAGGTAGGCCAACATAACAGGCTCTCAAGCTTCATACAACTCATTTACTTGGTTGACTACCAACTGGAAGTCGTTGTAGATGAAAATGTGCTTTGAGTCCGTTTAGGACTAACCTAGCCAAATCCAACAAGGAACCCTCCTCTTGTAATCTCCTATTTAAGGAGACGCTATTATTGAATGAAGATATCGAATATTCAGTCAAGAAAGAGAGTAAAGGAGAGTTCGGTGATCT
>NW_010729083.1:5778388-5791984 GCF_000365185.1 Nelumbo nucifera | reverse complement strand
TGGACAAATCACCCCTGAGATAGTCAAAATAGGGCCTGTACGCAAGGCCAAGGGCAAGGAAAGATCTGAGGTTCCTGTGGTGGAGCGACCCGTGACGCGATCCTACGCTCGGGCCCATAACAATTTATGACACATCTTTTAGTAAAAATCTGAAAAATTCACCAAAAACTTCAAAAGATCAGGAAATTTAAGGATGACAGTATGACACATGATTTCTGTTTTAGAAAACAAAATTACTATTTATAGTAAAACTTTGACTTGCCATTTTTAGTAAAATCTAGTTCTGATAACAAGAACCCTAAGAGGAGAAAGATTTAGAATAAGGAGATCAAACCAATAGGACTTACAAGGGGCATACTTGTCTTTGTACTCTCTTTTTTATTTATAAGTATATAATCTAATTAAAGGGGCAGCCACACCTAATTCTGAGCTTCTCCCATTCTCTTCTATCTCTCATCTCTCTCTTTCTTAGCTGAAACCTTTTCTCCTCTTTCTTTTCTTCTTTCTTTTACAGTTTTTATATCAAAACAAGTTGTCCAAATCTTTCTACTTGGTATTAGAGCAAGTTTAAACACTTCTTGAGCTGCTCCATCATGCATCCCTAGATCGGTCGACTGCATGATAAGGTAAAGGGCTAATTGAAGAGTTCATGTAAGCCTAATTTTTGAACTTTTTTGGTGGAATTGCAATCCCTTGTAGCTAGTCTAGGGTTTTACGCCAAAATTAGGAAGAACTAGAGAAAGGGGGAGAGTCCTGTTTTAGTAGGACTCTTCAATTTTGACCTAGGAAGTGGCATTCTAGTTTTCTAGGGTTCCTTGAGGTTTTCTGAAGGGGGAGGTTCAAGTCCTAGCCCTTTTGGAGGTCTCTAAAGGGAGCGACAACCTCTTCTCTCTCTTCTACCGTTCCTACGAAAAAATGAATCTTTGGATAGAGGGGCTTCTAGGGTTCCAAGAGGGTATTTGAGGTTTCTAAAGGAGATGAATACCTTTTCTTCATCTCAAATTGATTTTCCTGACCTATTCTGAGAGTTTAGAGGGTTGTATAGTTGAAAACAAATTTTCAGGAGAAATGGGATTCGGGGGAGGAGTTGCTGGAGACCTCTTCGGGGCTGGAACCATCATTGCAGTCAAGTTGGATAGTACAAACTACTTAGAATGGTCATAATTTGCAAAGATGGCCAGTGGTGCTCGTGGGAAATTGGGGTATGTCACCGGTAAGGAAAAGAAACTTGAAACTAACCATTCCTGATGAGTATAGGAGAACTACATGGTGATGGCTTGGCTGTGTAATTCCATGTTGCCCAATATAAGTAAGAACTTTTTATGGGCTAGCACAGTTAAGGAGATTTGGGATGGAGTAGCATAAACCTATTCACAGAATGAAAATGTTGCTAGAACCTATCAGTTAAGAAACCAAGTGATTGCTACTAGGCAGGGAGATAATTTTGTTGCTATTTATTTTTCAGCCCTAAAAACCTTATGGCAGGAGATAGATCATCTGGAGACTGTGGTTTGGGAAAGTAGCAAAGATGCAGCAACTTATCAAAAGCTGGTAGAAAAGAATACGGTTTTTGAGAATTTTGTTGGACTTAAACCTGAGTATGATATTGCACGACAACATATTCTTTCTCGAGACAATGTATCTCTCCCTCTCAGGCATATACCTTTGTGTCTAGAGAGGAGAATGGGAGAAATGTGATGATGAGGAACCCAAGCCTTGAGCAATCAGCTATGGTTAGCACAGTGAAACCTAAGTCAAGTGGGGATAAGGGTGGAAATGAATCGAGGATGGAGGACAAAAGGGATCTTTTTTGTGACTACTGTAAGAAACCCAAAGATACCAGAGATACCTGCTGGAAGCTTTACTTACACCTTGTACCGAGCCGGCTCAAAAATAAGAAGGGAAATGTGAATATGGCAGAGAATGGTGATTTATCAGGGCCACCTACTACAGCCTTTCTAGAATCTATTGTAGCAGTTGTGGTGAGGGCCGAATTGGAGAGGTATGAACAATTCCTAAATCAAAAGGATACAACCAATTCTAACTCAGTATTAGATGGACAGAAAGGTGCAGGTGGATCAAGAGGTAGTCATTCTACCTCATTTGCACACACAAGTAATTCACATGCCATTGCAAATTATGTATCAACTACAAATAAGGGGGACCTCCCTAGATTATAAACTCAGGAGCCTCAGAACATATGACCAACATTTCCACCATTTTCACCTCATACCACCTCTGCTCTAGCAAAGATAGAGTTTCCACAACTGATGGATCACAGGTTTCTTTTGCTGGGAAAGGATCTGTCAGGATAACTAATACCATTACCCTATCTTCTGTCCTTCATGTTCCTAGACTGAGCACTAATCTTTTATCTATTAGTAGGTTGACAAAGAATTTGAACTGTTCTGTGATTTTTTTCTCCTAGTCATTGTGTTTTGCAGGATCTAAAATCAAAGATGACGATTGGGAATGGTCGTGAGGTGAATGGAATCTATCTTCTTGATGCACTTCCCAGTCATTAGAGTCATCATGTCAGCAGGAGTGTTGAGTCAGAGCCACTAGGTCAGATTATGCTTTGGCATAATCGGTTAGGACATTTGTCTTTTTTATTTCTGTGTTTTTTGTTTTCTAAATTGTTTGAGTCTGTCAGTTTGTCCAGTTTGGAGTGTGAGGGCTATCAACTTGGAAAGCATTGTAGGCATTTCTTTAAAGCAAGTAATAAATATGTTCTTCTATTTTTGATATTATTCATTCTGATGTGTGGGGGCCATACCATGTTTTCTCTATGCATGGCTTTTGGTATTTTCTTCTATTTGTGGATGATTATTCTCGGTATTCTTGGATATATTTGATGAGGTGTCGTCTTTGGTTAAACAATTCAATCAGATGGTGCTAACACAATTTGGGGTATGAGTGAAAGTGTTTAGATCAAACAATGCTAGGGAATACTTTGAAAAAAACCTGTCATCATACCTTTTGGAGCATGGAGTTATCCATCAGAGCAGTTGTACATACACTCCACAACAAAATGGTGTAGCAGAAAGGAAGAATAGACATATTGTGAAAGTAGCAAGAAGCATGATGTTGAGATCTACAATTCCAATTCGTTTTTGGGGTGATGCAGTTCTTACAACAGTGTTCTTGGATATAGCACTCCATTCAACCTTCTTTTTCCTGAGGGGGAGGCATTCCATATTCCTCCAAGGTTGTTTGCATGTTTGTGCTTTGTCCATTTTCTTGGTCCTCACCGCTCAAAACTGGGTCATAAGGCAAAGAAGTGTGTCTTCCTTGGGTATGCAAGAAATTAGAAGGGTATTGTTGTTATGATCTAGTCTCTGAGAGTCGGTATGTTACTATGGATATCGCCTTTTTTCTTGGGGGATTATTCTCAGGGGGAGTGTTTTGGAGAAGGAAGTGAACAATCTATACCACTTTCTGTTCCAACTCCCTTGTCTACTCTAGTGTCTGACCTACCTATCTCAGCCACTTTGCCACCTCCATTGCGTCCCGTCTCTCAGTATTTTACACGACGGCGCCTACGACAGCACTGGGAGGTTGATTCCACAGTAGAGGAACCCACGTCGCTCCCTATTGGCTCATCGGAGATTCCAGGTTCGACTGACACAGACCCAGGTATGCCTCTTGTTCCCCCAGATGGTTTAGTTCCTAGTGATACTACTACCCTTGCTCCTAACGCCATTGCAGATGCCCTTGATCTCCTTATTGCCCTCAAAAAAGGGAAAATGAAGTGCACTACTCATTACATCTCACATTATCTTTCATTTAGTGGATTAACTCCTTCCTACTGGGCCTTCCTTTCCTCCCTTGACTCTGTGTCTATACCCAAGAGTGTTATTGAAGCTCTCTCCAAACCTGAGTAGAAGACAGTGTAAGAGGAAATGAAAGTATTGATTAAAAATCAAACATGGAAGATTGGATTTGCCTGATGGCAAGGAGACTGTTGGATGTAGATGGGTTTATTACAGTGAAGTACAAGGTTGATGGGAGTAGTGTTTTAAAAGGCGTGAGAGGCATACACCTAGAGGTGCGGCGCTCCCAAAACGCCCTGAGGCGTATGCCAAAGGCATTGACACCTCTGAGGCGTATGCCTCATGTGCTTTTGTCATGAGGTGTGCTAGAGGCGTACGCCTCATGCACATCTTATATAAAAAGACAAATGAGATCCCTCATTTCAACAAATGTTATGCATTTATTCTTCTTAATATAAAAGATTTATATTAAAAATAAAGAAAAAATGAGATCCCCCCTTCCTTTTTGTTGAAGATTAATCAGTTTTATGTTGTTTTTCTGAGTAGATGTTTTATGTTAATTGTTACATAGGAGGTGGGGACCACAATAGTTATCTACGTCCAAATTTTATTATGTTTTTGGATCTTATATACGTTGTTTTATGTAATGCCACCCTATAAGGGCATAATTGTCTTTGTACTATATTTTTAGTATAAATAATAAAGTGAAGGGGGTGGCCAGATTATTGCTCTCTTTTCTTTCAAGATCTCTTCTCTTCTTCTCCTTCTCCTCCTCTCTTCAAGAAACCACTTTTTTGTTCATATTTTTTAAGTTCAGCAGTTTCTACTTGGTATCAAAGCACCGGTTAGGGTTCTTGAAGCATTATCATGCAACCCTAGTCGACGGGACTGCATGAAGTAACAAAGGGCTGAGCGATCTGCATATATTGCCTAGTTCTTGGATTTTTTGGTGGGATCCAGTCATCAAGAAGGTGATCTACTGTTCAGCATCAAAATTAGGAAAAACTGGAGTACGGGGAAGAGTCCCAGAAAAGTTGGACTCTGTTTTTTATCTGATATTGGATGCCTAGGTATTGTTAGTTTTCTTTTGATATTCTGAAGAGGGCAGTTAAGTTTCTGGAATTTTGTGAGCCTCCTGGAGATTGATTCACTCTTCTCTCTGTTGGGAGGCGTGGAGAGGACAAAGATTTCTCTTCGGATAGGGTTTTCTTCTTCCGGAAGGATTGGTTTCTGTGTGTGATATTAAATTGTTTTGGAAGGTCTCCAAACTATTTGTTCTTACTGTTGAACTATTTGAAGTAAGATGGAGAGTTGGAATACCGAGGTGAAATCCACCGGTACTATGGGACTAGGTGTTAGAGGTAGTAGTGATATTTTTTGGTCTGAAATCATTACTACAGTAAAATTTGATGGTACAAATTATTTAGAGTGGGCACAAACAGGCAAGATGGCTATTGGTGCCCGTGGAAAATTATGGTACATCACTGGGGAGAAGAAAAAACCTGATATAGAATCTTCCCAATGGGTGTAGGAGAATTACATGGTAATGTCCTATCTGTGTAATTCTATGTTACCTCATGTTGCAAAAAATTTCCAATGGGCTAATACTGCTAAGGAGATTTGGGATGGGGTGACTGAAACCTACTCTCAGAAACAAAATGAAGCCAGAGCCTATCAGTTAAGGAATCAAGTGATAAGTATGAAACAGGGAGAAAACCCCTTGCTATGTATTTCTCCATGCTAAAAACCCTTTGGCAGGAAATAGATCACTTAGAAACTGTGGTATGGGAAAGTGTAAATGATGCAGCAACCTATAACAGACTGGTAGAGAGGAATAGGGTTTTTAAGTTCTTGGCAGGGCTGAACCCTGAATTTGACATTGTTAGGCAGCATATTCTTTCTAGGGAGGGTGCGACACTCTCTCAAACCTATGCCTTTGTCTCTAGAGATGAGAGTAGGAGGAATGTAATGCTGAGATAGCCTAGGATTGACCAGTCTTGACTATGGTTAGTACAACCAATCCCAAGCCGAATGGAGATAGGGGGAGTAGTGAGACTAGAAGGGAAGATAAGAATGACTTGGTGTGTGATTATTGTAAGAAGCCTAAGCATACCAGGGACACTTGTTGGAAGCTTCATCCAAATCTTATGCCTGTCTAGATAAGGAACAAGAAGGGAAATGCAAATGTTGCCACTACAAGAGACTCTTCAGCCCCTCTTTCCCAAACTGATTGGGAATTCATTGCAGTAATAGCAGTGAGAACAGAATTGGAGAGGTTTGGACAGATTATGAGTAAGAAAGATTCACCTAGCTCTGGCCTTCCAGATGGACAGTAGAATGCAGGAGCCAACTACACCATTTCTTTCGCACATACAGGTAGTTCATATGCAAATGCAAATCTTGCATCCACTTCAGGTAAAGAGGGATCTCCTTGGATTATAGACTCAAGAGCATCTGAGCACATGACTAATGCTCCTACCCTTTTCAGTTCCCATTAGTTGTGCTCTGGTAGAGGCAGTCTCTACAGCAGATGGTTTACATATTCCCATTGCTGGGAAGGGGACAGTTAGAGTGACCAATGATATAACTTTATCTTATGTTTTACATGTCCCTAGACTTCATACCAACCTACTTTCTGTTAGTTCTTTGGCAAAAATTTTGAATTGTTTCGTGACCTTTCTTCCTGGTAATTGTGTTTTGTAGGATCTGGAGTCAAAGAAGATGATTGGGAGTGGTCGTGAGGTGAATGGAGCCTACCTTCTGGATGAGATTCCAAGACATTAAAGACATCATATTTGCAGCAACAGTAGTAGTGGGTCAGAGTCAGTGAACCAGATTATGCTCTATAGGAGACTAGGAAGCTAGGGACCAAACCAGCAGACACTCCTATTGGTCCAAATCACAGAGTTAATGGTGTGGATGGTGAGTTGGTAAAGGATGTGGGGAGATATCAAAGAATGGTGGGCCRACTGYTKTAWTTGTGTATGACACGACCAGATATTTCTTATGTTGTCAGTGTTGTGAGTCAGTACATGCATGCACCTCGGGTTCAACACTGGGAAGCTATTGAAAGGATACTTGCAATATCTGAAAAAACACCCCGGTAGAATCATTCTTTTCTTAAATCATGAAAATCTGAAGCTAGAGTCCTATACAGATGCAGACCGGGCAGGATGCATAGATGATAGGAGGCCTACATCAGGAGTGTGTAGGTCAAGTGCAGTCAATACAGATGCAGCCATTGATCTCCTGGAAGAGTAAGAAGCAAATAGTTGTGGCAAGGTCAAGTGCAGAGACTGAGTATAGATCCATGGTTCATGGTGTCTCAAAACTTCTTTGGGTTAGATCTCTTTTGAGTGAGATTGGGGTGAAAGTAGAGGAACCTATAATGTGATACTGTGACAATCAAGCTGTAATCAATATTGTTCACAATCCAATTCAGTATGATAGGACAAAACACATTGAAGTTGATGGACACTTTATAAGAGAAAGAGTAACAACCGGAGAAGTTTGTTTGCCTTATGTCTCTTCAGAGTTGCAGCTGGCTGATGTTCTCACTAAAGGAGTGGCAAAAAACAAGCTTGAACATGATCTATGCAAAGTTGGGAATGTGTGACATTTACTCCCAACTTGAGGGGGTGTGTTAAAAACTAATCAGTTTTATGATGTTTTTTATGAGTAGATGTTTTATGTTAGTTGTTAGATAGGAGGTGGGAACCACAGTAGTTATGTGAGTCCAAATTTTATTATGTTTTTGTGTCTTATATATGTTGTTTTATGTATTGTCGCCCTATAAGGGCATAGTTGTCTTTGTATTGCTCTATTATTTTTAATATAAATAATAAGTGAAGGGGGCGACCAGATCATTGCTCTCCTTTCTTTTCAACTTCTCTTATTTTCTTTCTCTCTTCCTTCTTTCTTCAAGAAACTCCTTTTATTTCATAATTTTTAAATCAACAAGTTTTCTACTCTTTCCTCCTTGAATTCTGTGTCTATACCCATGAATGATACTGAATCTTTCTCCAAACCTGAGTGGAAAACAGTCATGCAAGAAGAGATGGAATCATTGGTTAAAAACCACACTTGGGAAATAGTTGATCTCCCCCCAGACAAGGAGACAGTCAGATGTAGATGGGTATTCACAGTGAAGTATAGGGCCGATGGCAAGATAGAGAGGTACAAGGCATGGTTGTTAGCAAAAGGGTATACTCAGACCTATGGTGTTGATTATCTGGAAACCTTTGCATCGGTAGCTAAGATGAGTTCAGTTCGTATCCTTTTATCTCTAGCAGCCACCTATTCATGGCCCTTGTCCCAACTTGATGTCAAAAATGCTTTCCTCAATGGTGATTTACAAGAGGAAGTATATATGAACATTCCAACAGGCTTTTATGAAAATGTTGGTAAAGGAAAGGTGTGCAAACTCAGAAAATCTCTGTATAGCCTGAAACAATCACCTAGGGCTTGGTTTGACAGGTTCAGAGGGGAACTTATCCATTTTGGATACACTCAAACCCAGTCCGATCACACCCTCTTTGTAAAGAGGAGAGATGTTATGGTGTCAATTTTGATTGTGTATGTGGATGATATATTGGTTATAGGAAATGATCTGGAGGAAATTAATGATCTCAAAAAATCATTGCAACAAGAATTTGAGATCAAAGATCTTGGTGAGCTCAAATACTTCTTGGGGATTAAAGTTGCAAAATCCAAGCATGGGATCTTTATCTCACAGAGAAAATATGTACTTGACCTACTACAGTGTGGATGGTGAGTCAGTAAAGGATGTGGGGAGATATCAAAGAATCGTGGGCTGACTGTTGTATTTGTGTATGACACAATCAGATATTTCTTATGCTGTCAGTGTTGTGAGTCAGTACATGCATGCACCTCAGGTTCAGCACTGGGAAGCTATTGAGAGGATACTTGCATATCTGAAAAAGCACCCTGACAAAGGCATTCTTTTCTCAAATCATGACAAATCTGAAGCTAGAATCTATACAGATGCAGACTAGATAGGATGCTTAGATGACAGGAGGTCTACATCAAGAGTGCATACCTTTGTAGGTGGAAACTTGATCTCCTAGAAGAGTAAGAAGCAAACAGTTGTGGCAAGGTCAAGTGCAGAAGCTGAGTATAGATCCATGGCTCATGGTGTCTCAAAACTTCTTTGGGTTAGATTTCTTTTGAGTGAGATTGGGGTGAAAGCAGAGGAACCTATAATGTTGTACTGTGACAATCAAGTTGCAATCAATATTGCCCACAATCCAATTCAGCATGACAGGACAAAACACATTGAAGTTGATAGACACTTTATAAGAGAAAGGGTAACAACCGGAGAAGTCTGTTTGCCTTATGTCTCTTCAGAGTTGCAATTGGCTGATGTTCTCACTAAAGGGGTGGCAAAGAACAAGCTTGAACATGATCTACGCAAGTTGGGAATGTGACATTTACTCCACTTGAGGGGGAGTGTTAAGATTAATCAATTTTATGTTGTTTTTCTGAGTAAATATTTTATGTTAGTTGTTACATAGGAGGTGGGGACCACAATAGTTATGTGAGTCCAAATTTTATTATGTTTTTGGCTCTTATATATGTTGTTTTATGTAATGCCGCCCTATAAGGGCATAGTTCTCTTTGTACTGCTCTATCATTTTTAGTATAAATAATAAAGTGAAGGGGGTGGCCAAATTATTGCTCTCTTTTCTTTCAAGATCTCTTCTTCTCTTCTTCTCCTTCTCTCCTCCTCTCTTCAAGAAACCACTTTTCTATTCATATTTTTTAAGTTCAGTAGATTTCTACTCTTTTCATCCTCCTCCTAACCCCCCTCCTCTTAAGGAGGCTTACGCCTCCTTCTATTCGGGAGGCTTATGCATCTTGCGTTCTGAACTACGCCTAATGCCTCTAGGTAGTGGAACGCCTCACGTCACGCCTCCGCGTTTTAAAACATTGGATGGGAGTATAGAAAGGTATAAGGCGAGGCTAGTTACAAAATGGTATACTCAAACTTATGGCATAGACTACTTGGAAACTTTTGCACCAGTGGCGAAGATGAATTCAGTTTGAATTCTTCTATCACTAGCAACTACATACTCTTGGCCACTCTTCCAACTTGATGTGAGGAATGCTTTTCTCAATGGGGACTTGCAGGAGGTGTATATGGACCTTCCAGCTGGATTCTACAATAATGTGGAAAAAGAAAAGGTATGTAGGTTGAAGAAGTCCCTATATGGTTAAAAACAATCACCCAGAACTTGGTTTAATAGGTTTAGAAGTGCATTGGTGAGGTGGGGTTCACTAGTGTCACTTTTGATAGTTTATGTAGATGACATTGTAGTTACAGGAAATGATTTGAGTGAGATTGATGCCCTGAACAAGAATCTGCACAAAAAGTTTGAGATTAAGGATCTTAGGGAGCTTAAGTATTTTCTTGGCATTGAAGTGGCAAGGTCCAAGCATGGGGTCTTCATCTCACAAAGAAGTATGTTCTAAATCTACTATAGGAGATAGGATAGCTTAAGGCAAAGGCAGTTGATACACCTATTGATCAGAACTACAGGATAAATGCTTCAAAGGGTGTACTACTGAAGGATGTTGGAAGATATCAGAGGTTAGTGGGGTGGTTGCTATACTTATGTATGACACGACTAGACATCTCTTATATAGTGAGTGTGGGGAGTCAATACATGCATGCCCCACGAATTCAGCATTAAGAGGCTATTGACAGGATACTTTCCTATTTGAATGGACACCCAAGTAGAGGCATATCGTTTGTTGACCATGGACAGTTGAAGGTAGAGGCTTACACAAATGCTAATTGGGCAGAGTGCCTAAATGACAGAAGAACTACAACAGGAGTTTGTACTCTTGCTAGAGGTAATTTAGTTTCATAGAAGAGTAAGAAACAAACACTTGTGGCAAGGTCAAGTGCAGAAGCTGAATACAGAACCATGGCACATGGTGTTTCAAAGGTCCGCTGGATCCATTCCTTGTTAGGGGATATTGGAATTAAGGCTGAAGAACCTATGATGGTATATTGTGACAATGAAGCAGCAATTAACATTAGCCACAACCCAATTCAGCATGATAGGACGAAGTATATAGAAATGGATAAACACTTATAAGGGAAAGGGTGACATCCGGAGAAGTTTGCTTGTCATATGTTGCATCTGACTTGCAACTTGCTGATGTTCTTACAAAAGGAATTGCAAGAAACAAGCTGAAACATGATCTACTCAAGTTGGGAATATGTGACATTTATTCCCAACTTGAGGGGGACTGTTGAGTTTTGTGCTAATATAACATGTTTTTTTATTTGCATAGCATAGTTAGGGAGTTTGGGCCTTAGGCCCATTAGTTTATGTTTTAAGTTAAGAGTGTTTTTCAAGTTCTCACAAGTAGCTGACTTACTAAGGGCATACTTGTCTTTGCACTCTCTTTTTTATGAGTATATAATCTAATGAAAGGGGCGGCCAGACCTTATTCCAAGCTTCTCTCATTCTCTTCTATCTCTCATCTCTCTCTTTCTTAGCTGAAACCTTTTCACATCTTTCTTTTCTTCTTTCTTTTACAGATTGTATATCAAAACAGGTTATCCAAACCTTTCTACTATTACCGGTGCCCCTAGTGAGGTGGCAATAACAAATGACCTATAAAAAATTAAAATAGCCCATAGCCCAATGACAATAGGTCCAACAACTAAAGAATCATAAAAAAGAAAAAGAGAAACTGAAAATAGCCAATAGTTCCACTTCTATTACTACATTCAACAAATTACACTGTTGAGGAGTGATTTGGTACAAGTAGAAGGGTCTAAAAAAGAAGGGGAAGACTAAAGAACTGTCTTCTAAAATAAGTAAAAAATGATTCTTAAACTTACGGTCTGACAGAAAACGTGGTCATTAATAGAGAATAGTTGGCAGGACAGGATTTATATATCCAACCCCAAATAATCATGATTAAGGTTGAGTTGAGTTGCATTTATACTTTATTCATTTTCTTCTGCAAGACAAGCAATATATGCACAATTTTATGGGCAAACCTTTCCCTTCCTCAATTTGGGGACTTCATTGAAGTCGATACTCCCTTCAAATTCAAAATTGACTAGGACATGAAAACCTGAAACTGTAGGCTCCAAACTTTAGCCCATCTGCAAGTACAGAAGCATGATCTAACCTCATTTTTGTGGTTTTGGAGTTGATACTCCTCATGACCTTATTCTTTAAATTCAAGAGTGTGGTTCCATTTCTAAAGACCCACAATATGAGGAACCCCTATGTTTATGTTGTTCATCATTGTTTGAGCTTTTGATTATATAATGGAATAAAATACCTAGTCTCAATCATTCACCTTACTCCTCACCTACCATCTATTTGTTAAAGGCATGTTTGCTTACCTAAATTTATTTCACCAATTAAACCATGATTTATATTTTATTTTAATTGATTTAAACTGTACCCCTACAAAATGCTCTTTATCTTTAAAATCCTTGAAAAAGAGACAGGGTCTTTTCCTTCTAGTGATGTGTGTTTTATCATTTTTAGGTGAATTTTATGTCATTGTAGTTTTTAATTAATGCTTCTCTTATTTAACATGGAAACCTCTCTTTCTATTTTACAGGGATGATAGTAGATAGGGACTGTGTTTCAATATAGTGAAGCGTCATTCAGTGAAGGACAAAAGGCTATTTCTTGAATGGTATATTTTAATTCTGCTTCAAATGGTTGACCTAGAAGAGGAGGAATGAAAGATGATGATATTGGTACATCTTTCAACTCTTGGTAGTTTGATCCTTTTGAGCATTGGGGCTGTGTTCATGAGCGATTAAGTCAGTATGGATAGTTCAGGTTGGTCAATCAGGCTTGCCCTTTGAGTCTGGTGCCGCTGCTATGCTTTCAGTGGCTGCAGACTCGAAAACTTTTATCATGTGCCAATGCTTGTTTATTGTTAAAATAATGTTAAAATAATTTAGTTGTTGATGTTAGGGCCTGTTTGGCTAATTAAAGTGTTTTTTATTTCGTTTTTTTCTTTCTGTTATGTCTGTTATTGTACTCAGGGGCACAAGGGTCTTTTCCCTTGTTATTTCTGCCGCCCTATATATATTAAAATAAAGGCTGGCGCCGCCAGCACTGTTACATTGCAAAACCCTTCTTTCTTCCCTCCTCTCTTCTCTTCTCTTCTCTTCTCTTCTCTTCTCTTCTCTTCTCTTCTCTTCTCTTCTCTTCTCTTCTCTTCTCTTCTGGTCGGCCATACTGTCAAGATGGTATCAGAGCAGGAATACTAATTAAAGAGAACAGATCGAACAACCCTACTGAGAAGAACAGATCGAATGGACTAGCAGAACCTGGGCGGAATAGAAATCTGATTCGGGACTGAAAAAGAAAAGCTACAACTGGTACAGTTCTCCCTGTTTCTCTCTTCTTTACCCTCCTTGGTCATGTGCCAAGTGAAAACCCTATGAGTCTGAGTGGCTGAATGCTGTCGAATGTGTGTAACCCCCTTTTTTTGGATCGTGTGATCCTGTACATGTGTTAAGACAACTGTAGGTCAACGATGACCTGTCTTCTCAATGGTTTGAGTTGACTATAAGTAAGAAGGATCTCTCTTGCTGATTAGTGGTTGTTGGACATTCTGGAATTCTGGTAGGTTGGGACTGTTAAAACTATACAGGTCTAAAATCTGTCGAATATTACCTCTGTTTTGTCCGGAATTTGGTACTGTTTGTGCTCAACCTGGTTGTTAAACCCAAGTGTGTGGGTGTGAACTGAGTGGAGCATTGTTTTGTGGAGTAAGGAGGGGTCCTAAGTCCGGTGTTTGGGACTGA